>OZ026833.1:4242333-4592437 GCA_964023205.1 Lutraria lutraria
ATAACTTGTTATGTGGATACGTATGTACACAAAGAAATGTGAAATAACCAAAGGCATAAAGAAAACTTGGAAAAATTTCAATCAATTTTATTCCCGTTTAAACAAGGAACTACGCTGTGCACAGTTTAAAAGAAATTCCCGCGGACAAAAACTTTTTATGAAAGTTGGTGAGATAATTGATAAATCTCTGTCACTGTTGCCCGATTTGAAACCCCGAAATTATAAAAAGTATTACAGGGGTACCAATACGTTTCATTTTAGTAACTGGACTTATTTCTACGATGGTGGATTTTTTAGCACGTCCTCTAGACCGTTCGAAGCACTGAGATTCGCAGACGGAGAATATCTTCAAGTACTTGATTTAATGTCTAGCTTTAGGATTAAGAACTTCAGCGAGTTTCGATATGAACATGAAGTGTTATGTAACAAGGGTTCTTTATTCAGGATAGATAAAGTGGTAAGAGACGAGGAACAGATTAAAAAAGAAATTAACAAGTTGTTGCCGGACGGGACCGATGGAAACCCTCTCCCGAAAGTCCTGATGTGGATGACACAAGTTCCATACGACACTAACTATCCTATTAAAGATCAGTTAAAAAGCAAATCAACAACTGAATACTGCAAGCACTAAAGTATCTATTGAACAAAATCAATTGTTTTACTTTACTGTTTGTATTAGGTCGGTGTAATTAGGTATACGATGGTTGATAATTGTGTATTTGGTGTCTAGTTTTTATTCTGTTTTTCGTACGTAATAATTATTATCATCAAAAAATTGGACCGCATGAAATTGATAAAAGTTGGTATTCGTCTGTGTTCATCTATTTCGTACTTGTAATGCTGTTCAATGAATCGAATGTCTCATTGGAACCTCCCTACAAGAGTCACCGATGGGAAGGACAAAAATGACTGTTGTTAAGTGGTGGTGGCTGTTGTTGAGAGTGTGAAAACAAGTTAGTTAAATTGTACAGTGGGAAAAATTTGATGTTGCTATGTTGTACTGTTTATGACATGGTTCAAATCAACTTCGACATGATTAAGGACTTACCTAGAATATATCATTCCAGTACACATACACAAAAGATATAAAAAAGGGGGAAGAAAGTTCTGCAAATTATCGCACAGAGTTTCACGGTCTCTGCTTCATCAATACCATCCACAGAAATATCAAAACTACCTCGACTTGGTTACATGTAATAAGCAATATACTTTACACTATAAAGAGGAAAACTTTCACAAAAATAATCTTAAATACTTGCTTGTACTTTCAGCAATAATCTAGAAAAAATATGCATGTATACATTTGTATTAAAACAATCATGTGATCGAATGAATAACGCGTTTGCTTATTACAAAATTATTCCACTTATACGTACGAAAAAAACATTAAACTGGAAATCGACTAATTATTGCTGTTGCTATTAGTTCCTGTTGAACCATAAACACAATGTCATGTAGGTTGTATTAAGTTGGAAGGCAGTTCGCGATTCACAGTTCGCGATCGTTATTAACAGATGGCCTTTATTCAAAGGTTATTTAGTATTTAATAATTAATGTCCGTTTTTTTAAATGACCTTTATTCAGAGGTTTGACTGTATTGCAAATTTTGGATTCTGATAGCCAAACCACATTACCCCCACCTTCCATTACCACTTTCACACCATATGCCTTTTCCTTTATATCTCACATACATTCATGTGAGGCCCAACAAACGACTTCATATTTCTTAGCCCAGTGATACAAGTATACAAGGGACGTCAATCTTTATTAGACACACACTGTAGTCTCACCTAAATCATGCAGTTGCACATGTCCTTGTTTATCATGCAATTCTTCTGTCTTTCTCCGTTGCCGGCTGTGTGATTAATTCTAATCAATGTCACTTTCTCTTATTGCTTGTGAAACATCGTGCATGTTCTTTAACTTTTGAATGTACAAACATGTGACAGTTTCAGGAAACATGTCGAACTGCTGTTGTCAAGGAATGAAGACATTGTATTATGCTGTAGACCAAATTTTAACCGTAGTAACTGTTGTTGATGTTTACACGTAATAATTACCACATGAACTTTTCTAAAATATTTGCTATATCAGGGAGTAACCATTGTTCGTTTGCTTCTACTTCCACAGCAACTAACGTCTGACGGCTGTTCGCAATATGTCCATACAAATCATTACAATCAAATTGCTAACGTGGATGAAAAACCCGATTTAGAAGGGTCAAAGGCTAGAGAGCTTGTTGCCAATACAGTATCAGTTCCTATGTGTTTTGAAGATGCATGTAATAATCTTGGAGATAGATCTAGTAGCATATCTACAGATTACTAACGGTGAATAGAAATGTAGTGACTGCCGCATCTGCTGTTTATTTTTACCTAAAATCTAAGAAACTACACATGTGATTATATAGGTAATCCATCCATGAAAAAGTCTGTACCATTCATAGAGTAATGATTAAATGATTTTTGTTTTATAATTCTCCGTAGATATACAGCATAAAAGCATGCGATAATATTTCTTTTTGGTTTCCTTGGATGTTTTAAACATCCCACAGTATGGTGCAGACTGCTCCAAGGTGGCACCATCTAGGAGACGATGTTTTGTCTTCCTTTGTCTGTATGATCCTATGTGATGAGTGGATTTCCTGTTTGGAATGCTTATATTTAGTTCATGAGTTGTCAACCAGTAGTGTGGACACTGATAACAAATTAATTATACAACATGTTGTTCATATTGCTGAGCACACAACATATAGTTACAATATATGGCTTATCACACAAAAACGATATAAATTCGTCTGAATGTAAAAAGTTTGGTTTTCATGACGTAACTCATTAAAAACAGCCTGGTTATACGTTACGTATGATTATACGTTCCGTATACAGTCAATGGGCTATCGTTATTCATTTGTTTGCCGTTTTGCAACAATTGTTCAGTTATATATGACGACCGATTCACCTAATACGTTTACCTGGACTAGATTCTAACCAATACTTACTTACCCTTCCGCAAGGAACCGGAAACTTCAACACATGTTGAGGTATAATGTATGTGAAGGTACCATCTCAACAGCCTAGCAGCGTGAAGTTGGCATCATAGCAGTGTCATGAGCATAGGCAAAACCTATATTGTAAGAGTATTACCTTTTAAATTAATAGATTATGTCAATTTTTCGTTGCTGGGTCTTAACTACATGTACACGCACTCGATGGATATCATGAACTACTTATTTAAAGGAATTTTACGATTCTTGCAACAAAACAAGCTGTAATGCCTCGATTAAAATTGGTCAATTTCGATATCGGATAATAAATGATAGTTTGGTTTGTCTCCAGACGCCACTATCGGAAATACTACCAAGTGTCCGAATTATTCCGATTGCTACTGATATCTGCAAAGGAGAAACCTACTTACTGAATAGGCCTATATACAGGCCCATTATTTTTCTGACAACATTAATAACTCCCTGCATTTACAGTATTTTTAGAAACATAATGAAACGTTTGTGCTAATATACTGTGTGTAAGCAAATCAATTGTGGGGAAATTATTTTTGCTGGTTCATTTTCTGTCGCCATTTTACTCTTTTTTATTAAAAGAGAACTTTACATAACAGGAAGCATAACCTGTCATAGTTTATGTTGAATTATAAAATAACCAATTCTACCTTGGTCAAAGTCTATTTCTATTTCTATTTTATTCGAGAAAGCATGTGAATTTGACTGTTCAAATATTGTATTTGTTGTACTACTTTGTTTCCATCTAACGACTAGATCTATATCAAGACTCCCGGATCTGATACATGACTTGTTTGCATTCCATATAAATCACACCTACTAGCATATGCTTGTTTATTGATACGACGTCGACAAAGACCTTTATAATATAGCCCTACATGCATAAGTTTCTAATCATGACGGTGAGGTTATTGAACAACGTGGGATGTAATATTTTCAGATAAAACCTGCTGTGGTGTTCCATAACACGGACAGAAATTAATCTGTGTCATTATCTGAATTGTAAAATTTTGTACATTGAACAGTTGGACTAATTAACTGAATATTTGTATCTGCTTCTATTTATAAATATTGAGATCAACGACTTTCAGAAAGACAAAATTTAAAACATAGCATAAGATACACTAGTAGTTATTACTGAAGTTCTATGATTGAACGTTTATGGTGACGTTTTATAGAAAAAGATACATTTGATAAAGTAAAGCTAGCACAAGAATTTCGCATTTTAACGAAAACGGATGTAGAATAACTCGATATCGTTTTCGAAAATTGTGATACATGTACATGTATTTAAATAACACAGCTTAGTGGTTCTGTAATTACTCGTGACATGGATTTTTCATTTTTCGACATGTGTTTACAATCCAAAATTGTTAAGCGTGTACAATTGTACGAGAAAGCACAATTATATTTTTGGATTTATCTGGAAAACGAAAGCAGACAAACCGTTTTCGAATAATGTGATACATGTACATATATAACAACAAAAAAATATGGCGACCAGCGATCAGTCTAAGTATTCAGCAGAGGAAATTGAACTGGATAAATCTGCGTGTTGTTCACCGTGTGTAGACGATGGAAGAAATATTTCAGCAATACATTATTGTGTGGACTGTGAGATGTATTTCTGTACTAAATGTATGAAAGGTCACAACAAATACCCGGCTTTAAAGAAACATCAGGTGGACGATGTTAATACGTCTGTTTCTAGCAACGAAGATGAAATTAAAGATCGAGGAAATGTGTCTGCCTACAGGTTAAGATGTCCATTACATGAATATAAACGTATAGACACATACTGTAAAGATCATCATGAGGTTTGCTGTGCTATATGCGCTGTATTTAAACACAGGTAATATAATAATTATATCATACTTAATTTCCTACCTGAAAACATAACCATGTATGCACGTATCTTTCTGTTTCTGATACAATATTAGTTGAATCTTGCATAAATATTTGAAACATTTTGAAAACAATACGAGTTGTTTCATCCTATAGAATAACAAATATGGTTCCAAACATTTAACTTACAAGTATTTCAAAGTTATTTGATAACTTCATAAAGCCCTACACATGAATTTTCTGTTTATTTGGTAAATGCCAGTAGATCTAACGCGTGGTTATCTAATTCAAATAATTGATCTGACATTGTTAATTGATAGAAAATTGTTTTAAGAACAATTCTACATAATAATTAACAATTATAATTCTCCAAGGCAATTTCACTAAGAGAACACCCAAAACTATTTCGAACCAGAATCAAAGGTTATTCCTGATCGTCATATGTAACTGAAAGATAAAAAATTGATTGTAGTTCAATTATCCACACTTTCATTTTTTGATACTTTCCAGACAATGCTCCTCTGAACCGATTGCTATCGCAGCTGTACATTTCAAATCAAATTGCGAGGTGAACAAATGCAAGGAAGCGCTGACTGAAGTTATTACTCAATTCAACGATGAGAAAGCGAAGCGCATTGAAAATATCGATCGTATTGGTCAACAGAAACATGAACTTACAGAAAACGTTGACAAATATGAAGAGGAGACTATAAAGAAAATTACGGAGCTGGCCAATAAATCTAGAGAAGAAATATGTTCGAAATATGATGAGCACAAGACAGCTCTCCACAATGACGTTCAGTCATTAGATGTTGTGATTAAAACAACTACTTCATATTTAGAAACACTTGACCAAACCGATGATAAGGAGGAACTGTTTGTTAATGTCATGTCAAGCAATGTGGTTGTGAATGATGGAGAGATGCTTTTACAATCCTTAAACGCTGATTGGAGGAAGAGAGAAGTGAACTTTCACTTTGACCAGACACTCATGAGCACTGTTGATAAGATAAAAGCTTTTGGCTGGTTGAAAAATGAATGTGAAGTCAACGAGTATGAAGTATCATTCATTAGAAATGTTGATATAAAGCAGAGTAATGATATGCATGAAATGAGGGTATATGACATGTGCATCACTAATTCTGGCGATGTGCTTTTGGCAGACTATAACAATCACAAACTGAAACGATTGAATTCCGAATTCCAATTCAAGGATGAGTTACAGCTATCAGGTTACCCAATAGCAGTTTGTAATACTGACCAACATGAAGTAGCTGTGAGAATCTTGAACTCCAAAGTCGTACACTTTGTGTCAGTTGGTCTAACAATGCAATTGAAGTTTTCGATAACACTTAGTGGCGATGGATACGGAATGACGTACGATGTTAGTTCAGAGAAGATATTAGCATGTGAAGGTAATAAAGTAAGTGTCTACAATAAATCTGGAAATAAACAGAGAACGTATGATAAGAATACAAATGGTGAGCAGATGTTTTCACAAACCAGGCAAATTGCATTAAGTGTGAGCACACAAGATATATGTGTGACTGACTATAACAAAGGTTTCATAGTTCTAGACAAAAACGGAAATATGAAAATGACAATATCTTCATTAGATATCAAACAGACATGGTCTTTATGTCTTTTACCGGGTAATATTTATCTGGTAGGAGCCAGGCAGTCAGGGACCATTATCCAGATAGGTAAAGATGGAACACAATTCGGAAAATTAATTGACACTAACGATGGACGAAAACAAACATACTGCACTCTGTATGACGGTGAACATACAATGCTAATTGTTGGAAGTTATCCTATTGGGATATCAATTTACACAATAATTGCAAAATGAACGTTTTTAGTACGTTTTTTCGGATAATGTAATAGAATGCTGACGGTTAAACTATGTTAGTTGATTATCATTAACTTAAAAAAATATTACAAGAATGGTTATTACAAGTTTGGATGGACAATGCAACCATTCTTGTAATAAAAACCAAACTTGTAATAATTATTACAAGTTTGGTCTTTATTACAATTTTGGTTGCAACAAAGCCTTTGATTGTATATACGTGATATAATAGCGATCACTACACATTTACGTAACTCCTGCATTTTATTATCCCTATGTAAGTTTTCTCGAATTGAACTATGTTATCTTTCGAAATGAAAATATTAGATTTTGTATGATGTCTGTTATCACTGTTTGAATTAATAATACCGAAATGTTTAGCAAATTAATTACAAAATATTCTTCATGATGAAGGTACATGTGCATGAAGAGTGACGTATATTCTCATAATAAATCATGTTTACACATTTTGATATTGTAAGAAATATCTACTAGTAATTCAATTAACTTATAACCTACAACATTTCTGTATGATATCATTGTTTTCGAAGAGAGAATAACCGATTTAATAATGAACAGGTTTGACTTTATTATCACAATAATCGTTAGTAACTTAAACTGATCGTGATAAACCATGTATGTATATTTAAATATCCATATCATCGTGTATGTACAGTTTTTTTAGCCTTGAAGTCTAAATTTAGTTTTATTGACAGCTATCTTTATTCATATATAACTAGGTCAGTCTGTTTTTTAGAAATGGACGACAATGTATAAATCTAAATAACTTAGCTGGGTGATTTCATGATAAACAAGGATTTTTCGTTTCTTCTACACAAGTTCACCATCAAAAATCGTTAAATGTTTGAAAAAAAATGCAATTGCATTAGCAAGCACGGTAAAAAATAATATTTTTGGATTCATCCCGAAAACGGAAGTAGACAAACCGTTTTCGAAAAATGTAAAACATGTAAATATAACCGAACCAACATGGCGACTAGCGATCAGTCGAAGTATTCAGCAGAGGACATGGAGGTGAATAAAATTCCGCTTTGTTCAATGTGTATAGACGATGGAACGGATACATCTGCAAGGTATTATTGTAAGGATTGTGAGATGTATTTCTGTGCGAAGTGCGTGAAATCTCACTACAAAATTCCGTCTTTAAGGAAACATCAGCTGAACGTTGTTAATACGTCAGTCTTTAGCGACGAATATGAAAAAAAAGAACAGGAAAATGTGTCTTCCTACAGTCTTAGATGTCCGGCTCATGGCGATAAACGTATAGATACATACTGTAAAGACCATGATGAGGTTTGCTGTGCTACATGCGCTGTATTTAAACACAGGTAATATAATTATATCGTACTAAGTTTAATACCTGAAACCATAACTATATGTGCACGTGATTTGCTGTCTAATATGATATCAGTTGTATGTATTAGTTATCGTTCATATTTTGAATTGTATGGGATATATCACAAGCGACGCGAAGCGGAGCGCAGTGATATGTCGCATAAAATTCATAATATGAACGATAACTGATTTACAGTTTGTCCTAATTTCTGTCACGTATGCATGTTTTGTCTCGACGAAAACTGTCAATCATCACTATATATGTAATTTGACGCCGCCCACAAAGTACCTCCGTTCAGAGGGAAATTAAAAAGAAGGCGGGGCATTCAGTGTGCTTTATATGCGTTAATAAGATATACGAGCCAACATTTACCTGTAACAACGGATTTTCACTTAGCTTACGACGAATTCTAGATCTATGGTTGTTTTATTCTTGAGGAACGGGTTTTGTCTTAGTTATCATATAAATTATCAATACTCAGAAATGCATGATTTCAATGTTTCGTACTGTTTGACCATTCTTTCAATTTGGTCCATTAGGCCTATGCAGCGTTATTTACAGTTTTCGGCCGTTCTGTTTCTTGCCAAACTTCTTGAATTCTTGCACATGTTTAAGTTCGAGTCCGGCTTAGATAGGAAAACCTTGCGAGTGTGGTGTCTAGCACCGGCCCAGATGTTATACAACTTACACTCGACTTCTGAGCGTCAAATCCATTCCATTCTCAACGTATTATTGTTGAATACATATAAGGTGCTGGTTGATTTATAAAATGCACATTGAGGTTGATTATGATGATGTAAGATTCATGTATCTACATTTATTTATGAGTAATTATTACAGTACTACTACCAAGGAACGATGGCAAGATGGACTGCCCGCTTGTATTTGACTGAAATCCTGTTGTAAACGGGCATTAAATTCAACAAAAATAGCGAAAACCATGGAAAATTCGTATGCTGTACGACCTGGTTCGAATGACACAATCTCCCTCGAAGTTTATGAGTAGTTTAAACTCCGCCAACTAATTGCACGGTTAAGGATGACGTAATAAAACTGATGCAACTTGCACCGCCCTATTCGGCGCTTGGTCACGTAGCACACAAATTCGACTTATTTTCTCCATATCAGGGTTTTGGCAAATTTTATGCGATATATTTTTCAAATTTCAAATCAAATGCGGACATTTCATTGGACGAGAAATTAGGACAAACTGTAACTTGCATTAAATGTCCGTTATGAATAAAAGTTATTGTAGCTATTGAACTTATTTTTTGAACTTGATAAAGCGATTTGAATAAATAATAAATTGTAGATCATTATTTCTTATTGAAGAATAATCCTACACATTTACTGTTTATTTTGTAAATACTAGTACCATATGGTTATCTCAGTCAATCGATTGAAGTTTGCCGAATCAAAGTATGAGGTTTAAAAAGACAGGCTTAAATTTATCCATGAGACTTTCATTAAAGAAAAAAAAAACACTAAACCGTTTAAAACTGAATTTAAGGATACTACAGAAAGACAGAAAACAATAATTATTTTAAACTATTTTGACTTTCGTATTTTAATATTTTACAGACAATGTACATGTGAACCGACTGCTATTGCAGCTGTGGATTTTAAATCCAATCCCGAGGTGAATCAATGCAAGGAAGCGCTGACTAAAGTTCTTACTCAATTTAACGAAGAGAAAGCGAAGCGAACAGATAATATCGATCTTATTGGTAAACAGAAACTTGACCTGATAGACAACGTTGACAAACATGAAGAGGAGATCATCAATAAAATCAAGGATCTTGCCAATACATCGAGAAAAGAAATACGTTCCAAATATGAAGAGTACAAGACATCGCTCGACAATGACGTTGACTCGTTAGATGTTGTGATTAAAACAACCACTTCATGTGTTGAAAAACTTGAGCAAACCGATAATGATGAGGTATTGTTCGTTAACGTCATGTCCAGCAAGATGGTTGCGAATGATGGAGAGAGGCTTGTACAATCCTTGAAGACTGACTGGAGGAAGAGAGAAATGCATTTTTACTTTGACAAGACACTTGCGAGTACTGTTGATAGGATGAAAGCTTTCGGCATATTGGATAATGAATGTGAAGTCAAAGAGTATGAAGCCGCATTCCTTAAAAAGGGAACTTTTGTCTGGTAGGAAGCTGGCAATCAGGGCATATATTCCAGTTAGATAAAGAAGGAAAACAAATCGGAAAGTTAATTGACACTAAAGATGGACGATCATGTACATATTGTGCACTGTATGACCGTGAACATTCAAGGCTCATTGTTGGAGGTTATATTGCCGGGATATCAATTTACTCAATATCTGCAAAATGAACTTCATGTATTTAGGTTTTCGGTACGTGTTGTAAAATGATAACAGACAGATTAATATATTTATAAAGCCTTCAAATGTACCTCGTGATATAAAAGACAAAAGATAACGGCTTTTTGTGTTAAAGTTTTGTGAGTTTTAATGAACTATAATTATAAAATGAACTTTTGGTAGATATTATTGATCAGAATATCATGTGCACGGGTATCTGTTTGTAAATCTAACAATGGTTGGACTGCTACTGTTAGTCGTACGTACGTACATAATATATGTGAAATATGATACAGTTAACACACTTTATGTAAATAGTAATCATTAGATAGATATAAATGGACATTTCGAACAGCGTTATCAGCAAGAAAAGATTCACATATCATAGACCAGTTGTAATTTTTTTTCAGAATTGTGGCCTTCATTTAGTCAATATACTATAACTGATTTCGTGTAAGGGTGTGTAGGGAACTTAACAACAACTTCATTCGAGAGATAATATTTACATTGTTATGATTTTTTAGTTCGTTAATTTTCCACCCTGTACTCTACCGCCATCTAGTTTTTTTCATTTACTCTCGGGGGAAATTCGAAGGTAGCACCACTTTTGTCTACAATATTTGCCATAAAATAATGCCAGGAATTCAATGATCTTTGCCTAACAGCGATTGATATAATACTCGCACTACTGTTACGTCTGTCTATTAGTTTTATGAATTAGGATAGTTGGCAATTATTTGTAATTTGTCTATGCTGGTGACTTACTAATGAGCATAACAACAGGATTAGAACGTTTAACATCTTGGTATGTACCAAGTCATCACAAATTATAAAGTCATTAAATTTAAACTGATCAAAGTCTATTTTACCTGACAGGCACGTGGTTACCACTAGCTTTTATTGCATCATAGTGTTATCTAAATGATGAATGAATACTTTGTAAATGATAAAACCGAGTTCTTATTATTCGACTTTAAACAATATTGATGTCTCAGGAAAAAAGCAAAGTTAATTTTGTTTTTCAAGCATTAAACATTAAGAGTAAAACAACATTATTTCTTTATAAGTATAGACGTGTTGAATAATTTATCTACAGTTCAAGTTTCACGTTATCACTTTAATGTTGTCTCTCTAACTACCGTGGATGATACAGATTACGGTATTCACAAATCTTCGTGTTCATGACCTTTCTGATCTGTGTGATCATGGTCGTCGTCATGATGATCACAATTTTCATCATGGTCCTGAAAATTATATAGTTGAACAGTATATGACCTTAGTTCATTATATATTTGAAGTTACACAACTGTGCTGAGAGAACGAAATAAAAAATGATTGGCTATATTCTCTCTTGGGTTTTTAATTTTACCAAATAATAATGCTGTATTCATAGACTGACCTTTGAACTCAATTTTATAACCCAGTGCGACATCTGACACAATTTGTGATACATTTCAATTCTTCTGACTCATTCAGTATTTTTATATGTAATTATGTTAGAATGAACGTACATCTAAATCTACATCCACTTTTTATAAACAAGAGGGCCAAGATGGCCCTATATCGCTCACATGACAATCATTGTTTACTCATTAAAACATTGTTTTGAACCTGTGTCATTGAGGTCTGCTGATATCAAGGTTTTCCTGTAATTTGACCTGGTGACCTAGTGTCTAACTCCAGATGATCCATATTTGAACTTGACCTACATACCATTAAAACAAACATTCTGACAAGGTTTGGTGAAGATCCAATAAAAACCATGACATCTACAGCGTAAACAACGTTTTCTTATGATTTGACCTCGTGACCTAGCTTTTGACTCCAGATGACCCATGTTCGAACTTGTCTTACATATTATTAAGACAAACATTCTGACAAAGTTTGGTGAAGATCCAATCAAAATTTGACATCCACAGTGTTAATAAGGTTTTCCTAAGATTTGACCTGGTTACCTAGTTTGACCCCAGCTGACGAATGATCGAACTTGACCCACATATCATAAAGGCAACCATTTTGACAAGGTTTTGTGAAGATCCAATCAAAATTGTGACATCTACAGTGTAAATAAGGTTTTCCTAAGATTTTATCTGGTGACCTAGTTATTAACCCCAGATAACCCATATTTGTACTTGTCCTACGTATTACTAAAACACACATTTTGACAATGTTTGGTGAAGATCCAATTATAACTGTGAAATCTAGAGTGTTAACATGGTTTTCATCATGATTTGACCTAGTGACCTAGTTTTTTTGCCCAGATGACCCATCTTCGAACTCATCCAAGATATATTAAAGACAAACATTCTGCCAAGGTTTTATGAAGATCTAATTTAAACAGTTTCTTCTAGAGTGTGCACAAGGTTTTCCAGCAATTTGCCCCGGTGATCCGGTTTTTGACCAGAAATGACCCATTACCACACATGACCTACATATCATTAAAATAAACATTCTGACAAAGTTTAATGAAGATCCAATTAAAACAGTGATTTCTAGAGTGTTAATATATCAAGATTTTCCCTAAATTGGCCCTGGTGACCTAGTTATTGACCCCAAGTGACCCATTATCGAACTCTTCCGAGATTTTGTTTGATATTAATATTCTGACCCAGTAATTGTTTTGTGAAAATTTTAGCTAAAATGTGGCCCCTAGTGTGTTCACAAGGTAAAACTTGGGCGACGCGGGAAAAAGACTGATCACAACAGCTTGCCCTAAGCACTAAATGCTCACGTGAGCTAAAAAGAAAATTGGACCTTGTAAATAAAATGTAGTTCAAATGTATATTGACTAGTAGCTCCAAGTGAAGTCAATAATTGCATGCCATAATCAGGTTATAAACCCACACATAGCAGTGTATTATCACATTATTCCTGTGGTTGTTCTTTCTTTTTTTTTGCTTTACTTTCATTAGAATTTAACGTCGCACCAACAACCATGGTCATTTTGGCGACTTCTCAAGCTTTGAATTGCTTGAAGACCCCAGGCGTACACCTGGATAGAACCACCAACCTCCCAAAGACTGCTTGATTGTTTGATAGATGATGTAACAGAAAAATCAATGTGAATGTTTCATTGATTGATTTTTACTCAGAATATTTATTGAATCACGCTTAATAATGTATTAGTAACGGTACATTATTATCTTACATGTTCAGAATGATCTGTTTCATCTTCTGTCACACTACCGGCTATTGCAGCAACTTCTGGAAGTATGTCAAGCCAGAATTTGGCTTCCTTTGCGTATAGGAATTGTTTAGACGAATCATTAGACACGACTTTGTTTAATTCCATGTAAGACTGTGTTCCCATGTCATATTCTGGCCAGAAGGGCATTGAATTATCAAATGGGTCGTTTGGATTCCTGAAAACAGAAGTGAATATCAATTATTATGCATGAAAGGTATAAGCAATATGATATCTATAGAAATGACAACTTTAGGTTTATTTGGTATGGTGTCTGATAACTATCTTTCAAAAAAAAGAATTACAAAAACTTTAATGATTTTGTAAATAAATGATTCAATCAGGGAATATTAGATGTACATAGTATTATCATTTCGCCAATGTATAGTACAAAATGGCATCAGTGTCACACATATATCGGATCATTCTTAAGGGTATTCATATTACAGTTTTATTATATCATTTGTCAAAAATTGTACACAAACAATTAAAAGATAACTTGATCTTATAAACAGAATGTAAATATATAAATCGCCTTGTCTCTGAAGTATGGATTTCAATAATGTGTCTTATATTGCCGAACAGGTTTATTTCAGGTATATTTTTTCAATCATAATGGTTTTGTTCTTATCAACGAAATAGATATGAAAATGTGTACCTTCAATGGAATTTTGAAATATGAAATACACTGATTTACATGCCTAGACATTCGTTTGTTCCATAATAGTTACGTATTAGACAGAAGGAGATAATTATTTGCCTTACCTCATTTTCAATAGATGTACATTTTAGCTGATAGTAACCAAACAAGTCAGAAATGCCATATTTGTAAAATGCAAAATGTGTGTCACTTACCCTGTCTTTGCAAAATTAGTCCAATAACGCATTATCAGAAACGAAAGTTCTTTTTCCCAATCAGTGATGTTTGGTTGTTCTTCTACACCAAATACAAAAACCTCCTCTTCAACATGACCAGCACCTGGTATCCAACTAGGTGTATTAGCTTGCCGGTTTGTGGTCAATGGCATGAATTTGTACATGAAAGATTTGGCGACTGGTGGCTGTGCTAAATGAAGTCTCGTGTACTCCACAGCCGGCACTGCAAAATCCATATCCCCGAGTACCTTCTGATACTGTAGACGAATATTTTGGGGGTTATAAGGGTCCGACCAATCCGTATATTCATACTGCACGAGATCCATGATAACTTTACTGAAGGGTTTTCCAAATACCGACATTATTGAAGTTTCTAGTAACTCTCTGAATTCACGTGATGATGGTTTAAATGTCTCCAGATCCTGGTCGCCGATATAGTATGGAATAAATGAAGCGCCTTCAAAAGCATTCACGCCGTTCAGAAAATCGAACTGTCTAAAATTATTTAATTCATCAAATTCAGTAGAATTAACTAATTTATATATGTCCTTTGGTTCGTGTTTAATGAAATCACCATCAACGACAGGTTCATACAGCACGTATTCAAAGTTCTGAAAGTTTTCACCAATAGTATTAATTGTCTCCATGAAAGTTTTCCAAGGTATGGTACGCAGACATGCTATCGTCGACGATGTATCACCACCATAAGGACAGTCCATGGCTGCTGAAATTAACCTTACTTGATTCTTGGTATCCCTCGAAAAGTCCATTGACCTAATTGACGGGACACCACTTTGCGCAATTATTCTTTGAAAGAGAGTCCTATTGTCCGAATACATACCCTGTAATACATTGCTTATAGCACCTGCCGATTTTCCAAAAATGGTTATTCGATCCTTATCACCACCAAATGCATCGATATTGTCTTTTACCCATTGTATAGCTAATCTTTGATCCCATAACCCCATATTTCCCGGACAATGTTCATCCATAGTGCTGAGAAACCCTAATGGACCGAGTCGATAGTTTAATGTCACAATAATTACATTACCAACAGCGGCTAAAGGTTTACCATCGTAGTCATCCGCAGCTCCAAGAATAAAAGCGCCTCCATGGATCCAAATCATGACAGCATGTCCTGAAGGTTTGTCTGCGACTTGGTCGGGTACAAATACGTTTAGGTATAAGCAGTCCTCATCTTCGGTTCCTACCTTGGAATCAAATTCATTGTGTACATATATCTGAGGACACATATAGCCATAGCTTGTAGCATAAAATGGGGAATTAATTTCGCCAACTGGTTCAGGTTTACGGAATCGCAAATCTCCCACTGGCGGCTTAGCATATGGTATTCCTAAAAATTGTTTTACATTGTATGTCTGACCTCCAACATTTGTTGATGATTGGGTGCCTATTATCTCAGCTACTCTTGTTTGTACGGATGTTACAGATGTAGACGCGACTGTCAAAGTCAATGCAAATAAAACACAAATAATTACCATCATTCTTCTTGTCTGAAGTTTCTTCTAATCGTAATTCTCCATGCAATATGCAGGTAAATTCTCTGTTAACTAGTGTATCCCTTGTTTCAGATAGCTCTGCTATCCGTATTGTTGTATATCATACTTTATTCCACACTTCCTTCAAGAGTATAAATAATTAACATTATATACATTTACTAGTATACAATACAATAACCATGCACCCAATACATATAGAACAGTTGTTTTATTTACATTTTAAATACTAGTATATAAATATATAGCTAGGGAGTTTACTCTCTTACTTGAAGGATTTATTTTTAAGCTCGATTATTCAATTTATAAACTAACTGTTCGCCGGTCAATTTTTATCCCTTTAAGACTGTTTATGGTAAAATTAAGAAGAATATACTTGTAAACTGTGTATACCGTCAGTGTATATAATTCTGTGACATGAAATATGGGAACAAATACCACATAATTGTGGGGGGAAAAGACTTTGTTGACTTTATTTATTTTTATTTTTTCCTGTTACGTGTTTACATTTAGGGTGGGTCGTGGGTTTTTTTCCAAATAAATGACCCTTTTTGGAAGAAACCCGCGATCCACCTTAATTCAGATTGTCTGTATTGAATGCGAATTTACTAATATAAGGGATATAGTCCAGAGCAAGCTCATTTCTCTCACATAAAGAGTGTTCAACATCTCATCTCCTTAACTCATATCTAAGCTCGTGAGATCAATATCTCATCTCATGAACTCAAAATCTCAACTCATGAGCTCTTTTTCTATTCCCGTGAGTTCAATGTCTCATCTCGTGAGTTCAGCATCTAATCCTCTTAGTTCAACATCTCATCTCGTGAGATCAACTTCTCATCCCGTGAGTCCAACATCTAACCTTCTTTATTCAACATCCCATCTCGTGAGACAAAGGTCTTATCTCGTGAGATCAAATTTTAAGTCAAGCTCAATAACTCACCAATTTTCGTGAGTTTAGTATCTATTCTCGTGGGTTCAACATATGATCTCTTGTGTTCAACATCTATTTTCGTTTGTAAGTTTAACGTCTAATCTCGTGAGATGAACATAGCATGCCGTATGCTCAGCGTGTTATCTTTCATGCTAATCATCTCGTGCGACACATAACGAAAATAATCGTCTTTCAAAAACTATGCCTTAATTTAAACCAAAGTAATTATGGACACAACTGAACAAATTTAAGTGTATTGTTCTTTATGAATTTCCTTCTTCCTATAGCAATAGTCATAGAAATCTGATAGTCATAAAAATTATTTTGAAGCAGTGCCATTGTCTTACACACCCAAAAATTTCTTTTCTTTTTTGACACATGAAAACGTTCAATAAACCTTTTATTGTAATGTTAAAATACCAGTAGGCCAAATCTTAATATTGTTAATCAATGACCCGTCATGTAGGGTAATTCTATAAAAGAACAAAGAAAATTCTTTTTAATTTTATAGAGTATGGGTCTGAATTTATCATAGATTAGGAATATAAGTGGATTAAAGTCTGTGTTAAGTTAACGTTTGAATATGTATAATGTCATAAGGAAGACATTGTGTGGATTAATGTAAAATTAACCTAACATCATAAACTGATCAACGTGATATAACAATGGAGTTAGCAGAAGAAAATAAAACAACTGTTGGATTCAAAGAAGATCTTATTGATGAAGATGATAAGTTCATGTATTTCGGTGATAATTACGATGCATTGAGCGAGGAATCTATCTCAATAGCTGAGGCAAAATTTGAATGTGTAATCTGCTCAGAGGAGGTTACTGCTTATTGTAAGGTCTGTGAAGAATATTTGTGTGAACTTTGTTTAGTTCGTCATAAGAAACGGCCAGAAACATCAACACATTTTATCTATCATTTCTACTGCAGCGATCATTTTCGGACGAACAAAGTCGTACATGCCGACAGGTATTGCAAGGAATGTTCTATATATTTGTGTGAACATTGTTCCATAATGCATGTAGGTTTCCGGAAGTGGCGGAGGCACACGTTTGTCATCGGGCTGGAAATGCCTTTCGTGGAGACGATAAATTATAATTCAATAAAAAACATCCGTCATCAACAACAGAGAAGTTCACGGATGACGTCGATGTCCGGACGATCTACGAACCGGAAGTCATTGCCAAGTGCGAATAAAGTGAAACTCAAGTAATACATGAACAAAAAATATTACATTGTATATACATTGATGATTCTGTTGGACAATTAGCTGGTTAACTCAATGTTTACCTAGGGTCTGTAAAAGACCATATGCATTTTATTACAAAATCTTAGTATGTGTATTGTATTAATTTGGATTATACAACAAAAAACACAAATATACGAACTAGTATTATTATTTCATTTGTCACAATTTTTTTTATGTGTATTGTATGTAATTTTCATGCATGTTATTATATGTACGCATGTAGTGTTACAGACTGTTTACAAAAACGTTTACATTGGAATTCAGTGATATTCAACTAAAGTGTAACCTCTCCAAGGCAACACCATTTGGGAAAAGCAAAATTATGCTGTTGTTGAGAGGTTGTTGCTTTAAAGAGGTTAAATTAGTATTTCAATCGTACAGTGGGAAAAATTCATGTTGTAGTTTAAAGGAGGTTGTTGCTCTTAAGAGGTTAAATTAGTATTTCAATCGTACAGTGGGTAAAATTCATGTTGTAGTTTAAAGGAGGTTGTTGCTCTTAAGAGGTTAAATTAGTATTTCAATCGTACAGTGGGTAAAACTCATGTTGTAGTTTAAAGGAGGTTGTTGCTCTTAAGAGGTTAAATTAGTATTTCAATCGTACAGTGGGTAAAATTCATGTTGTAGTTTAAAGGAGGTTGTTGCTCTTAAGAGGTTAAATTAGTATTTCAATCGTACAGTGGGTAAAATTCATGCTGTAGTTTAAAGGAGGTTGTTGCTCTTAAGAGGTTAAATTAGTATTTCAATCGTACAGTGGGTAAAATTCATGTTGTAGTTTAAAGGAGGTTGTTGCTCTTAAGAGGTTAAATTAGTATTTCAATCGTACAGTGGGTAAAACTCATGTTGTAGTTTAAAGGAGGTTGTTGCTCTTAAGAGGTTAAATTAGTATTTCAATCGTACAGTGGGTAAAATTCATGCTGTAGTTTAAAGGAGGTTGTTGCTCTTAAGAGGTTAAATTAGTATTTCAATCGTACAGTGGGTAAAATTCATGTTGTAGTTTAAAGAAGGTATTGCTCTTAAGAGGTTAAATTAGTATTTCAATCGTACAGTGGGTAAAACTCATGTTGTAGTTTAAAGGAGGTTGTTGCTCTTAAGAGGTTAAATTAGTATTTCAATCGTACAGTGGGTAAAACTCATGTTGTAGTTTAAAGGAGGTTGTTGCTCTTAAGAGGTTAAATTAGTATTTCAATCGTACAGTGGGTAAAATTCATGTTGTAGTTTAAAGAAGGTATTGCTCTTAAGAGGTTAAATTAGTATTTCAATCGTACAGTGGGTAAAATTCATGCTGTAGTTTAAAGGAGGTTGTTGCTCTTAAGAGGTTAAATTAGTATTTCAATCGTACAGTGGGTAAAATTCATGTTGTAGTTTAAAGGAGGTTGTTGCTCTTAAGAGGTTAAATTAGTATTTCAATCGTACAGTGGGTAAAATTCATGTTGTAGTTTAAAGGAGGTTGTTGCTCTTAAGAGGTTAAATGAGTATTTCAATCGTACAGTGGGTAAAATTCATGTTGTAGTTTAAAGAAGGTATTGCTCTTAAGAGGTTAAATGAGTATTTCAATCGTACAGTGGGTAAAATTCATGTTGTAGTTTAAAGGAGGTTGTTGCTCTTAAGAGGTTAAATTAGTATTTCAATCGTACAGTGGGTAAAATTCATGTTGTAGTTTAAAGGAGGTTGTTGCTCTTAAGAGGTTAAATTAGTATTTCAATCGTACAGTGGGTAAAATTCATGCTGTAGTTTAAAGGAGGTTGTTGCTCTTAAGAGGTTAAATTAGTATTTCAATCGTACAGTGGGTAAAATTCATGTTGTAGTTTAAAGAAGGTATTGCTCTTAAGAGGTTAAATTAGTATTTCAATCGTACAGTGGGTAAAATTCATGTTGTAGTTTAAAGAAGGTATTGCTCTTAAGAGGTTAAATTAGTATTTCAATCGTACAGTGGGTAAAATTCATGTTGTAGTTTAAAGGAGGTTGTTGCTCTTAAGAGGTTAAATTAGTATTTCAATCGTACAGTGGGTAAAATTCATGCTGTAGTTTAAAGGAGGTTGTTGCTCTTAAGAGGTTAAATTAGTATTTCAATCGTACAGTGGGTAAAATTCATGTTGTAGTTTAAAGAAGGTATTGCTCTTAAGAGGTTAAATTAGTATTTCAATCGTACAGTGGGTAAAATTCATGTTGTAGTTTAAAGAAGGTATTGCTCTTAAGAGGTTAAATTAGTATTTCAATCGTACAGTGGGTAAAATTCATGTTGTAGTTTAAAGGAGGTTGTTGCTCTTAAGAGGTTAAATTAGTATTTCAATCGTACAGTGGGTAAAATTCATGTTGTAGTTTAAAGAAGGTATTGCTCTTAAGAGGTTAAATTAGTATTTCAATCGTACAGTGGGTAAAATTCATGTTGTAGTTTAAAGAAGGTATTGCTCTTAAGAGGTTAAATTAGTATTTCAATCGTACAGTGGGTAAAATTCATGCTGTAGTTTAAAGGAGGTTGTTGCTCTTAAGAGGTTAAATTAGTATTTCAATCGTACAGTGGGTAAAATTCATGTTGTAGTTTAAAGAAGGTATTGCTCTTAAGAGGTTAAATTAGTATTTCAATCGTACAGTGGGTAAAATTCATGTTGTAGTTTAAAGAAGGTATTGCTCTTAAGAGGTTAAATTAGTATTTCAATCGTACAGTGGGTAAAATTCATGTTGTAGTTTAAAGGAGGTTGTTGCTCTTAAGAGGTTAAATTAGTATTTCAATCGTACAGTGGGTAAAATTCATGCTGTAGTTTAAAGGAGGTTGTTGCTCTTAAGAGGTTAAATTAGTATTTCAATCGTACAGTGGGTAAAATTCATGTTGTAGTTTAAAGAAGGTATTGCTCTTAAGAGGTTAAATTAGTATTTCAATCGTACAGTGGGTAAAATTCAGGTTGTAGTTTAAAGGAGGTTGTTGCTCTTAAGAGGTTAAATTAGTATTTCAATCGTACAGTGGGTAAAATTCATGCTGTAGTTTAAAGGAGGTTGTTGCTCTTAAGAGGTTAAATTAGTATTTCAATCGTACAGTGGGTAAAACTCATGTTGTAGTTTAAAGGAGGTTGTTGCTCTTAAGAGGTTAAATTAGTATTTCAATCGTACAGTGGGTAAAATTCATGTTGTAGTTTAAAGGAGGTTGTTGCTCTTAAGAGGTTAAATTAGTATTTCAATCGTACAGTGGGTAAAATTCATGTTGTAGTTTAAAGGAGGTTGTTGCTCTTAAGAGGTTAAATTAGTATTTCAATCGTACAGTGGGTAAAACTCATGTTGTAGTTTAAAGGAGGTTGTTGCTCTTAAGAGGTTAAATTAGTATTTCAATCGTACAGTGGGTAAAATTCATGCTGTAGTTTAAAGGAGGTTGTTGCTCTTAAGAGGTTAAATTAGTACTTCAATCGTACAGTGGGTAAAATTCATGTTGTAGTTTAAAGGAGGTTGTTGCTAAAGAGAGGGCATCTTTGGAGAGGTTTCACTATAAATGAAAAAAGATGGTACAAATTATTAATATCATGTTTGTGAATCAAATTCAACTTCACGTGATCTTAGTCTTTGTTTTTATTTTCTCTGGGGTTAAACGTTGCAACTACAGTCAGGATATTTTGGCGATCAATCCAACTTTAACAGTGGGGGTGTGTGTATAATGTAGATAGAACCAATAACCTAGATGTTGATGATGACAGCTTCTTTACATGTGACTGTAGTAAGGGCGTGATTACTGCTCAGGACCACGGAGGTCCTTTTGTCTCTGAACTGTTTGTATGTGTGACTTTTATGTTTAGACACTTAACACTCCTGACTGAACTGAAGAAATGGTAATATCCCTATATAAGGGAAACAACTCTACAAGTTTTATAAAAAACGTAACTCGAGTTATCTGCCCGAATCTGATACAGAGATGGTAGTTCAGTCATAAACCACACGTAAAGGTGTCAAATATTTCGGAAGTATCGTTTTCGAAAATAAAATGTTTTAATAGCTCTGATTAAGAGTAAATATCCCGGTATTCAAATATTGTAAAACATAGTAAAACAGTTCACTTGAAATTAAATAGCTCTAGTTTATGATCAGCTATTAAAAATGCCCTCTTTTAAGGTCATTTTTTCCAAACACCTTTTTGATTTAGTCAGAGATAAACACTTTAATCAGCCCAATCCTATCAATAAAAATGTACTAAACCACGAAACAATGGACAAAAGAATGCATAATTCACGCACATGTTGTTTTTTATGTAAATTTCATATATACGGAGCCTGAGCCAAATTTTCCTCAAATTTTCACGCACGCCAATGCCTACATACCGATCCTTCAAAATGATGGGAAGATAAAATTCACAATATGTAAGGAATTATTGATATGTTATTTAAACTATAATTATCTAACAATTAGTCTGGCGGTAATTAACACAGTCAGTGAGCCCTTTAAGGGGCTCGCATGCTCTCGCTTACGCTTGTCAACCACAATTGTCATCTTCAATATTTATATTATACATGTCAACGTATTTGGATTTATTTATGGCTCGATTTATCCCACCCGCCCCTAATTATATGTTTGACGCGTTCCCTGATGTCGCCATCCATACTATGTGTTATAATTACTCCAAATATATCATGTTTGTCATAAGAAATTCCAGTGCGTGATGGACTTCTTAGGGTAACTGGTACAAACATTCATAGGATCCAATTTTTCATCAGTTTGTTCCATTTACTCGTACTTCTTCATATGTTACATGTAAATCTTATTTAGACACATTGTACCTTTACTTAATGCTGCAAAATTGGCAAAAACTCGTTTTCTTTTTAAGATATATATATACAGTATAATATACAGCGGTCTATGAACAGGGTCGGACTATATTTTGGAGCCTATTGGTATTACATGGATAAAATGTCAAGGTCCTGTGGTCAATAGAAGCGATCTCTGAGACTAACACAAGTTAGGGATCCGATAAATTATTCTGTTTCTTGGACAGAAAAGCAGCAGACTCAAGCTTTCAGTTTTATCCTATAAATTACAGTCAAGCCTGTGAATAAATGTCATCCTTGTGAAATAAACATGTGACCTTTATTTGCAGGTAGCCCTTATTTGGGTGTGACCAATAAGACAGGTTTGACCACAGGTACTTGACACAAAAAATATTTTTTACCATTTTTTGACCGTAAAGGCTACTTAAATTATAATAAAATACGGTAAAAATATGGTAAAAAAAATAAAATTTGTGTCAAGTACCTGTGGGTTTGACTGTATATATGTACATGATATCATTACCATGAAGTCTGGTTTTACCGGACACTAGTGTCTCCCTGTCATATATAATGATAATCATTTAAATCATGATGTTTAATGGTTTATATTTACAACCATTGTGTTTCAAGAGGATATGCCAATTTGGCTTTCAGGTTGTGTTTAAAGAACATGTAACCGATATTCCGGTACGGTCTCATCTTTCCGACTCGTTCTTTCTTCGTTAAGCGGTAGTATTGACATCTTGAAGGATTTGCCCTTAAGTAAATATTTTCATAACGCTTTGTACAAAATCAATGTTTAAATCTTCTTTTTTCTCTTATCATTACTGACTGTAAGATGTTTTGACTCCAAGCATTATGTTTGCGGGATTGGTTAAATACGTACAAGTGTCTTCTCGTCCCGTGACGGCCGGGTTATGTACGGCAGAATGGATTTTGACCACTCTGTTGTCATATAGGATTTCACTGATTATGTACGGTGTCCCCTAGGGGACACAATCTAAAGACCGGATATGTACAAAACCAAGACGAGAAATCAATTAACGCAAGCCGCAAGTTGATATAGTTGTCTTCAATTAATGTGGTTCGGTTCAAAATTTGTTTTTTTTTGTAGATCACGGTGATGCTGCCGGAAGCTGATCTGTTACATTCGTAATTTCTTTATGCGTAATAACCACTCATTGTACCAACAATTGAATAACAGGAAACATTATATCTATACACTGAAATTATCATTGTGGTAATGCGACATTACTATTTGCCTTTAAGTGTTTTGTTGGAGTTCATATTTCACGTCTATAAAACTTCAGTACAATATTTTAAATTCAAAAAGCTTCATCAAATCATGTTTCAGTTCTTTCAAAATTTCAGTGCGTGTTTTTTGTTGTTTCTGTTGTTGTTGTTGTTGTTGTTGTTGTTGTCGTCGTTGTTTTGTGACCGACGTGTTGTATTTTATGAATATTTGCCAGGGTTCATGTTTCCTCTACATGGCTTTTATTATAGTCATTTC
Source organism: Lutraria lutraria (assembly GCA_964023205.1). Classification (NCBI taxonomy): domain Eukaryota; kingdom Metazoa; phylum Mollusca; class Bivalvia; order Venerida; family Mactridae; genus Lutraria; species Lutraria lutraria. Next base: position 4,266,761 of record OZ026833.1, read on the forward strand.
ATAAAATGATTACACATTTCGAATTTTCTACGTATACAAAATGTACTTTCAACAGATTTTCCTACATGTAACACTTAAATAACATAGATATGGTGCTGCGATCATGATCAAGTGGTTAGTACCCTGGACTTGTAACCCGGGAATCCGGTTTTGAATCCCGGTTGCAGCATATCTTATCTTCTTTGTCTATTAGACAAGATGTTCATTTTACCCCGTATGTGGAAAAGTTGCCAGTTCCTTGAGGAAGGGTAAGTTAGTACTGGTTAGAATACAGTCCATGAAAACCGTGAATCGACCGCCGTACATAGGCCTAACTGAAATATCATTGAAAAGCGGCTTTAAACCCATGGAAATTTTGATATGTTGCGGTTACATTTCTATTCTTTATTCGGAAGGACAAAGCGCGTACTATCATCATTCGTATTAAGTGGTATCATGGTTAACTTTTAGAAAGTTTTTTAATTATTTCTTTTAATTGAATTTCAGTATTAATTTCCACCAATTTGTCTGATTGACTGAGAGTCATATTCATACTGATTTTGTAAATTGATAATAAAAACTGCGCTTAAATGTTTTCTACATATCTTTTTCTATATCTGTACAAACAATACAAGAAGAAGTAGGTCTGTCTCTCCTTGTTTCGCTTTAACCAAATTCGACAGTAGGATCTGTTTTCCTACTTGATGCATTATCTACGGACAAACCACTTCAATGTTTTGTGTGGTCCCCTGTCAGCCCCGGTGTAGACTTCTGTCGTCCCTGGCAATACATGACTCAAGTGGGGGCTAGCTCGTTAGGAAGGTAGAAATAAAAGTTTTAGCAAACAAAACAGAAATATGATCACCAGCAAGAGATATCCGCAAGCAAGGTTATATTTTTATGTACATGCCGTGGATAATCCTTCAGATATGTACTAGTAATTTATGGAACAAAAGATACATATTATGTTTTTTTTATTTGTATCATATTTTATACAATACCCGAGCTGTTGCTTTAAATGGCTGGTGAGCAGCTATGAAGGAAATTTTAAATCGTTCCATCTGTTATCGGGATTCTTTTTAACAAATCGTACATGCATGATACAAGCCTAAAACTCAAATCACGTGATGAAACATTTAAGTCCTTTTGGTCTACTTTTTACTGTGTAGTTTGAAATCACATTCGACCAACCACATCCACTCGATTGACTTCGCCAGCTGGATCGACTTCGTCTACTGGATCTATTTCGTCCACAGGATCGACTTCGTCTACTGGATCTACTCCGTCCACATGATCGACTTCGTCTACTGGATCTATTCCGTCCACATGATCGACCTCGTCTACTGGATCTATTCCGTCCACATGATCGACTTCGTCTACTAGATCTATTCCGTCCACATGATCGACTTCGTCTACTGGATCTACTCCGTCCACATGATCGACTTCGTCTACTGGATCTACTCCGTCCACATGATCGACTTCGTCTACTGGATCTACTCCGTCCACATGATCGACTTCGTCTACTGGATCTACTCCGTCCACATGATCGACTTCGTCTACTGGATCTATTTCGTCCACATGATCGACTTCGTCTACTGGATCTACTCCGTCTACATGATCGACTTCGTCTACTGGATCTACTCCGTCCACATGATCGACTTCGTCTACTAGATCGACTTCGTCCACAAAATCCACTTCGTCTGCTTGATCCACTTAGTCGTTTAGTCCTCGTTGAATATTTGTGTTCCTTACGTTCGTCATTGTTAGAAAATAATCGAACTGAAATAATTTACTTACATTCAAAATTTAAAAAAAAGATACGTGTATATTCTTTTTATCTAAACACACAAGTTCATATTAAAATCTTATCAAAACCTCACCGTCTGCATTAGCAATAAAAATATAGATTTACACTTCATTTAGATTTTAGTCCATCGCAAATGGACCGAATTAATGTGTTTATGTTTAGGCATCGTATAGAAAAATAAGCATCATGTCATTTATATAAGGGATCAAAAAATACAGTCTACTTAACTATGCATCCATCTTATTACTTCTATTTATTTAGAATACAGTGCAACCTCTCCAGAGTGGCTCTCTCTTGAGCAACAGCCTCCCTTCTACAACAACATGATTTTTCCAAAGTGTGGAATTTAACCATTAATTTAACCTCTTTAAAGCAACAACCTCTCAATAATAACAACATATATTTGCTTCTCCAGAAGGGTGTTGCCAAGTAGATGTTACACTGTACGATGAGTTCATCTAAATGACCTTTGTAGTGTTGTTTGCTGGTTCCATAACTCAGCTAACTTGTCATATTATAATGGCGAATAACTTGCGAAGAAGCAGACATGGTCCCACTTACTATCATAACCTACATAATATGCGACAATGCTGTAACTTGTGGTTAATGTACCAAGAGTTACAGTCCTTGCTGCGAAGAATGAACGAAATAACAACGATTACTACTAAATGAGCGACAAGTCTCATAATCTGATATCAAAATATTTGAATCTAACTATACGTTGTTGAGTATACCTCTTACAAAATAACACTTAAGTTAACAATAGGCTTTTCGCCATCTTAAGCACATTCATGTTATGTCAATACATTATTCTTGTTAGAAAAGGGGATACGGTTTAAACCTGCATTAAATTAACTGAAGGGGCGCCACAGTTAATGATCCCTCTATTCAAACTGACCCGAACTGTCCTCTTAATTTTAAATTTTCTCAAATGAGATTTTAAATGGACTGAAAATATTGATCTTATACGACTGTGTTTGATTAATGAAATCGTATATTGCTCCCGTGATGTGTAAATATTGACAGTAATCGATAATTGACAACTGTACTCTCATCAAACTTTGCTTCAAACATCTCCACTGTCTTACTAAAGAATTTTAGTTTTTACAGACGGAAGCAGCTTAAACATTAAATGAAGATTGCGTTTAGCGTCTGTGGGATGGTTAAAAAGTTGTAAATATTAGCCTTATAGGAACGTGGGTTGGTTAAAAAATTGTTAACATCAGCCATACCGGAAAACATAATTATAGAAATACTAGTATAAGAGGTGATAAGATTTCCTGCAATTTACTTTTTCTATAGACATATTTAATTTTGTATGACATCATGAATGTACATATTTCGAACGTAAGCATTTTGTTTATTTGTGTCACACTTTAATTTTACGATCTAGTAATACTCTTGTATTAATATGCTTGTGTTTTTTTTCAGTACTGAAATTAATAAAAAATTGGTTAAACACACCATATGGCCATGACGAATTACACATACTTTACAGAATGGAATATATGTAGTTCATAGAAACGTCAACGTGCACCTTTGCATGATGTTGTATTTGACGTAAATTTATATTGGAAAGAACAATATGAATTGCCAAATTGACACTGACTTGCATTTTTGTGTGTTTCTTCGTTACCTGTATTTTCTAATTAGTGGCGGAAAACAAGGCATGTTTGGAAAATTCCAGAAACATCGAATCAGCTATCAAAGTGATTTGGTTACTTTAGTACCAACCCCTTCTTCCACAAGACTGATTAAACAGTTTTCTCGTCCACACTTCATGCTGGGTCTGCCGTCAGCTTCCCCTAATTCGGATATAATTGATTTTCATGCAACGTCTCTTAAATAAAAACTTGATCGGCTTCCAAAATTGGTCCATAATTAGTTGTGGCTGGTATGACCATTTTCTTCATGATTTAAAAGGCTCGCCATATGATCTATCTTAAGGCTATTTGGCTTTGGAATAAGATTGGGGTGGGCAGACAAACGCCTTAAATTAACCTATCAATGTCGTAAATCAGGCTGTTAATTGAAACGTCAGCCATACACGGTAGTCTAAGGAAACAGTTGGCTGCTTTAAACATTGATAGTAATGAGTTGGACGGGACACGTTTATTGAAACATGGAAATAAATATGCTAAACTTTCGGCAAGCCAAGATGTGCTATAACGTGTTTCATCATTGCATACTTTGTCAAAAAAATCGTGGTCTACTTGTTACAGTAAGCGCCGTTAGGTGAACTAAAAACTGTAAATTCTCAACAGGAGATTCAAAACATAAATAAAATACAGTGCAACCTCTCTAGATCGGCCCTCTCTTAAGCAACACTTATTATCTCCCTTTAATAACAGCATGTTCTTTTCCTCTGCATGATTACTATGAATTTAACCTCTATAGAGCAACAACCTCTTAACAACAGCATAATTTTGCTTCTCTCAAAGGGTGCTGTTTTTGGAGAGGTCGTGCTGTAGCTAAATACTTTGATTTATACATTTATTTCATAAACGATGCATGTGATCTGAGCACGTTATGCCAACACGCAAGGGCACCATCTTGACAGCTTCGACGTGTAACAGTTTTCCCGCCAAACTTTGATGCATTAAACATGCGGCAGTTTAACTTTCCCAAAAGAGAACGACTAAAATACAATCATAATTAGCTTCGTTGTAAGGCCTGAGTGTGAGATATCAGTTCATTAAAAGAGGTTTTTTGAAATAGCTGCATTGAATGTGAAGAATCTCCGACAAAATTACCATAATTCTTTCGCACCACAGTGACCAAAGTCAAGCCAATCTTTGGTCATTTTATTACGGCCGTTTATCAATCATAAAACGCATGATAATTGCTTTGTGTGATTTTTGCATTTAGAATTTAATTTTGGACAATTATGAAAGGGTAGTTGTTTGTTGTACTGGCTAATAATAACTGGACAGGTTTTATGGTTTTGCGCCCGATTAATTTTATTGAACATAAAACTTTAAAAGTTTTGAAAGGGTTTTTATGTCTTTGCTCTCTTCTCCCGGAAGTAATTGGACTAATTTTAGTTTTATTTCAATTTTCAACGATTAGAAAATATCAGTTATTTTAATGACGCTTATTTCTGTTATCTCCTGTGAGACACTGATCTCCACTTCATTAATCAGATGAGGATGTCTTAATCAAGGAACGAGTTTTATTAGATGTAAATTATTTAAGTACGGATCGTTTATATTATATGAGTGGTAATTTTCATGGTCTATTAATACTGGGCCATACAAGGTCACTTATTGGTTAAGAACAGCGCCAATAGAAGCATTCCGCATACTTTTTCATACAGTGCGCACATGATAACCGCTACCGTGGCCGAGGGGTTATAGTGTCGGCCTTCGGAGCGGGAGATCGATGGTTCGAACTTCAAACCCCAGTGGTGACTGGGTTTTAACTGTGTCGGTCGGTTGGTGAGCCGCCTGCTTGTTAAATTATGGTTACCATACGCCCATTGGATGGCATTATATTAAACAAAACATTTACCTATTTCATAATATGTACATGTGCATTTATCATGAGTTTAGTTCTTCACTCGCGACATCAATGAAAACAAAATCCTACCATGTTTTATTAGACACTGGTGTATTGACGATTCCTGTCCTAAGTTTTAACATATGGGTACGTAGACACCTTTCTGTTCGAAAACTTTAAATCATCCGAATTTTTTTTAACCAAATAACCCCTTAATTCGAAGAACCTTCTAATTTAAACATAGCAGATAGTCCACAAATATTATGTTCAAGTTTTTCAGCAGAATCGTGCAAAAGATAAGTTTTTGGCTTCAATTTTTCTCAAATACTAAAACTCGTCTTATCCAAAAAGATTATATTGTTTGACTGGTTTGTAGAGTTACAGCAACGACTTTTATTCAGGAGACTCGATAACTGGTAACCACAGATAGGGTTCAGACCCGTGACCTCTGATTCAGATCCTGGCACACTACACTACGTTCAAGCCAATTCTTTTTCAGCTTCAGTTATTTCAATATAATCAAAACAACACCAAACGAATCTTTTTTTAATCAGTAACAAAAGCGACACTGTTTGACCTCAATGTCGTAATTTATTCAAACGTTATAATTATACATATAATAGATTTAGGTTCAATGTAGAAATCAAAGAAATGGACGCAAAACCTCCCATGTTTTTATGTTCATTTTACCACATTTTACTGAGGTGGCACATTTACGGTATTAGCTAATGGTCAGCTGTTCTATAGAATACCTTTTGTACCTATATACTTGTTACAGTTCGCATTAATTCATTAATGATTCATATAATCGTGAATATACAAAGTACTATTTTCTAAAAGCACAATAAAAAATACTGCTTTGTTTTTCGAATTGTTCCTGGGTGGTAAAAAATTATTTGAGTAAAAATGATTTACATATAAATGTGTTATTAAGGCGTAAAAATGTTGTTGTACGCGATATTTAGGGAATTTTTTAGTAGTAGTATTTTTAATTTTTAAGGACAGTGGGTGTTCCGTTCATCGGACCCAATAAAAGTCTAGAGTCGCGGGGAGAATAAGGGTAGGTCAGGTAACAAGAAACAAATACTTCTTACTCCTAAGTACTCAAGCTTTCAACTGGTCAATATTGGATGTCATCGATTGTATGAGTATATCACAAGCGAAATGCATCGTGCTAAATGTAACACCATTCTTGTTTACAAAAATAAAAAACAAATTCACGATTGTTATCTGATGTTTATTAAAAATCAAGATTGGATTTTCGATAAGATTATTTATCTTGGAAACTTTTTTAAAAACATGTCACAAGTAATGTCCGGGTCAGCCAGAGGCTTGGAGAAAACATATCATGCTATTGTATATGACGTAACTTTTATTCTATATCATTTGTTTGTGATCAGAATCCAATACTAATCATATCGCATCATCGGGCAACTGTCATGGGGTTTGAAAACCTATGAAAAGTGGCCCTTCAAAATTCTTGGCGTGCGTGATTCGTCACGAAATGTGACAAAATCACCCCGGGCTCTGATTTCGCGCTAATATGACAAAATTAAACGATTGTCAAAGTTGAAATGACGTTCCTGAATACGAAAGCAGTTGTATCTTATTAGTAGACATATCATTTAGTCAACCTGTGATTAACGAACAATACAAAAAATGTGTATCTGTAGGAAAGTGCAGGTGTCAATTAAATCCTAGTCATTTCAAAACACCATTACAAAGTACATGTAATTTGTAAGAATTGCGTAGACATGATAATACAGTTGGGAAATGAAATACTAGTAAACGCTCGCAGGACTACAAGATATAGCGAACATTTTGACAACAATTATATTTTCAAGCAATCCAGGCGATATCATTTCTGTCCCTTAAAGAACGGGTCTGCCAAAACCGCTTCTAACTACATCAGACAAAATACACACGGGCGGATGGGTAGGTAGGTGAGTGGGTGGATCTAACATCTTGACCTGTATGTTGGCGCATTAGTTGTGGTTGTTGCTGTTTTGATATGTCTGACTTATGCCTTGATGTTCCTGGTACATACTTGTAGTTTGTCCTTCGCTGTCGAAAAGATTACCATAATTTCATCTCTGCTTATTTCTACGTTAAGTGTTGGGTTCGAAGATGGCTGACAAGTCCAATCCTCGCATGGAACGTCCTTCCACATTCCACACCAGACGGTCCGGATGAAGCTGCTGTCGACGCTTCTCTCTCCTTTCGCTAAGCCCTCTTCCGTTTTTCCAAGCAGATTCGATTCTCCTCGTGTATATTTGCTCCCATCTTCACGCAAGAGCGCCAGGCACTTCGGTCGAGAGCTAGATCTTCCCATGAGTCAGGTTCGATGTGGAACAGCTTGATGGATACTAGCTTTCAGGTTGTCTTTGTACCGCTTTTTCTTACCACCTCTCGAAAGTGAGCCATTTTCTAGCTCAGTGTATCAGAGCTGTTTCGTAAATACTGCATTATTAGTATACACGTAGAACTCTCACGTAGTTATACAGGTTGTTTATAACAATGGGTTTTAAGTTTTACCTCAGTTTTCAACGATATTTCAGTTACACACAGTACCATACGGAGGCCAGTTCACCCAACAAGTTGTCCTGGACTATATTCTAACCAGTACTAATTTATCCTTCCACAACCAGCCGGTAACTTATGGAGGACAATTGAGTTTTGCAGGGTATGACCTGTCGTGACCGGGATTCCAACCCAGATCGCCGGGTTTCAAGTCCAGCGCACAAACTACTGGACCATAGCCGCGGTCCTTAGAGATATACTGATCCAAAGATCAAGAACGACAATATCAATGAATATTGTAACCATTGTTAACTTTTAAGTGAAGTTTACTTAAATAGGATGTAGCAATAAAATCAGCTTTGGTGAGATTTCTAACATTGTGACAATATTGAGATAATCCGAAAAAGGACTCAGTTACCATGACAATCGTTTTTATAACAATCCTGAACCCAGTTCTGTAAATCTCCAAATCACTTTCATAAAATCAAACAAAAGAAAGATTGGACCACGCAAGCTGCCCGGTTCAATACCAGAATAATTGAAACTCAAATAAACAGTTTATTTATAACAATTTAATTATATTTAACCTGAGCTGACGATTTAATGTCTTTTATCCATCCTTTGGGTCAGTTTTGGACATAAAAATCAATATTTCGAAAAGCCATAAACTTTAGTCCAGCCAATTATCAAAATATTTCAAACAGAAGATTTTCGCGAGGCACCTGTCATCGGCGGCAATTAAACCACGCGGTATGAAATAACAGCTATTAAATCTCTCACACGATAGTATTAAAGACATAATTAGAAATTAAACATATCGTCTCCGTTCCGTCTCCTTTAGCAGCAATTTTGATAAATAGAAAGTTATCACGAAACGTTTAATCTATTTTCCGCCAGAAGCTCGCATCCAGAATACATGGTCCTGAAAAAACATATTCGCATTAAGACAAAACTTTGGGTATTTTTAAGATGCTGAACAGGTTTCTTGCTGTATTTATGCAGAAAAAAAACAAGGAATATTTTAAAGTCTGACATTCTGTAATTCTCCTGCATGCGAAGTTATTCTTAACCACAATTTCGACAATAAAACAGATTATACAAAAAAAAAACTCTAATCGTACAGTTTAGATTACTTAATTCGAGTTACGTGTTTTTTATCAAACACATTAAATTAATTAAATTTTTACTGAAAGAAAAAATGAAAATGAGCTTCCGAAAGTTGGCGCCTATCTTATGATTATTCGTGAAATAAAAAGTATTTTTCATTTTTTTATCATAAAAAGCAACATGTTTACATCCGTTGTTTAGAGTATAAGCTTGAAAAGGTGAAGAAAATACAGTGAAACCTCTCCAAAGCAAAACCCTTTGGGAGTAACAAAATTATGTCGTTATTGAGAGGTTGTTGATCTAGAGAGGTTAAATTAATAGTTAACTCATGCAGGGGGGATCATGCTGTTGTTGAAGGTAGGTTGTTGCTCAATAGAGGGCCGCTCTGCTAAGGTTGTACTGTATAATCACTTAAGGGCATTGGTGATTACTTGTATATCGTGGTCAATATGAAAGATCTAAAAGACAACTCTGTACATAACTGAAATAATAAACAAATTATCTTAAATGATGAAACGTTCTATCTATGTGATGAGTGTGTATGTTAACAAATATACATGTATTAATTATGAAGAATGGCTGATTAAATGCTGAAGGATATTAGATATTATTCGTATATAGGAGTTCAATAAAACCGGGGAAATGTATTGTATATAAAATCTTATCATCTTTGAACACTTCACTTTTTAGTATCATTTGATAAGATAATGATATACATGTTTATTCTACTAAACAAAGAGTCATGGGTTCGATTCTCGGCTCCGTCTTTCAATATCAAGTCCAGTGACACTTTTTCAGTGTCCAACTTCAAACTACCGAGCTATCGGCACTGTTTTAAGAAATCGCAAAAAAGGGATGAGGCGTATATGGGTGCCTCACTTCGGACACGATACAAAACCAGGGAAAACTACTTGTAAATAATAGGGATATAAATGTCCGGCTCTCCTGTATCTTATCTCCCCTCTATCTGGGGCGGCTCTGAAATGACCATAGCTATCGAATGGGGTGTTAAACAACATAAACTTATACCTTACGCTTGTACCATATCGCTAACAAAAAAGAGTATTTAACTGCACACGTTGCGAGCAACTGATTCCGGGGACAAATAGCCTTAATTTAAGAAAACCGTTTGCTTTTTTCAAAATAATTTTAAGGAATAAAACATTTGTCGGAAGTATTGTTGTGTCTTTTTCTTTCACTGAAAAACATCATTTGACCTCGTAAAACAGAAAGAGGAATTATTTTTGTATATTCTTTGCTTATTTTTGCTGGTGATGTTGTCATTTTCATCATGTCAGTAAATATGACAAGTTTTCACCAATTAGTACTTAATTCTGCCACCTGAAGGTTACTATATTCATATGGTTGTCATTTAACACATCAAGTTTTGATGTACGATATATGTGGAGCGTATGATGTATTCATACAACTGTATTGTACAACCAGGAAAATACATGTTGCCCATGTGCTGGTAAGAAAATATTTTGGGGGAGGATTAACGCCGTTTTTCGACACTTTTTCAGTTATAAACGGCGGCCAATTCATCTAACAAGTTTTCCTCGACGGTATTATAAACCTTCCAACAATTAACCGGCAACTTTCCGCATGTGGAGGAAAATCGACATTGTTGTTAAAGCCCCATTAGCTTTTTACTATAAAAAAATATAATGCAAAAAACAAACAATTGCTGATATTATCCCAGGATAATTATTACCGACGAAACAAGCCCTTATTCTTCTAAAAACACTCATTTCGCTGGGAATTTTGCTTTTGTAAACTTGAAATATATAGAGCGCGTGACGTCACTTCATGCCGTGTGCATAATATGACTGCGATAAACATAGCTGTTCTATTAATAGTATTTATTTCAATGATATTGAAAAAAATACGATAATGGTTTTGGAAACATTTTTTCTTGCTATAAAGTATGCATGGGGGGGGAAACGCACCGGATTCCTCTGTTATAGGACAAATTGAAACTATTACGACCGATAAATTTATATGATTATGGGACTTTAAATATTCCTGGAATTTATGACCTACCACGACTGGGAATCGGACCCGGATCGCCGGGTAATAATTCCAGTGCACTTACCACTGGAACACGGCCTTGGTCTGGTAAGATTGTAAGGTTTGAATACATGTACTACGAGATTTAAACGCGGCAGTTTTACACTCATGAATGCGTCCCCCAAATTAGTCAAGGAAATGTGGTTAGGGTAAGTTTGATGGTTTATGTTAAAGCCCTTTATCTTTATATGCATGTACTGTGTATACCTTATACGTTCATAATTGTTTTAAAAGCCAACTATTCACATGACAGATACTATTAAAACTTTATCATTTTGTGACTTGTTTAATGTCGCTATGGTCTGTGACAATATTATTACAAATTCCGCCAACATAAAACGCGACTAGTTATTTCATCTGATCATAAAATATTTGTGTATTCGACAAGTTCATTAATTATCAGCATTTTACAGTGTATTTATCCTTCTTTCCATATAATAACGTATCTGTCATGTGACATGACAATGGTGTCAACGAATGTGATTAAATCACTGCGCATGGTTCAGTACCACGTGATTATAAGCGAGCGTTCTGATTGGTTCAACAATTAATTATGGATTTGGTTATCATATTTTTCCGACCACTATAGGATAGTATTCATAGCATAATTGTAGTATTGGTGTATATCGCGTTTGTAAGAAAACACTGACTTGTTTATAACTAACTTGTAGTTAGTTACTATACTGTGAAAATTGTTAAATCAGAAGGCAATTATTCGACAATACACGGATAACCATTAAATTTCAACTGAAAGGTACGTCTTTTAAGAATTTTCCATTATTTAATATTTCTTATACAAATATACTATCAATAATTTCGAATATTTAAGAAAACCTGCGCCGTTCGGCAGAAATTTTTATAAACATTTATTTATTATTTGTTTATTTATATTGCGTTTAAAGTTATTGTTTGTCATGTTTTATTGGAATATTATATTACATTAAAGTCTCGTGGAACGTTGAAGTCTACAAATATACAATGTACATGTATCTGTAAAACGTTTACTTTTCTTCATTAAAAATTCTCTTAAATGTTAAAATTTCAATATTTACATAATGATATTTTATGATAGTGCTGTGGGATCACAACCCTGCGATGATACATGAAATACAGAGCTGTCTGTTAATTAACAGTTCAATTGATTCTGATGTTTACGTATATGGTATAAATGCATTAAGATAACATAAGTCGAGCTACAGAAAATAATCAAACGTTTATATTTCACTGAATAATCAAAGTGTTAACCGATATCAGCAATCATTTTGATAATCCATAAACCCGTGGAACCATATAAATCTCTAACAATGGTTATAGCAGGTAGTTATATTGTCTAAATAAAACTACCTGGTTTTAGAACGAATTCTACAGATTCTGTATTCAACCAGTACGGAAGCTGGTTATTATACCAAAACCCAATTATTTAACGTAATAAGTCGAGGATAAATGTCAGTAATACGGACCAAGATTAATATTCATAAATCACGAAAAAACAAATATGTACACGTCAGTAGATAAACGACATGTCCAGTTATTTAACGTGTGTGGTTTCACATTCTGAGAAAAAACAACACGAAAATCACCTGAGGACGTAATATAACAACAACAACAACCTGAAGGTTGATTCATATCTTGTTAAAATATTTGATTATAAGAACAAAACTGTCCATGCAACATTTAGTCATTTCTATCTGATAGTGTGGTGGTTAAGGTTTTGATAAATGGACCATGTTTGATAGATTGTATACCAGTCCTTACGCACGCCGTGGTTAGTTAGGTAACACCATTGTATCAACATCTAGATAAAGAGCTTTTTCACTTGATTTTAACGTCATACCAACAGCCAGGGTTATTTGGCGATCTTTCAGGACAAGACCCCAGGCATGCACATAGGTAGCTCAATCGACTATCCGTAAGCTAGCAGAAATTTTATGGGATTCAAACACACAGCGGTAAGGGGCTTGTGATTGCTAGTCAGAGACCATTCAACCACGGTGGCTCCACAACCAGCTTAATTCTCGTATATTGAGCTCAACAAGAATGTGGATATCTTGACAATAATTTGTTTTACAAGAGCGAATAAATCTAGTTTATGAACTCAATATAAACATAAAAACGCTAGTATTGAATGGTTCAAAAGAAGCATTCAGACAAAGGTACATTATCACCAACGAACGGACGGTCGGACAGACGGACGAACATGTACATGCAAACAAAACAACATTCACCTGATATACTATATACGATGAGTAGGTGTTCATCCATGTATTGACGTAGTTGTCAGAAGAGATAAATCCGACATGTTTTAGTCATCTCTTGTGGGTGAAAATTTAAAAAAGGCTGAGTTGTTTCATACAATTTTCATTCAACTAATTAATTAGAATCATTGACAAGGATGGTATAACCTGTGTCATTGTGTACGGTAAATGATTGTTAGGACCTTTGTACCAGAGTCATATGTGTTTATTAACTTACTCCAAGGGTATTCTTAGTGATATTTTACCTCGAATAGAATCTATGTGCTTCCTTGTCACCTATAAGTCTGACTTATGTGTAAACACGAATCTTTACGCAAGAATTTAACTAAGCGAAATAAAATGATTAAAACTGATCAGCTGATGTAATCGTTAATTGGGTTGACTCATCGTGATTTAATTATAAGCAATGGATTAAATTTTGATAGACACATGCTGTCTTGATGAGCTAACGGTCATAACACTCCATAAAAAGTTGGTAAAGAAATGAACAAAGCCGGCCTATGAGTATTTGTATATAACAGAAAACGTGAATTCAAACAAAGAGCTCTATCAGCACTAGTGTTGTATAATCACAATATTTAAAATTGTTTTATGTTGTGTGTCGCCATAACAAGCATGAAACAAAAATGGATAAATACTGGTTTTCAAGTGATGTAACATTTATCAGAATAGTCCCTATAAATAATTGTATAATCATATAATTGTTACTTCATTTGTAACAATTTATTGAAATTTACTGCTATTTCATCTTGACGTGTCATAAAAGGTATACCTCAATTATCAAATGTTTTATTGCAACACAGAGCAAAGAGGCTGACGAAGATACTAACATCTTAAAAGATAAAACATTTAAGTTAAGAGAAAGAAAACTGATAAAATTATATACTTAACTGATCATACAAGATACATACCGTTACTTACTAGTGTTATACATTCTGATAGCTTCCGTACGATATAGTCAATCACCTTGTCACTTTGATCTTTGTATTCAACCGCAAGAAAACATCTTTGGTGATTCGCCCGTAAAAAAATCGCAATAAATTCGACAAATTACTGCTTTTTATATAAATAATAACGCTTCGGATGATAAATTTATCATCAAAGTGATTTTTAATGCATAAATTATTTATATTCTCGTTTAAGCATTATTGGATTAAAGACACTTTCAACTGGGGAAAGTGCATTCTCCTTAAATTCTGTTTTTCATTGTATTTTAACACCGATAAGTTAACAAGTGTGGTCCGGCTATGAATACATATATCTCGATTAATGACTGATTTCTATTAAGATTAAGAAGTTTTCTATTTTATGAAATAATTGGTCTTCTCTTTGTAAGTGTTATTTTAATTCTATAAATCAAGAATGCGTGATAAGATTCCAGTGGTGAGGCTATATACTGGACTCCGGTCATTTGATGTAAGAACGGTTAGTGTTTTGCTGTACGACTTTTAGCTGTTAGGCCTTTTCTAAAAAAAACATCATAAAACAATTCTAGACACATCAAAAGAGTCGGAGAGTCACAATCAGGAGTTGAAGTTTAAACGTACGAGGAAAGTTGTTTATGAATATGAATATAATATTAATTAGAACATAGAGTACTCTTTACAACGGAGTCTAGAATGTAACAAGAAATTAGTTGGTGGGGATATTTTTGAGGTCCATGTACATTTGTATTTTCAAAACAGTCGCTGACTGCTATTTAAATCAAATACATATACTATAAACACTGTAAACAGTTTCTTTGTCTCAATCTAATATATTCTTCAAAGAGGCGAATTGTATAACAAAAAGGGTCGATTTTCTAATTATTAACACACGTCATTTTTTCAAAGGCTTATCATGTGATTTATTAGAAAATATGTGTACATGTTTGATCAATATTCTGCTGTGTTTGTTTGACTTGCTTGTAGAATGTCTACAAACACTGTAAATACGGTGGAGATTTAAAAAGACAATTAAAAAGCGTTTAGATGATTTTGATGACCACGTGACGGTAATTGTAACCTCCCCGGTGGAGAGTTCCTGCAATTCTAACATTCCCCGGTGGAGAGCTCCAATAACCATCCACTGAACGACAATTTATGTTTAAAAGCTTTTGATTCATGCTAAGGCTTGTGAACAATGGCACTAGTGAATACCACAGTGACTCAGTCAGTCATCTTAAATTTGTCAAACGTTTTATAGAAACATCACGGGAACAAATATTCAAGTCTATGAATAAAAGATGTCTTCCGCAAACCAAAACCTGTAAGATTTGTTCCCAAAGCCATGTGATTAATAATGAACGTGAATCAAAGCATAGACAGTTAAGCATGTGTTAGCCAACACCTCCGAATAAGATCACCCTGTGTATGGAGGCCATTCTTTTGAAATCGTCATTGATTATCTAGAACAAAATGACCTCCGATTTAAAAGCTATTTGTCAATAAAGGCTACGTTTTGTTATCCTAAGCATGGCCTTTGCTCAGAGGTTTGATAGTGTGCTGAGTCACATAGTACTTTTAGAGCATGTTGTTGCAAAAAGGCCATGAATCTTGATCCAAGATAACACTGGAATAAATTGAAAGGATCTTATATTAATACATTAATGAAATCATCTAAACTATGAATATATTATCTTTTCCATCGATACCTGACATTGTAAAAACATTTACGAACACCCCGACATGACGGACGTACGGTGTTTATCATCAAGTTCTTATTTCTTATTTTATCACATATAAAAAATAATAAAATAATTTATCACAGTCATATAAGGTAATTAATTGTTCACATTATTATATCCATAATCCTAGACGTGTATATCATGCAATGTAATCATAAATCATTAATCAAACCTTTCAGTGTAGGACTTTTTTCTGAAATTATCACAAATCTTCCTGTCATCATGTTTTAGAGATACCATCATATTCTGTACAATACGTGATGAGGTGGTAGTGTGCTGCTTACGTCATATTTTATATACTGCATGACATAAAAGATATAATTATGGTACTGAAATCTGCTGAGAATGTACAAAACAACGTCACAGTAATTTATTATCAGACTAAGGAATCATTTGTCATAGTTGAAGGTGTTAAAACCAGTTTACAATGATGTGATTGTAATGGTATGGGTGAAAATTTAATACTTGTACAAAGACATTCAAGGTGATTAGGACCCTCTCCCCCAACACTCCATACCAGCATGTCCTTCCCTCCCTTCCTTCAATTGCTTTTTCCCTATCTCTACGATCATTTGAACCTGTTGTCTTAACACCATCTTCATTTCTTTCGCTTTCAGAAAGAAAATGAAACATTTCTTCACGGTATGAAAGAGATGCCAGGTCTCAATGCGATTTAACTTGGTCCGAACAACTAATTAGAGATTATTTAAGTGATTCAACAAATATTATAAGAAAGGATGAAAACTCTAAATGTTTAATGAACTAAATATCCCAGAAAAATAAATGACATTTTGAAAATGGTGTGTCGAAAAAAACGTGTTTTTCTATCGCCCTTGCATGTCTTATACATCTGGTATAAACATGTTAATTATTTCTGTACAACAAAACTGGTGCAATTTTCAAATCGTCTTCCATGGAGTGTGACAGAGAAAAACGTACTAATACAATTAATTATATTAAAATCACTGTCCGTACATTAAATCCGACAGGAAATTGTTGATTTAATTGAAGTTGTCAAATTCATTAAAATACTAAAATACACCTTAAATGACATTCAAACTAGTCTGTTTAAATTTGATACCGTTCAGTATTGTAATCTATAGAAATGTTTAAATAATTTTGACAATTTAATAATAAATGATATGTGTAATTATCTCTCATTATTCTTACCATATCGTCTATCTGTTTAAGTTCGCCTCCTTTCATCGTTGCAGTGTGTTTATTTTTGCTTTCGTGGTGATCACCATTTGTGTGTGAATGATTCAGGCGTTTTTTCAAGGCCTCTGTTTGCCGTTGAGTTAATTAAATGTCTTTTCTTCAAATATCTCCAGTCTTGATAAATCATTTAAATCATAAGGTAAATAATAAAGTAGACGATTTTGAATAGAAATCTGTGTTTGATTATAAGGTCATTAGATGTAATTCTGGGCGAATACTCGTGTCTCCCGGTTTTCAGTTCATGTACGAAATATTCTGATAGGTTTTATATGTGCCCTAAGTTAAGGGCACATGTCAAAACACAGAGAAAATTAGGTTCTTAAATGGCCCCGGATTTAGTCGGCTTAGATTGAAACTTGTCTTATTTCCATTACGAAGCTATGCCCATCCTTTGAAAGTTTGGAAATGTCTATCTCCCGGACTTAAAGCTAATACTCTGTCAGTCTATATGAAATTGCTGGGATAAAACCATCATAAAATGATGTGAAATACTTCAAATGTACAATAAAAAATCATAGATTAAATACATACGTTCAAATGGACACATTACATTGAAGGCGTTTGATTATAAAGATTGTAATTTACGTCAAAATATTCTTTTAAGTGTAATCCCCAGATACGTGCACTTAGATATACGATGACTTAGCCGTAATGGCACTCCAAAGAATTGGATAAATATATTTATTTCGGTTAAAGTGTACATGTATAAAGACATAACAAAAAATTAAAACATACCAAATTTTACAAAGGTCATGTACAGTAATGCTCACAAATACTAGAGATAACTAAAAAATAAATTTCTTATTATAAGAATTAGATCTTAAAAACGACACAGAAGCTGGTAGCTCTAATAACACAAATTAATACGAAAGAATTCAAAAGTATGCACTAACTAACTTAAATTAACTTAAATTAGGGCTCCTGGTTAAAACTTAAAGAACAATAGTAACTGAAACCCATGTAACTTCAGATGTTTTAGCGGAGTTTAGTAAACGACAAACAATACGAAATGCTGGAAATTGAACTGAAATAAGGGCACATAAATATACATACAAACTCGCCCTTTTATCCACAGTCTGTCCCACGTGCGCACGTGCCTTGACTCGCCTTCATTAATATTAACGAACTAATAAAATACGGAGCATCTGTCATTGACTAATTACGTCCTATTCTAGAAGTCTGATCGAGAATGTCAATAATTCTTTATTTTTTACTTCAAGGAATAGTGAGGTTAATTAGGCAAACAGTGGTTTAAATTTATGTTAATACCATTAAACTAAAAGTCCAAACACAAAAGGAGATATAACCTAAAATAATGATGAGTGACAGTGTATGGCTTAATGTACGGGGACCTGTCTGAATTCTCGTAGAGTTGTAAGATATTTCGTTAAAAACACGTTGCGAATTTCAAAATCAATTACATGTAACAAACACATGCCTGTTTGTGGAATATCGACATGTTGTTTGGGGGCCACGATGATAAGATCATCCTGTCCAATTTTCCTCAGGGGACACGTAATTGTTTCAGATTGACAAATCTTCCGTGTAGGGTTTTAATTCAAATCAACAAAAAGTACAATGGTGTTTGAAAAAAGTTTTTCGTTTATCAAAATAATGTTGAGAAATGTTTTTGAAATATCATCTTTAATGAGGTCTTCTTGAAAAAAGGACAAGGTCACGTGATACAAGGGAACAAAAGGGAGTTTGGTGTCCCCTTGACTCGCATAAACAAGAGATACAATTAAATCGACAAGTCGATGGTAGAAAATTATTATAATTATTTCGATTGTTTGTTAGGGGAAACTTATTTCCTTCAGGCTAGATTTCCTTTTTTGTAGCAATTGGTGTTTTTAACAAAATAAGGCCCTGATCACGTGGTATCATGATCCACTCATTTTCTGTCCATATATACGAATTTTATCACTTTTCTCATTTGTTATTGACAATTACAGTGACATCAAGCACATACAAATCCCCTTGCCTCATTACAATGAATTTATGTGTGTACATGGCTTATCATATTGAATTTTGATAGCCGGGATATTTATCAAGGCCCTGTTCTCGCGTCCGCAGGTGAAAATGGCCGAGATCCAATGTTATAAATCATTTTGATTTTTTCATCTCACTTTTGTAGTCCTGAACTTCATTAAACAAACCTTAAACCTTTTAAATGCCACAAAAGTCGTGCTAGCTGATAGCGCTGCAGATATTACCCGTATGTCCGGAGAATAAACGATTAATTAAAAACTACAATGAGATATCCGTGAACTCTTTGTTCAATTATATGGCTTTATAGGAGTATGTACAGATTGTTTAAAAGATAAAAACTAATTTTGATAAATATTCGAGGGTTTTCATTGTATTATGATGCCATGAAAACGGTATAGTTGTATTGTTCATGTATTGTTCATGTATTGTTCATGTATTGTTCATCTACAGTTTAATGTGTTCTATCTAAGCCTTTCAAGTGTGTGATTCTCTTTTTCCTCTGCAAATGTTTTACCTGATTATTTCAACATCTGTTATTTACAAATATACGTAGATTTATCGCAAGATTAAGATATTCAGACGTTCGCTAATGTCCCTTCTTTTTCACCCCCAGACAATAACTCATGGTCATTTATCAAAAAATAGACAATTACTCAAAGCCCGATCTCCTGCCGTGATATTATATAAATCTAAGACTATTTTGAAGTAATTTCAATGTTGTGAATACGTAATACAACAAATAAAAACGACCCAAATTATGAACATTAAATGTAATCTTAATGCCATATACAATGCTAAGATATAAGAATTGAACTCTATTTACACCGACTTGAATATAACTGGCTGATCTTTCGCATGCTTAAGTGGAAGAAAGAAAGAAAATCATGGTAGTAATATTGAACTGAAGTGTTTTGGAACAAAGTTGTTAATTTCTCTATCTGCTATTAATAGCACCTGCAAAAAATACTTCAGTCTGACACATTATACGTAATATGTTGTAATATTGTGAATTTCATAAACAAGGCATATAAACAAACATGCTGTTATTAATCCAGTGAGTGGTAATTTTGGAATGCGACAAAAAACATTCTCAGAGCATTTTGGGTATCATGGGTTAAAATCAAGGTTTCTGGTCAAGAGGTTCACGGTAGGTTTGAATCTCATTAAGTCCGAGGCTCTACCACGGCCTCTTGCTCCCAGGGTATGGAACCAAATACCAACCAGTTACCAGAGAAATAATGTCACAGAAAAAGTTAGGTCAACATGGGGTAGGACATTATATTAGATGATTTTCTCCGAAGTGTGCTGGTCTTCTAAATTCGCGAATTTTAAAACCAATATACGGATTTTTCCGTTTTTAGTCACGTGGTGTATAAGATACTGGTATATATCAGAGACTAAATTGATGTTTATAATTGTTATATTTTATTAGCCTGTATCTCTCTGTTACATGTTATATTGCACTCATTATTACAATCGCTGTAACATGATGCTGTCAGTGAGAAAATAGTAAAGCTTTCATGATAGTTTGATGAGTTTTATGTCGACATTTACTTCTAATGTCGTCACTAATGTCTGCCATATTGCGACAAGTAAGTCCGGTAGCTTGACAAAACTTGGATACATAAACCTAGGCAGACCATAACAACAGCCATGTAACACTTCCATGTGTCAAACAATCCGGTACTGTATGTCTAGCGTTATATCCACCACGTGGTCTCGAATAAAAGCTCGATTCAAATTTAACAACCTAAATTAACATAATCCTAGTTTTATGAGGTATTATATTAACAACATAACAAAAATGAATAATCTTCGTTACTGAGTAGTTAAAATCTGTTAAATTTTTATGTAGTACTAAATTTCAATACAAAAATCTACAAGAATTATAAAAACTTGACAAGTTATAATGGTTTTAAAGCACTTGACAAAATTATTCTCTTGCTGAAAAGGCGAGGCTTTGAAATCTTTGTCCAACATTTTATATCTCTGCTCATTTTTTATTGAAGTAATGCGATGTGTTGATTTAAACCTGCTTTTTTATAATATTTGCTTTGAAGTGCGCGAAATACGACATATGTTGAGATTATTGTAAGCGTTTTAAGTATCCCTCATTTAAAATATCAGTTCATAGGTGGCCGACAAATCATAGTATTTATTCAAACATATCGACTGAATTACTTATAATATTTACTCATAGAAACTTGACGCTCTCAGTCAGTCACACAATCGTAGCTACTCGGTCATTCCCGTCACTGGGCAATGCGCATTTTCTTAAGACAAACGTCGAGGAGTTCCGGTTGACAGCCCCATACACTTTTTAACATGTCACCATCGTATAAAAACGGAAACGCTCGGCAAAATCCGTTTTTATTTCATTTTAGTAATTTTATAACATAAAAGACACGTTGCGCGGCAGATATAACAGTTATTTTAGACAGCTTTGTCATTGTGATCTTAAGGGAAATGATTCATATAATATTGTGTATCGCATTTTTTTCAATGTTATACTAAGCTTCGAAACAGTTGTTCCCTGTGTCAAAACTCTTACAATTCACGGTTCCGTCAAATAAATTCAGTTGAGTATATGAAAACGAATGTCCATTATTATAACACTTACCACAACATTTCATCCAGTTTTGAGGCAAACAAAATTTACGACAAACGGAATATAGAAATATAAAGGTAGGCATGTCAATGTTGTTGTTGTTGTTTTCGAATTCTTTGCTCCTCAAACAATGCTCTAAGATACGAAGTCCAGTGGTATACGATAGTAACACTTCATATACATGTGTACCACAGGTCTCTAAATAACACGTGCATGGATGTTACAGTATCTTTATCTTTGTTTCTTTATTTGGGAAGATGTTGCGGGTTTTTTGTTTATTTGACATTAAAGCTGTCTAGGGTCCGAGATTTGAGGTCCACATTGACGTAACGTGTCATATCCATGTCATATACCGGTAGTTCAACTTCGCCTGATTGTAGCTGGGGTCATATGGTGAAGTTGTATTCATACGCCACAGTCCATACTGCTATACATCGGATAATATGTTTTACTTGTTATACCCATGAATGTCATTCAATTGGCAGGTTTTCTTAATTGTTTTCTCTCACTGAAAACTTTGTGAAAAGTTTTAGAGAAACAAACATTTCCTATTGAAATTGATTTCTGTATCTTGTCTCTGTGTTGCCTGATATTTGCTGATATTTCATATTTGTAATTGTATATCAACATGGGCCTCGGCGCCTACTGATTTCAAAACAAACTTACAACATTACGTAAACAATTAAAGAGAAAGATTTTAGTTTCATTTTTTTTTATCATTCAACCAAACCTGTTTACGTTTTTCAACCTGTTCCATTGTCAGTAAACAATATATTGTATCAGTACTTGCCCTCTATTGGCTTGTGAATGTTGTATCATGAAAAAAGCATAGAAATGTTGCACAATAGTTATTGCTGTGCTGTAAACATGCTTCAGAGTTACATTATGTAGACACCATAGAAAGATAAAATCGATTCTTGTGACGCTCTTGTCCATATAATGCAAAGGGTATCAATGTGTTTAAAATCTTTCAAGTTCTGTGCAAATTAGAGAAAAATGCTTGAAAATTACTTTCGGAAGACAATTAGTGATCAGTATACATAACAGTTTTAGGGTTACGGCAACAATTTGCGAACTTTGCTTAAGTAAATAAGAAATGTTAGACCATTCGACGGCAATCCGTGGTTTTGTACTATTTAGCTAAATCAACTGACGGCTCAATTACCAATTTAATTCCAATATCAACACAAGGTAAATATTATTCTCCAAAGTAAGTTAATTTTCTCGGTATTGTAAAAGGTTTTAACTGTAAGTGTTCAACATTTTGTTGATTTTAGCGATTCAAATCATATTCGTCCTTTATGTACATAAAACCTCTTAAATGTTGCCCATAATTGGCAGTTGGAGAGAGAAGTTAATAAATTGATTTATCAAAATTTTTGACCGTGAAAAATAACACAGTGTGGGACACCGATGCAGTATTTCGGGACTTCGATTGAATCGGAGAGGAAGGTTTATGAAGAGCTAACAAGCGTGAGACATATCTGAATAGACGAACAAGATAATTCGCATGCTACTCTTTCAAATATTTAATTTATGTAAAATATCGTTTGGTTCACAGGAATTGAAAGTATGATAATAGTTTAAACAAGTATCATGCGGTTATGAGCTGTGTATTGTCACACGGAGTTTAAAACTAGCTACGTATTTTTACGTTCAGTGTTATTTTTTATATCTGATTCTTGGGGACCAATTCTAATACCGGATTACCCGTGAATACGAAACATTTATTATCGTAAGTATCCATGTTTGATAATCTCAAATTATAATATTTTACTGACAATTATCTTCAAATCGTTTTTCTCAAAAAATGATTGGCTTTTTTGTCGTAAAATAATTTCGGTTAATTTCCAAAATATGTAAAACTTTGAATTCTCCTTACGTTTGTACTAAGAATAGGAAAAGCTCGTTTTTAAGTATCAATGCTATGGTTGTTTTCATTTTGAATAAACTTAAAACTTCTCAAACTTGCATGTTTAGTCAATTGTTATGTTTTATATCTAAACGTTGATTATGTTTTACATTTAGAAGCGATGTTCTTTTTAATGAAAGTTTAATGCGTTTAGCATGTCAATCTCTTTTTGTGTATTTTTTTCACTCGATGCAAAAACTTTAAGTATTCTTCTAAATGTGTGAATTTATCACTAAAGTTTAGCTGTGGTTCAAAAGTTAAGGAAGAACTAACATTTAGCGAGTTTTCTGGTATAATTAAGTAAATTGTTTACAAAATTCCGTACTTGTTTGGGTAATTTTGTCATATCAACCAAATAACCAGACCGTGTTTATACAGTACCGGAATTTATCAAACTTTACACAGATATTAGCTGGAGTTTTAATGTTTCTAATTAATCTTTATCATAGACTTGTTGAAATATCCTGAAGTTTGTGAAATGTTCAGAAATATTGTGAAGTATTATTTACCTGTCAAAATTCCCGTATCATCCTTGATGTTTTAATCCCTAAAGAAAATTTTTAATCTTTAAGACGGAACAAATAAGGATTTATAGATAACTCTGGATAGTATTCATTAGTTTGTTTATACACAGATAGTCTATATCAGAGTAATAATTATTTAATACAAAGGGACAGAATAGGGGCTTCAGTTTATGAAGCTGTGGATGGATATTCTTGCTCATGGATTAATTTGTAAATTATTTCACTTGCGCCAAGGTCAGCTCTAGTCTTGATTTAAAAGTCATTCGATGCGTGTTATATTCATTTTTTTAACAAAACATAAGAACAATTTTATCAAACTCAAATGGTGGGCATGCACTTTTTTCCTTCTTGATGCTTTTTTCAATCATTTTTTTAAATTAACTGATAGTTCAGCTTTCACTCGCTCGGTGCGCATGAATGTTGATGCGGACCAAAGTACTATGTTTTTCTACATCCGCCATGCTTAACTAGTTCCCGTTCCATGTTACAGTGCAAGTCTATGTAAGTTCAGTTTCCATGAGTACTTTCAGTACTTTGATTGTTTCTGTCGTCTATGGTTTAAACTTTTGAATAATTATATCCTGATAATTAACTATATTTTTTTTTATTTTAGTTCCAGACATTTTATTGTGAAATTAAAATCTAATCTAAATCTGGACTTCGAACATAGAACCAGTACATCTTTAATTAATTCATACCCGAATTAATTTTATCCCCACTTCAATATTCTTCATAATTCTTAACACCATCCAAAGTATCATAAGTGCGCTCTCCCCACATCTGTGTTTATAAAAATATTTCTTTTATAATTTTTTTTCTCTGTGACTTGCGACTGTATGGTCATCAAGGAGCTTAAGGGGTCAGACAGAGACAATGTCCAGGTGTTAAAGAAGGGACTTAATCTGATTATAAGGGGCTTAGATGAAATGTTTAAATATGGGTTATCAAGTATTAAAGAAGGGGGCTTAAGCAATCTTAGATTTGAACATGTTCGTGGTAATTTTTATGGGAGTCAATTTAGTCAACATCATATTTAATATATTGGATCCCTGATACGGTATTGGGGACTTATTAATTCTCTTTGAATGTATGTATAGTTACATGCTGTTTAATAGACTATTTTGGACGTTTCGGTGAATTAACAGTGAATGTTTTATCATAAAACTAAATAAAGTCATATATAGAATACACGACACTTCTATCTTAGTAATATCTTTAATACTACATTAAAAGGATCGTGGAAAGTTAATTCCCGTATCACGTGGAGTGTAGGTAATACAATTTACATTTAGTTTATAATCTTCATCACAAATAATAATTGATTAATTAAAAAAATTGGAAATGAGTTCTATGATTCATGGCTGAAAGAAGAAAAAAAAATATATACATGTACATAGTTATCTAAATTGCTTTTTTCTCTGATCTGTGATAGAATCGTGTATCAAATGTCTCCAGATATGTCTGTCCGCTCATATGTACGTTTGCCTCGACTTATCCAATGCTCGAGTTATATGAGTATTTCTTTATTATTCCTATAGTCGATAACATGGCACAGTTCAAATATTACAGTTATAAAGCTTTTTCGAGATAAGTAATTCAATTAAAAGAATACACAATTCAAGAATAAATGTACGATAATAGCCGTGATTATTCCAATAACCATTATCCATAAACAATGAGTTCGAGATCTAGACTTTATGTCAATTGCGAGTTCTGGAAAACCCTTTAGAATTGTTGCCGTACACGAAGGATATTGTACTCCATTGCAGCGAACTATTGATCTCTATGTATGAAAAAATCAATTTTAAAAACAGTTTGTCACCTAAAAATATTTAATAACATGTAATATTTTATGTAATTCTTATTCAAGTTTTGCGTATAATCATTTTCTGCTCAATTTTCAAAATCAGCTAAGCAGCGTCAGAATACTGGTAATATGTAGAATGTATCGTTTTCCAGCTTTTAAAAATTCTTCTGAAATGTATATTTAAATATGGTTGAATAAAACGGTTTTAATATTTATTAGCACAGATATTTCGATATTTCCATCAGTTAAGATGTAAGTTATTTAGTGCTTTGTGTGAAGTGTTACAATACAAAGAATACTCTCATATGGTTAAATCAATTGTCGGCGAATAATTGACAAAAGCATATTATCATAAAGTCGGCAACTTTCAATTTATTTCTCTGATCATTTTTTCATATCGTATTGAGATTATTATCGCAAAACTTGTAATTCGTTAATTAGTAAAAATCTTGATGTGTGTAAACGGTTTATTGTTTCCGAGAGCTCTCCTTTATGGAGGTACAAACCGTCTTGCTTCTGGCGATTTTTGTAATCTTTAAGTTCATTATTGTGAAGAGTCTTTCTAAAAAACTTAAGCTGTCATTTCCCGTAATATAAGATGTTTAAAACTTTAAACATATCGGTAGTTAAAATCAACAAAGCAGTTTTTACAATGTTATCAAATTTTGCGGGAGTTTTAAAGTCCCGATGGGGAATGATTAGACGGTTGACTGGACTTTACTACTGACGGTAAACACAAGCTTGTGCTCCATATATTGGTAGTTTTCTTGGTTAAGTGTCAGTTTCATTTTGTACAGTGGACACGGAAGGTGATAATATTCACGGCTGATAAGTGACATTTTATAAAGACTTTTTTAATAATCTACAGATTTAATCACTTGGAAATATATTCGTTTTTGCAATTTGGATTATTTTTTTAGAGTTTAACGCAAGTATCAAAAGAGGCTGGATTACTGATTTAGGTGCGTGTATATATTTTTTATCATGGAATGTGATTAGATTTACGAACAGATTGTAAGTTCATTAACATAAAATACAAAACAACCGATTTTAACTTATTTAATATATCAATCAAAATATTATATGAGCACAATTGTAAAAAAAATACCGTTTTGCGACCGTTTGACAATTTTTCTTTTTTTTTCTTTGGTGTTATAAATAATTTTCGTTTGATTGTATTACTGTATTGTTTAATTTTTTGTTTAATACATAAATGAAGCATAATATGTGAACTGTTTCAGAAATAGAATCATCTATTTATTTAAAAAAGAAACAATAAGAAGTTATTATTGCTCTTTTTATTGACAATTAATGATATTATATTGTTGTAAATATTATCTATTACAAAAATGCTTAGTCATAAAAAAACAGACAATGCATACATAATTTGTGTGGCTATAAATATATTATAAACGAAGCTAAATACAATTATATATCATTTTGCTAGTATTTATTCAATCAAATCAACATTAACATAAGGACAGGATCCTGGTAATACTCACATAAGCACGTAATGTGTCAGAATGTGAACATAAATCATTGTGTTAATTATCTTGCCCTCGGTGAACGTAGGGTTATTATGTGGACGTATTGTTTGGTGCAAAATGTTGCACCTGTCAGTGTTGTAAGTTTATTCCCATATATCTATAAGCCCATCACCCATAACAACCTACCAACTGTCCCCCGCTAATCTTATTACTAATTGTACTAAATATGATGTATGCGGTTGTAGTATGTCACATATTGTTAGAAACACGTGCAGCATTGACCACTAGTGTACATGACATCATGTTTCTGTTTACTTCATATATAGCAACAGATGCCGATAACGTTAAGAACAATTTGATAAAAATTGAAAAATGAAAACTAATGTTTTGCAAATATTTTGATAATTTTGATTTAATGTATTATTATAATTCAGACTTGATTTTAAATGTTACCCTTGGAAATGTACGCCATACGTTATTGAATGATGAACATTATATATTTTATATTGTTACATTTTGGTTATAATTCAAATTTAATGATAGATCTTATATTCTGTACTGTTCAGGTCTGTTCTGTTCTGTTCTGTTCTGTTCTGGTCAGCAAAAAAACTCATTTTGACAGAAATAGAGAACAATTTAAATATCTATGTAATCGCGTGTTTTTCAACAATCTTTTTCACTTTATTTTAAACTTATAATAGACGTAAGACGTAACCATTGGACCATAAATAATTGAAAACGTTTTAATGTGAAAAGATGAGTAAAACCGTTCACTGTTCAGTGAACACGTTATAAAATCATTTTGGTAAAATATTATCCCCCTCAAACGATAAAACGTTTACTGAAATTAACAAAGCATAAAATTGGTCGTCAATTAAATTCCGATTGAAACAAAATAATTAAGTTGAGAATTAGATTCAACTCAACGGCCAGGGCCTTTTACTTATGATACAATACAATTTACTAAGAAAGTGACACCGACAGTCAGTGTCAACCCCTAACAGTTTCCAAAAATATAAAAATTATATATTTCCCCTTTTTACATTATGAACTTTCTTCAAATTTGCTTCTTTCGTGTAAATTTCCCGTTTTTTACATAAGCTCCACGTCTTCCCCTTCACCTAAAATAAAACCCTGAGCCGTCCGCCGCTATTTACATATATATACATGTATAATCTTTGTTGCTTAAAACAGTAACTTTCAACATAATTATGTCGGTATAATAGAAGTCCTTGGTATAATGATTTGCGAATTTATGATAAAAATGAGTTTCTTTTTATTTCCGACATAATTTGGTACAAATAATGTATTATGGTTCTACACGTGAATGAATAAAGCTATACGACTGTATGATCTGCTCATAAAATCTATTCTTTTATTCGACACACAGAAAGATAAAAAGAAATTATAAACAGCGATTATATCTTTTGATGAACAAATGCAACATTACAATGTTTGTTTAATTGTTTAAAGAGTGGTGAATTTGCAAGAATTACAAAGTTATAAAGGGAATTAACAGTTTTTGTAAGAGAATGTCTCAACTTGGTCCAAACAAGATTGAAGCCTTCAGACGACTTTTAATGTTAATAATTTCATGTTCTATTTTTGACTTCCGGTAGAATAAAAACACGTGCGTGCTTTTATTCATTTCAAAAAATCAATCGCATTGATTATTTTTTCGTTTTTCCAAGCTTTGAAACAAAAGAAAGCTACAAGCTTGTTTTAAACCTTCGTCCATTTCTTTTTGTTGTATATATCACCATATCTAGGCCAGATGTGTTCAGCTAGCTGTTATAGAACATATGGCTAGGAAATGTGTTTACTTTTATTTCGAATAAATAATGATATCACGCGATATGGTAATTGGTAAAATATAACACATTATTAAAAAACGTGATTAGTACTCTAAAACATATGTCTTAATACTAGTATGAGACTGTATATCTACTTAGGAGAATTTTGTGATAAAAGCAGTAAACATATATATACATGTATAAGATAATCCTTCATTTAAAAAAATGAAACCAGTTTGTAATATTGATTTATAATAGTAACTTTAGGCTCGATTTAAGGCAAAAATGAAGACCGCGTAATTACTCATTTTTCAGATTTTTAAATAAAGCTATTTTTCGATGGCTCTGTGAAGAAAGCAGTAAAATTTACATACAAATATTTATAATAATCTTTCTGTTCTAAAGTCAGTTAATTGTATTATTTTGTAACAGTTCATTTGTAATTAACTCTAGTGTCGATTTTTGACGCAAGTAAGCTGCGTAATTCATTTTCCCTTTATTAAACAAAAATACTTTTTTCAAATGGTTGGCATTAATTAATTGTGATTTATTTCACATTTTGTAACAAATAGTGTTGAATAAAGCACTTACGTCTTAGACATGAAAAATTACTTCTTTCGGATCGTTTAATAATTGTCTCAATTACATTTGCTAGGCTTTTATTATAACTATGGATATACTCGTTAATTATTACTATAACTCTAATTAATACAGAATATAACTACGTAGAATTATATCTGTTAAAATTATGTCCATCCTATTATTATAATTTTATATTCTGGTGTATTTAATACAAACGTAAAGAAGTATTGAAATGTTATAACTAGAAATACACTGATGCTCTCTCTCTTAATCGCTTAACAATTGTATACAGTGGCTCATTGTGTTTTAAGGATACATAAATCCTTCAAAATAAGACCATTTTCCATATTTGTCCTGGAAGCGGAATTTCGCGCTTTCGATAGTATTACTATAAACTTAAGTCAACAAGATTAAACAGTATTTGACTATTGGTGACATTTTTACTGGCTTGAGGCTCACTTCGATCCCACGTGTTAACTGTAGCAGATTTCTTTAACTATTATTTGACAATTTTGTCAGAAATGTAAATGAATTGCGTATACTTATTGTTCATTTGTTCAGTGGGGGTAATTCTTGTTGGTAGTCTCACGACCGTTGGGTTTGTTCAACATTTAGCGGTCTTTGTCCAACTGTTTGCCGTTGTATATACGAGGTGTAAAAATCAAATATGCAAATATTCGACCAACAAAATAAAAGATTAGCGTTGATATAAATTTCAATGATGTCTAAGTTTTTGTATCAATATAAACCTGATATGTACAGAATAGGTTCATAGTAACATGGCTCTGTTGCTCAAAATGGTATCAAATTCACACTTTTAGTTGCATAGCGCTGACATAATGAATAATTCACTGTAAATATGTGTCAGTATTTAGACAGTGTTCATTTATTACATCAGAATTAATTACAAGCTTTGCGTCGGATTGTTATAAGCCAATGTTGTCTATTGTTACGCTTCCATTTTGAATAATTAAATTAAATGTAGATACATTTTGTCGACCTGTCAAGGGAAGAGATCGGAGCTTAATTCGTTTTATTGAAAATTGTCTCTGTTTGCAGAGAATTTGATACACGACGCCCATATCATTTTAAATGCAGAACGAGCTTTGCGCTAATAAAATAACAATTTACGTTACAATGTGAAAGATTTGGTGCAGAAACAAAAACTACTGCGATCTTTCACGCAATATATAAAATCTCAGCGCGTATACGATAGGTCCAGAAAAAAACACCGAACACTTAAATACAAGTCTCGTCTTCAAAGCAAAATTATTTTTTTCATTGGAAAAGCTGAGAATCTGAACGCTCAGATTCCGTATACAAAAAAACACGCTTAACATAATTGTTCATAAGTAAAAACAGTTTGAACCATATAAAAACTTCTGCTATTTATGGGTTTCCCGTGTGACAGTTAGAAAAAAGGACAATGTTTTAATTGTCTTAAACCCATTACGTAATCATAGAATAACGTCACAAATAACGAATGGTTGGCATTAATTGTATAATTTACTTCACAAAGAAGTTAACAACATAGTGGCGAAAATTGTCGCCTATTTTAATCTGTCATGCGCTACGTACGTGAAAAAGTTTACACTTTCTACAAAGGCGAAGTGACGCGGCGCGTTTTCATGTAACATTTAATTACAACTTTATTTTAATTTGAGTTTTTCTTGCAGGAAATGACAATGAAAGCGTAAAACACCATAGTAGTAAATTAATAACTCGTCTAAAAAAAACACGTGACATAATTGTCATAGAGGATATGGATAAATAATGTAAATACGTCATCTAAAATGATGAGAAATGTCATTTTGTTGAGTTGCGTATGTTTTTTATGTTCCCAGAAAAAAATGTCATAGGATTTGTCACGAGCTTTCGCGCAATCAACTAAACTAAACTTTTATTCTACTTTCAGTGTTCGTCGAAATGAGAAAAGCCTTCTTCCAGAAGTAGAAATAATAACGTTGCTGCAACAATGTGGGTCGTCATAGCAACTGTTTGCCTTCTTTTCGTCGGCTGCAAATTAACGTCTGCTGAAGGCACGGGATTTAAATTTACAGCAAGTTTCGCAGAAAACAAACTATCAGGATATTTTATTGGTAACATAGCAACCGGAAGTAATGTTTTACAAAATGCAACTCCAGAAGAACAGCAAAGTGCAAGATTCACTTACCTGAAAGATACTGGATACAGCAAATATTTCGTGTTAAATGACGTCACAGGAAATTTGAACACGTCATCAACAGTTATCGATCGTGAAATCGTCTGCGAATTTCTTACCACATGCGTTCTTACTTTTGACGTTGCGGTTACTTCCGGTAAGTTCTTTGCGATTGTAACAGCGGAAGTAGAAATAATTGACGTTAACGATAACTCGCCAACATTTTCGAACGTGGTCAACAGCTTGAACATAACGGAGAATGAGCCGATTGGTACAGAATTCAGAATTGGTTCTGCTTTTGACGCCGACTTGTTGGATATGTACTCAATTCAGTCCTTTAGTTTGGAGCAATCGATGGAAGTATTCAGCCTCGATGCAAAACCAGAGAATGATCAAGGTTATAGTTTAAGTCTTATACTCCAACAGCAACTCGACAGAGAAGTAAAATCAAGTCTTACTGTCAAGGTCATTGCTGTAGATGGCGGAGATCCCGTCCGTTCAGGGACTATGTCAATTACCGTAACCATCGCCGACGAAAACGATAACTATCCGGAGTTTTCTGCAAACATTTATAATGTTACCATAAACGAAAATATTCCACAAAACTCATTGGTAATCAAACTTTCAGCCTCTGATAAAGACATTGATGAAAATGGTAGAATTTCTTATCGAATTCGTGAGCGACAGTCGAATGTTGACACTATTAAGAGGTTGTTTCGCCTTGACGAAGTTTCTGGAGAGTTATCTGTAATTTCCGAACTCACAAAAGAACGGTCAGAATATTATGAATTCACCGTAGAAGCGGTCGATCATGGTAAAGTTCCTTTAATGAATCAAACCACGATAATGATTACAGTAAACGACGTCGAAAATTATCCACCAACTATTGAAGTTAACTTGCTTTCACCAGGAAACATTGGATTCGTTGATATTGAAGAAAACCAACCAACGGAAGTGTTTGTTGCTCACGTTAATGTAGAAGATTATGACAAAGGTGACAATGGACAGTTTTCTTGTGATATCGGTAATGAATTGTTTACTCTTGAAAAGTTTCCAGGGCGCGGTTTCAAAGTCGTTGTGGATGGTTTGTTGAATAGAGAAGACACAAATATGCATAATGTAACCGTCGTATGTCAGGACCATGGGACACCACCCAAAACAGCGTCTGAAACATTCTTTGTTCGTGTGCTGGATGTCAATGATAACGATCCAGTTTTTGAAGAAGATGTGTACGCAGCAAACATAGAAGAAAATAATGATGTCAATGATAAGATTACACAAGTTAAAGCATCTGATCTCGATCTTGGACTGAATGGAACAGTCGAATACATTCTTGCTGATAATCAAGATAAATTTCGTGTCAACAATAACACTGGTGTAATTTATGCGAACCAAGTTTTTGATAGGGAACAGGAGGGTTTGATTGTTTTCCACGTGTTGGCTGTTGATCACGGTCCATCCAGACGCACGGGGAGTACAACCGTTTCTCTGACTCTGATTGATAAAAATGACAATGCACCCGTTATGGTTCCGGCTCGGCCTGAGCTTAGAATAGCAGAAAACTTACCCATAAACACATCCCTTGGTCTTCTGTTTGCTAAGGACAAAGATGCGGGAGTTAATGCCATGTTTACATTTAGTTTTGCTCAAGTTGAGGCTACATTTCCATTCACACTTCATCCAAACGGAGACATTCGAACCAAAAAAGTTTTGGACAGAGAAGATAAGAATCGGTATGAGATTCCAGTAACTGTCACAGATATGGGGAGCGAGGCGTTAAGCAATACCCAATATATCACTATCTATGTCACAGATGAAAACGACAATGCGCCAAAAATTACTTCTCCTGACAGTGACAACGTGACTGTTAAATTTGTTTATCCAACTGATGGTTATAATGTTGTGACAACAATTGCTGCTTACGACGCCGATGCTGGGGAGAATGGTTCACTTACGTATGAAATTGTTGGTGGTAACGAGTTCGGTATATTTGAAATCGACCCTGAACTTGGAGAGATCTCAGTCAAAAAGATTGTTGACATAAGGGACGACTTGACCATCGCGCTTTTAATTGAAGTGAGAGATAAAGCTGTAAACTCACAAGCTACAAGAGTTCAACTGAAGGTACATTTGGTATATGCCAATGCTACAAGCTTATCAGCTTCTGAAGCCAATGCAAGCAACAAATATATCATCATATCAGTGGTTGTTATAGTAACTACTGTTGCCGTTGCCGTGGCTATAGTTGGAGTAATTTTGTTTTTACGGTCCACTGACAATAAGAAGCATCGTGAAGACGACAGTGCGGGTTATGCAGATTCTGGAATCTCCTCAAACATTGACTCCCTCCAAACAGACGGAGATGGAAACACGAATGGTGAAGACAAGTCAAAGAAGAAAAAGGAAGTGAGCTTTTCTCTTGAATACTCACTTGATGGTCTTGATGGAGGTAGAAATGTAGAAACAACTACTGACGAGTATACGCAAAATGTAAGTCTGACGTTTTTGTTGAGCTTTAATACAAGAGGGTTGTTCAGGGCTTTCATTTTACCCTTAAAACGGCATTTTGACTCATGAAATTAGCAAAATAAAGCTTTTGATTGTGAATTTATACCTACAGATCAAATTTACAATCACTTAAATAGGATTTTTTTTTGTTGACGCTTCAAATTATTATCAGCTTAGGGTCATTTTTAGAAGTTTAGTGAGTATATTGTTGTTGTTATGTTATATGTCATTCTTTTGTCATTTTCAGTGTCATTCTTGTTTTTCTTTCTTGAGTTTTGTGCCTTCTTCGTATTCGTTTGAAACAATTTAAATAATTTAACTAAATAATACAGCAATTAATAACCTCGTTATTAGAAAATATAATTCAGAAAAATACAATAAAAACATGACATTTTGAATTGCAATTACTACATGTAGTATTCAAACTCCAAGAATGCTTTCATTATCGGACTTGTATTAATTATACATATTAATGTATGTGCATTATATATCAGCACTCCCATTTACATGTGAATGCACCAAACATCTGACAAAGATAATTGCACTTATTCTCTGGCTTATAAAACATAATGTTTTCTTGTGCATTACATTCAATTATGTCATATTTTCAAAACATATCAATATGACATTAAATAATTGACTAGTTTTGTTTAATAATTACAGACAGTTTCTGTATCATGTACAATGTTATTGTAAGCGAAAATATCGCTTTGTATTTGTTTAACTTGGCAAACAAAGTCCATAGAAAATTTCCAACAAATCCTTTATTTAATTCCCTCCCTCTCTTTACTGTCTCCTGAGCGACTGAAATCAGATCTGGTCAGATCAATACCTGCTGTGTACAGAATAATGACAACCTGTCATTTATATATGGTTCCATGTTGAGCCGACAATAATGACTTAATAAAATGCCACAAGCGCTCAGTAGAATACAATTGAAATGGAATTTCCTAACGAGCGATTGTTAACCTATTGTTAATCATAGAAAACAGAAAAAAATCTTTAAATGTACATGGAAATGCTTTATCTAAGTCGATCCATTCTGCTAAACAAGAAAGGTGTTCAGACCCATGGCCAGTCGACACTCGAAGCTCCATTTTTTAGAGTTGAACTTTGTTCAACTTCACTAGGCCATCACTCGCTGGACGCCTGTATTTTTAATGCGGACCTGAGCACTACTTTCGTTATCTACATCCGCAGTGAAAAGGGTTTCACTTTGAAATATGTATTATTGAAGTAACGAACAGAAACCTCCTGCATGAAGTTCATCTCACATAAGTACTTTCAGAACTTTGACTTATAACTGTATTAAGACGATGAATGCATTGTAATATAATCATTTGTATTTTTTTTGCAGAAATATTACGACAAACCACCAGTCAATGACAGACATGGTCCACCAATGTATAGTGACCAGAATCAGGAGAAGATTGACTGTCATATGAAAGCTCTAAAGTTACAGCAGTATTTGTGGGAAGCTAAATCACGTGTCTGGGAAAATTCAGCGGTAAGTTTTACTAATACATGTAAATAACAACATTTAACACGAGTGTTGCTATTGTATACAATTCTTATATGACCAAGCCTTGATAAAATTTGCTTAGATAGCATTTGATTCGGTGAGAAATATTGTCAAACCTGTGAACAAAGGCCATCCTTTGGAAATACAAAATCTGACTTTTACTGACAGGTGGACATTGTTTGGAGGTCATTTTGTCCTAAATAATCAAGGACGAATTTTAAAATAATGGTCTTTATTCACAGGGTGGCCTTTATTAGAGGGTGGCCGCTAACACAGGCTTGACTGTATACATGTACATCGTATGCAGTAAATATTTATAGCATGCCTATATGATTCATATTCAGCGACAGAAAAAACGACTTTCGGATCTCCAATACAATGATTATCATATTTAAAAGTTTCCGTGTTTTTTTCTATAGGTTCATCAACTTCCTGTTGGTGATAGCGAATCAGAGACCTCACGTGAGACGATCACGTGTGACAGTGGGCGGGGCGGAAGTGAAGATGACGTTTCTATGTCTTCCCCTGGTGTTGGTAAGTACGCTGTATAACAATTATATTCTTCTTCCTGTTTCTGATACGCCCTGATACCAAACATAAGACATGTATAATGCGTGTTGGCATACAGTGTTAACATATTGACGGACTCATGGTATTGATTGTTTTTTTTTTCTTTTAAAAGATGATAATTGTTAGATGGCACGATAGTTGCTAGGAAACAATTTTTTATCAAACTGGCTTTGTCATTTACGACCATTTTATGCCAGATTACTAATTAAATGTTGAAGTGTCGCGACGTCATGACTGTCGACTGGAATCACTTGAGTTTCAATTGAATTATTTCTTTTTCAGATGATAAAAGGTTTTTCTCAACATCACAAGATCAAAAAGGAAAGCACGTGCAATTTATTCATCCGTCAAAATACGGCTCAAATACGACCTTACCCACAGTCAGGGAAAGTACCCCAATCCACTCTAAGCCTCCTCCGAGAC
The DNA here is from genome assembly GCA_964023205.1 of Lutraria lutraria. Taxonomy (NCBI): domain Eukaryota; kingdom Metazoa; phylum Mollusca; class Bivalvia; order Venerida; family Mactridae; genus Lutraria; species Lutraria lutraria. The sequence continues at coordinate 4,303,766 of OZ026833.1, forward strand.
CCGCACCTTACAGACACTCTGCGAGAGACTTTCCAAATAACCAACAACAAATAAACAATCCTAGACTTGCAATAAAAACATTTCAGAATCCAACATACTCTATGAATAATTCTCACAATTCTGCAAATCGCTCAATGAGCAATTCTGAGCCTTGGATGGAGTATTATCATCAAAATGGTAGCAAAAACTATCCACGCATGCGCAATGACAGCGGAAGTTCATTTCGATCTAATGACGACGATGTGTGTTCCACGACCACTTCCGGTAGTTACACTTTGGACAATGATATAAACATTGTAGACATGTATCCAAGCCAAAGAGATTTAGTGGTGTGATACCTTGACATACTTTAAACCGGAAGTGTTCTAAATGTGATATCTGTGATATATTATTTTTAAAAATTGGTGCAATCTTTTACAAATATTTGATAAATCCCGATAAGCAGCACTCTTACCTTGTTGCTATGGAAACAATACGGCAGCAACCCGAGCTTGTATGAAAATGTGACATCGAGGCTGAGGGTCATGTGATGTGTGGTACGGTGATAGCCCTGAAGATGAACGGAGATTTTCGCAAGGTAACAATGACTTATCAATCACCCAGTTTTCTTGTACTTTTAATAATGATTTGTATAACAAGATTTGCAGGTTAATATACAGTTTGAAACACAAATGATGAACAATGATAAAACGTGTACATCCATCAAGACATTGTACATCCCTGCTCCATTGTTAAGTAAAGTTGTTTTCCTTTTAAAATTGCAATTTCGCTATAATCCACTGTTGTAAATCAAATTTAAATTATCTCGAAGAGAGTTGGCTACTTTACGTTTTTGATAAAATGACAATTCGAAAAATATCGTCTACGTCTTAATTTTGCATGACTAAATATCATGATGAAATACAATATTAATGCTCGTTATTTATTATTTTTCAGAAAACAGAATCTTAAGAGTCTACAAAAAACTGAGGATCTGAGTGGTGATGAATATTGGCCTGTTACAAACAGTCCAAATTAATAACAGATTGTAATTTGTAAGACATCGCCACATGGCCACGTGAAGTACGATATAGTCTTTCAAAGACAAACAAATTATAGAACAAAAAGAACGTTGGTTCCAAAGATATATGGATGTTTTGCTGTGTTGATTGTTATTTAAGACTTCTCTCACGTGTTAGTGTATTCTGTGGGTGTTTTAAAAACATAACAACGTACGGTTTGAAAAGTTGAACGACTTTTTTTAACGTCGTACGAAATCAGGGTCACTTGGTGACCTTTCCAGCAATAACAGTAAAGGAAGCCATAGGCGTACATCCGGGAAAAAACCACAACATTTCGCTAGCAAGCTGGATATCTCCCTCATTTGTGACATTTTGTCCCTGGTAAGATTCAAAAAGCAGCGAGGAGCTAGATACCGTAACAAACGGGACTACGTAGGCCCCTCTAGAAGTTTTTTAAGGAAAACGAAGGCAAGAAGCCAAGACGGCGGTAAATGTTCAAAGCGCATTGTAGTTGTGCTATATTGAAATGATATGACTCACGGCTCACACATCTTAGTTAAGATGCGACTGATGTGAACTTTATATTATTTGATGAAATTAAATATATATCATATTTATTGAAAAGAAAATAATGTGAATATTATTTTGTTATAAGTTATGCGCTATCTATTGTGTTCTGCGGACAATTATGTTTTAGAAAACATGTCAAAACATTTCTTTGTAACTCCATATATTTCGGCAGTTATAGAGATTATTACATGATAAAAGACACAAATTATCAAATCATACACAAAGCAATTATTTAATTCACTTCGCATAATAATTCCATGTACTGTGGTTTATTAACGGGCTAGTATTGTACTGATATAAAATTATAAATGTCATGTATGTAGCGGGGATGTTTTTGACGGATAAGAAAAATATGTATAAACATGAATTTATCGAACAATGATACAGCTCAATAAGTCTCATTTGATTTTTATTCTTAAAAAAATGTTAATTATATCAAATATCGATTTTACTTCGAAATTTACCCTAAGTGTAAAAACTGCAAAACTTTCCACTTTAATTCTGATTGTATGACATATGTATTGTAGTCTCAAAATTATTTTATGAATTTTTTTGTGAGAGTTTCAGTTTTTTGGGTTTTTTTTGCAAATCATTTTTCTACGCAATACACGTACCGTATCACCACAATCACCAAATGTTGTTGTTTTTCTCATAACACAAAATCTCGCTACAAAATTTTCATTAAAAAAGGTAATCTAAATGTAACTACAGTGCAACCCCTACAAAGCAACACTCTTTGTGAGAAGCAACATTATGTTGTTGTTGAAAGGTTAATTAATTGATAAATTTTGCTAAGGGAAATAAGTTCAAATAAACATGCTGTTGTTGAAGGGGGGGTCTTTCTCAAGAGAGGGTCGCCCTAGAGAGGTCGTACTGTACATTATAAATGATATTATGAGAATGTTAAACGATCCATCCATGATTAGACTATGTTAACTTGTTCGTCATTTAATGTATAACATTAATATTACGTTGTAATATATCATGTACTAACTATGTTTCTACTAACATTACATCGTCAGATCTCAATATTTGAAAACAATAAAAATGATAAATGTGCAAATATTCTTGTCTCTTGTTTTATCTGTGAACATGTTTTATGGTTTGTTATAATCATCCATTACAGTTAATCAGTCCTTGTTAGTGTTATAAACGAGTCTAGTGAACTCCCGATTTTGAAACAAATGGATGACTTAGTACCATCGAGCTGTCTGGAGACCTTTTTTATTATTATGGTTTAACAGAGTTTTTCAACAATTTTTCAGTTATATTATATGGTCGTTTCACCTAACAAGTTTTCCTTGTCGGTATTCTAACCAGTACTAACTTATCCCGACAACTTTTCCACATGTGGAGGAAAATCGACACATTGTCAAATTTTCATGGAATGATATGACCTGCCGCGACAGGGAATCGAATCATGACTGGGTTTCAAAACCAGCGCACTAACCACTGGAAGACGGCCGCGGCTTCTTAAGGCCTTCATGAGGCTTTCGGAGGATATATCTTTTATAACGATAAGAATCAAGAAGCCAGCAAACATGCGTCTCAACAATTATCATATAAGAAACATTATATATGTCAATATTTTATTGCAATTGGTAATAAATCGCTCACACCTTTAATAATAAGTTTTAATGGAGTATTTTTTATGGTTGTTTGGTCCAGTTTTATAAATCTGTTAAGACGACCATTATCTTTATATATTTTTTCAATTATTTATTTTAACAAAGGGAAGTCTAAAACCTTCTAAGTTTAACACAAACATTATTTGTTCACGATTTCTCTAAATTGATCTTACGAAATTATCCGTGCAAAATGTTTCAATTTCAAATCAAATCTTAAATCTTGAAAAGGATTTGTGAAAAATGGGCCCTGGCTTTGTAAACATATTCCGGTATAATTCTACCGATGAGCACACGTGCTTACAGAAATTGACAAAACAATAATCATTATACGTGACAAAATAATTGACTTATAGATTTCTCATTATGCACTCAATCAGAGAAATGTTGCCAGCACAAACTACCGCAAGTGTAACAACATTTGCTGGCGAACAACTCGTCTTGGACTGCCCAAGTCGTTTCAGCCATGAATCGAATGAAAATTATAATCTAGATAAAACTTGCTCCAAGTGTAAGCGAGATGAGGATTTGTACATGGAATTAAATTATACGATTGGAAAATCGAGACATCTAAAATCATCATTAATATCAAGAAGTGAAAGTGATGCACGCATTTGTCACATTGCATTATGACATAGTAATATAGTATCACCTTTATATAAGATTTGATCAGAACAAGTTTAGGTATACTTATAATATGTTAGAATATATTATAATTTATTGTACAATATATATATATAGAACAACAGAACAGTAGTTTTAGATTACCAGGGGAGACATCAATATAATATCAGGGTTGTAGCCAGTGACATGTAATTACGCGCGTGTAACAGTGAATATATAATGTGGCTAAAATTGTCATCTTAGTCAAAAGCTAAGGGGGTCAGATCTTCCTAGCAGCGGGAAGGGTTACCCCCCCCCCCCCCCCCCCTCCAAACCCTTGTGTGCGTAACATTCATTCAAAGCTGGCTTCGCACTTGGACATCGACTGTATGAAACGGTTGAAGCGGTCATAGTGTGATACATACATGGCAATCTAAAATACTCATCACATGTGGATAATACAAATGTACAATATAAACAGAACATGTGGTGCCTGCCGTCAAGTTTTAATGAAAAAGAAAACAATTAACAGGCTCACAAAACATCATCTTAATGAAAAAGAAAAAAATATTATCTACAGTAAACAAAGGGTCTTAAAACATAACAGTAAAGGGTAAATTGTAATGTAGATTTATGTAAAGAAGGGCCAGTGAAGAAACAAAATAACGAATTTAACCCCAAATACAGTACATATCAGCTTTAATGGCTTGTACCTGAAATTTTGTACCCTTACGGTTATAAAATAACGACGTCAGTTTTAACAAATATGGTCATTGCGCATGACGTAATGGTTAGATGTTTAAAAGAAGGGGATGCTAGGTAAGATGTACTGCACGTGACGAGCGATTAAAAACATGAAACCAGTCCAGGATGGTATTTGAATGAGTAATCAGTAGGCGAATTACTTTCCTCTTCCTCTTTAGAAAATTGAAAATTAATCCTAAGTCATTTGAGAAGTTTTTCATGTATTGTATAAAGCCTTAGTCATCTCGAGTACTGGTTCGTGAGCGATAGTAGTATACAATACCCCCGAAGAAAAGATATTTTAATATCATATGTCCTTAATCTTTCAATGAACTAACAAGATTTGAATTTTCTTTATTAAAATATCTCTTTTCATAAAGAGAGCTTTTCAAAGATCAATTTCGGACAAGTTTAATACAGTGTAAAAATAATATTTGTACAAAGTAGTAACTTCAGTTATTCGATATTTGAAAAAGTTTGTGTACTTAGTTTATTATAGTCCTGCGGTATTACAATTTGTATCGTCATTTCAAACTTTACGATAAATATCCTAAAGGGACAGTTGAATTAAAAGGGTTCTTTTATGTACACTTTACTATTATCCGTGTGAGAAATTGGACTCTAATCATTTAAAGATTGTACAAAGTTAACAATCAATTTTTATGTATTGTAAAAATATTTGCTTGGTATTCTAGAATTATACAAATGTTACTTTAATAAACCAACATAATTTTTCTTGATATATCTTATATTGTTTGTTTTTCCGTTCGTAATCTTCGAGAGCTTGTGCTTATTATATTGTTAATTACCTTCCAATATTGACTCTGCACAGAACAGAACAGAATTGAACAGTATACTAAGTCAATATAGATTTAGAAAATGTAATTTTAGGACCAGGATATAATTGATTGGTGTTATGTAATACAAATACATTGTTCCAAGATCCATGTGTATCTAAACTTGATAGTGACCAAAATAAAAAAAATAGTTTTGCGTACGTTCAAACACTTATTGCGAAACAGACAAAACATTCCGTCTTTAGCAAATGTTAACATAGAGATCGTGTTGTTTTTGTGTAGAAACAACAAAAGATTTAGTATATCTTGTTTCAAAATTGTTGTTTTAAGTACCAAATGGAAACGTCTTAAATTATATCCTAGTTTTCAAATGACGAACAGAAAATATGTGACCGCGGCAGTGGTGTACAGTGGTGCACAGTGGTGTACAGTGATTAGGACTTGTAACCCGGCGATCCTGGTGAGAATTTTAGATTTCTATCCAGGAAAGCTTGTTAGGTGAATCGCCCTTTTTTCTTCTCATTACAACTTTTTATTCTTAAATTGCGAAGAAAAAATAACAAAACAAGATAAGCACGCCAAATGAAGAATGAATTGAGGAACACATACATGATTAATTTTATATTTTTAAATTTGATTTATAATAACTTTATATAAGACATAAATAGTGGACTCAGTCGTGTCGTACTACTATCATAGATCTCCACAATGAAAATAAGAGTCTTCTCATTTTGTGTTAACCCTGGTGCTAGTATACATGACATGGTATTTTCTATATTATATTTTTAAAGATTGTTTCCTCATGTGTCACGTGTCGCCAAATCCGAAATAAATCGACCTATCTTTTTTATTTACTTTTGATAATGACCGAATATTTACTTTAGAAAGTAACAAGTTGCCTACAAAATTGGTATAAAATACAAAACAGTGAATGGCATTATCAGTAATTCATGGACCGAAGACCTATGGGCAGACGAAACATATACAATGTAAAAATGTACGTTAATGTATGTATACACAATGTTGTTGCAGACGTTCGCATAAAAATGCCAGACAGTTAAGTGCAAAATAATTGAGAATAGATTCTAGTTTTAACGTGTATCTGAAACTTGCTATGTACACAGTTCTCTATTATAATATTATAATCATTGGTGACTAACAAGCGTCCACTGTATGCAGATCTCTACAATCAAATCATAAAAACAAACACCTCTCCAGTCAGTAAATATTTGATTTTAGGTGAGAATTACATTTATTCATTCCTGGTATTTTTGGTCCTTTCCGTTGACCACATCCAGTAATTTAGTGTTTATACAAGTTTACAAACCGGAAAAGGAAAGTTGCTCCCCAGTCTGACAAACAAGCAAACAAGATGGTGGGACACAGTCTGGCACTTAATTATTGGACCTGAATGCAGCATTTCCGATGTAACAAAGAGTTGCAGAAATGAATGGCTGGTTGTTATTTTAAAGGATTTGAAGGACGGACGTAAAAACAATGATCCGTTACGTCGATACATAAATATGTTTCTAAGTTGTTTTCGTTTTGTTTCTAAATATTTTCCCGTCATAGATTAAGGTCTGATTTTTATAGATTCGCTTTGTATTTAGCCTTGCCTTTGTCTGGTAACTCTAAATTTTGGCGATTGCGTTGATGTATGATTCAGTTTTAATTAACAATTAATATGTAGCATTTAAAGTTTCGGGAGCCTGAGATTTTAAAACTTTAGTTTAGAAGTCAGTACAAAACACCGTCGTCACCATGCAATGCACATTTATTTGTCAAACATCTAATTCAACTAAAATAACCACTGGGGAATTTTGTACTCACATATTGATATGCACTGCAAGTGTTTTATTATATGGTTCAATGTAATATTCAAAACGTTGTTCTAATTTTAGTACGGTGTGTTTGCGAAATAGAATATCGGATGAAAAAAACATTATTTTATTCACTCCAATGTTATCATCCGAATATTTGTTTGTTTAAGAGATTGATTGATATACGCGATACCCTTTTTATGTTTGGTTCTATTCAAGGTAAACACACAAAGTTGATGAAACCAGGTATTTGTACTGAAATAATAACACTCATTTTGTGGACGCTACACGTAGTTATCAACACCCAGAGTTTGTCTACGTAAACATTCGCGTGATATATGATCTTTCTGTCAGTTTATAAACACAAAGCTGACGACAAGTACAGAGAAATCTACCCTATCATTACCTCATAAGTCTTACAGTCAACTACTTTTCTCCAAATTACAGGCTCTTGTTGCAAATTAACACCCTTGTCTCTAGTGTTTCACTGGAACCATTCAACGCTGATTGCTTTTCTAAACGATAACCCGTCCATTTATGCAAAGTAGCTGTTATCGCTATTTGAAACTGCAACTTTTCGTGATTTCTTTGACTTTAGGTTAATTACCCAATTACATTTTTTGTTTGGTGTAGAAAAGACACTTTAAAATGATACAATAGACAAAAATAATAATTGTTTTCAATCAAAAACACGACAGGTTTGACAGTTCTCTTCAAAGAAACGCATTACTAAGCATTTAAACGATTTGAAAAGTTAATGTTTTGTTTTTCTATGATTTTAAGCGTTAAAATCTTTTAGATCTTGACATCTCGTAACATTACGGATTATTACGGAAACTGACGGATTATCAAACAGTAATAACCGTGTAAAAAATCAAACAAGCTTCGCTTTTGTTCGCGTTCAGTAAAAACAAAGAAAGAAAAAGTTAAATCAGAAATAAATGAATGAACTACGGCTCCTTTTCCGTTTAAGATTTCTATCACTGCACCAAATGGTTTGGAAAACGGGATATTAAGTGTTTAGATGAAGAGTCTTGAATGAACTGTTGTATTTGGAGCAAGGAGATTTTAACTGACTGAACCGGTGAAAATCAATTAAGACAGAGACGGGTCACTGAAGTCGAGTTTTGAAACGATATAAGATCATTATCCATCCTTTTGCTCTCCTTAAAACTTGAAACTGGGGGTCAAAGACCTAATTCTTTTTATTTTAGAACCTAAATCCTAAAATGTCATTACTGTATAATAAATTTCAACTGAGGATTAATGGCCTAATTCTTTTCTTCTTAAAACCTAAAACATTATGTGTTTACAGTATAATATTTGTAAATTTCTACTTTATCACTCAAGATGCGCTCCGTTTGTGACGAAAAACAATTTTTAATTACTTCGGTCACAGTTGCCCTCTAAGAAAACGTATAGACATCGGAGGGAAAAAACATATTACACGTGCTGTACAATAGTATTGGGCCAAGAAAATGCAACAACCAAAGGGAACCTTAGATTTCTTCCAATGTGAACCATACACACAAATATAAAAGTGTCAAGTACTCGGAGATTACCAGAAAAAAATGAACACCTTTTAAGCGCTGTATTTATAGTAAATCGTATCTCACTTATTTATTATTAATATATTTTTAATGACGAAAAAGACAAGTTGTTGTATTTCTACAACGTTGGAGGGAAACTGTTTTATTCTTATTGACGCTACAACTGACAAACTGTCGGCCCCTTGAATGCGACCATTAGGACTTGATATACTATTGTCTAATGGGTTCTCATAGTTGGCGCGTAAAGACAATCTCTTTTATTTGGCAATGACGAGGGTTGATTTTATCAACTGTATAAAACTGTCCAATCACTCGGTGGAAAAAAGCCTTCAATCCAATTTTGTTGTCAAGATTGAAGATAATGTCATGAAAAAAGAGTTGTTTAAATTATTCTGAAATTAGGTAAAATAACCATAGAATACAATGGTTTGTATGGTGTACAACGAATGCCATAACATTCTGTGTTTTATTGTACTTAAAGAATATCTGAAATATTACCTAAGTAAAATAAACTTCATTTCAATTTCATTGTTAATCATGAAGTACAAAAATGAGACAATTTTCGTTGCTCAACTTATTTTGCCATTTAGTGTTATATAGGTGTTGTTTTTCTGGCACCATTGGTGATCGTTATACGTGAACTTTGTTGTTGTTTTTTAATGAGTAATTTATATAATGCATTGTATATGTATCTACGAGAGGTGTTCAAAATGCTCTCATTTCTTTGTGTTTCCGTGTTTTGAAGCCGCTTCATGAGGGATTTTTTATTGACCTGTTAAAGGACCAACAATGCAGCACCTATAGAGTATGGGCCACCTGCACCCTAGGTCCCCCCTAGCCGGATTTTATGACACACACATCATTGTAAAGCTTAATATATCCTCCATCGAATGTCACTTGTCACTAGCAATTCATTTGAAAAACATATCTGTCAAAAATGAAGAAAAGACAAATGCACCATTGAACTAAAATACTACATACAGTCAAACCTGTGAACAAAAGTCACCCTTGGAAAAGACAAAACATTACCTTTATTGACATGTCATTTAGTTCTATATAATCAATGACAGTTTTTAAAAGAATGGCCTTTATCTACAGAGTGGCCTTTATTCGAAGGTGACCGATAACGCAAGTTTGACTGTATTTGTAGTTAAATCTTGAAAGATTATTCATCAGCACAATAAGCACAGTTAAAACGCGACAAATTAATCATTTGTAATATAATATATGATATAATATTAATTTTTTTACGCTTAAGCTAGTATCATACAGTGTTGTGCCGAATAGAGCTTACGTCGGACAGAGCTAACGTAAACGGTAAGCGCAATTCGCCGATGAGACACGCTGTCGACAAATTGCACTAATTATTCTTTTCTAGGCCGCTAAAATTTTCGTTATTTATTTTATTGGTATAAGTTAGATAACACATTATTTTGAATGCATTCAGATTGGCAATATCGTAAACCTTATTTAGAGACCACTTCAATGTCCGTAGTATTAAAATTATTCTAAAAAACTATTTTTCTGTAAGAACATTTATTATATGTTATTATATAAAGTTACCCCCCCCAAGGCCTCAGCCTCCTTCCCCCCGCCTGGGTCCCCTTCCCTTTCCAGGGACCCTTCCCCCTCCAGGGACCCTATCTCCCAACTTCCCCCAGGGACCCCTGTCCCCCAGGAACCCTCACCAAGGAGACCCTCTCCAAAGGGGACAACATGGAACCACCCTTCCAGGGAACCACTCCCCAGGTACCTGTAGTGAGGAGTTGGTATCTTGGGAGGATGGTTGATGGTATGTATCATCTTCTTACGACTCTCTCTCTCTCTCTCTCTCTCTCTCTCTCTCTCACTCTACCAGGCCATCTCTCCTGTTGCATGGTTAGCTTTTAGGTGCAAGCAGACTAAATTTTATAACGATTATTTATCGGGAATAAACAAGGGATAATACTTATAATTAGACATGGAGAATTTAATTTGGAGCAACAGACAAATGTGAAATAGTTAAAACAGTACAAATATAATTCATTGGAATAGAATTCTAAACCAACGGTCGATGGTATAGCAGTATTAATTCAAATGCAAACAGACAAAAATATGGGCGATAACTCAATGGTGCAAACAGACAACAAAATATAAAGTAGATGTATTACAGAAGGAGAGAGAGAAAGAGAGACGGGGAGCTAAGCATGACCGTGCGACCACATACACGCATCATGCGAGTTTTCCGTCCCTCGATTACGAGGGACGAAAGAAAAAATAGACGCAATGCGCTATATAATGAAGGCCTGTAAAGACCAATCTGATCCTTTCTAAGAAAAATATTTACCTTTTATACAAACGCGGTAACACCAGGAAAATGTTTACAAATTTGAATACCAATAGCCTCCGAATATATTTTCATGTGTAGTAATTTCCCTGTAACACCAAATCAATTCCAATTTTCTTCAGCGTTTTGAATTGTTTTGTACAATCTGTTGGTAGAGTTTGATAATATTTGACGCTTCAATTAAATTGATTTTAATAAATTCTTGCAACTTTAGATCTTGTTTTACCTCCCCGTAGTTAGTACGTGTACCCCCGGGGCATGATGTATATACTCTGCATAAATCCAGATCCTTTATAAATGAGTTTCACACCTCGCCACGGTCAAGGTGTACATTGCAAAATGTAAATACACAACATAGCATATGATAAAACCTTGCATTTAACGTATTTGTACTAAATCCCAATATTTACTTCTTCTATTTCTATCATATTCTCAGAACTGAATACAGTCTACCCTGTGCTAACGGACACCCGTGAACAACGGCATTCTGTACACAACAAACGAAAAACGCTCTTTAAATGGCCGTGTATAGCGCAGGCGTGCTGACCGCAGACAGCGGACACCAAAAACATTTCCCGAATCGCCAGTTTGACCATGAAGAACAGATCTTAAACTAGTCTTACGTCTTATCTAAAAAATCATTCACTTCAATTTTCTAGGAAAGGCATTGACGCATGAATTGTTGCTAAAATGCTTAGAACGTTTTTCAATGAACCTGAATATGATATAATAAAAATACACGATTGAAAAATTATTATTATTTTTAATGCATCGATAACATTGAACACAAAGTCATTTTGAATATTGAGAAGCATACAATGTACATTTTTAACATTGTACAAAAATATTATTGAAAATAGAATATTTACCTCCCTTAGATTTACTAAAGTTGCCTAGTACTAAATATATATCGCACATAACAAGATTTCATGGCCGAGAGCTTTAAAAATTTCCATTTGCGAGTTGTGTGTCCTGGGTTCAAGTCTCACTCAAGCTACGTCATGGAGTTAAAACAAAAGATAATCTGTAAAAACACGGCCTTAAAGCAAATTAGATGAAAATAAATGACCTGACTGGTTTTCCGTTTTCCGTAAAATGTATTCGGTGCAGTTTGTGACAATATACATTTTGAATTACAGTCAGTGACTTATATTTATCACTAAATTCAATACAGAGATTCTTTTTAAGATATTTTAGGGTAATGTTTTATTTACAATTGTCACTTACTAAAAATAAAACAGCGCTAATGTAATTAAGAATTGATTCGTAAGGTCAACAATAACACGTGTTTATCATCGCTTAAATAGAAGCATCACGCTACTATAATTCTACAAGTTTATGATTTACGAGACCAGAATAATGATAATGGTAGTTCATATCTCTATAAAACACAATGGTGACTCTTCTATCAATGAAAACAAGAAAAGGAATATGGATTGTACAAATAAAGGTCAATGTAGGGCATGGAGAATCTCGTTTGAATGGCCGAGTGTACGTGTTATCCCAGGAGTAAATGTGATTGTCATGGCCTGTTTCATGTTAAACATTTTGACCATATTTGTAAATTATTTATTATTCATTTTTTAACATATGTTAATCATTTTTAGAAACTGATTTAGAGTTCTGCTTTCCATAACGCGCAAACATTTTGATGCGGACCAAAGTACTACGTTTTTCTACATCCGCAACGAAAAAAAAGTTAAACTAGTTCCCTTTACATGTTACAGTGTAAGTCTTTGTTAGTTCAGTTTTCATGAGTACTTTCAGTACTTTGATTATATCGTACTGTCACGGTGCCATGTAACATGATGCATTCATTTCTGAAATAAAGTAATAACAAAGGAGTCTATCAATATAAATAACCAAATGACTATTTATGGTTATTACACAGGTGTAAACAATGAAGGGCAGCATTGCACTCTCATTGACCATTTAGAATAAACATATAAAATAATAGATCACAGAAAAAAACACTGAAAGACGTTTATACGAAATGGTTGATTCAGAATTGAATCTTAGAATTGACAAAACACAAGACGTCATTAAAGACGGATTAACAAAATGATTTTTTTAAAGATGAATCTTCGTTTGTGGACTGTTGTTTATCAAATATGTCCGCATGTAGTGAACCAACCAATGAGATATTCTAGTTTTATTGTTTTCTTGACATAGATTTAGTCAGGTGATTGCATTACGAAAAAGATAATGTACAGTGCAACCTCTCCAATGCAACACTCTTTGGGAGTAGGAAAATTGCTGCTGAGAGGTTGTTGTTCTAGAGAGGTTAAATAAATAGTTAAATTGTGCAGTGGGAAAATCATGCTGTTGTTGAAGTGATGTTAATGCTCAAGAGAGGGTCGCTCTGGAGAGGTTGTACTGTATACAGAAGAGGAGATACGGGTATTTATATTTGTTCAATGCATATTATTTTAATTATATGTACTATGTTCACTCAAAATAATACATGTACCATCTATTTTTCATCATCCGAATATGTTCTGTTTTATATTATGAATAGGCCATGACCTTTTGAGTTTGATAGCAAGTTGTAATGGTAGCCTATAGCAAATGTGAAGGAAAAGATGATAGGCCAATCATTTAAAGTAACAGATGAACTTCCTAATTGTGTTCCCGAAATACTAATCAAACATCCTGTCTATTTCTGATACAAATTAAGACCACACTGGACAACAACGTCCGTGCAAATCCCTTGACCAACGGTTGGTCCGTCAGTGAACGTTTGTGTAACAGACATGCCGATATAATTACATCAACATGTCAAAGAATGTCCAGAAAATTCGGACAAGATTAGCTTTAGTCAAGATGGCAATCTTAATGCGACCGTCCCATCCATTGTAATTACGGTGCGCATGCGTACTGCACATGACGGTCGTAAATTAACATGGTTAGTGTTAGGGACCGGTCGTGCCGGACGAAAACCTGATGAGTAACTTCATTATGAAAATAATGAGTTGATGTTAAAACCTAATTGTCCGCATGAGTAGATTCACGATAGAAAACCGGACTACATTAGTTAGTGTCATAGCAAATTACCAGTACGCGACTTAATCTGGTTACGGACAGTCTGAGTAGACGACAACACGCCAGCGATGCAGTGGAATGTGACTAGAGATTACATGTATCTTTAGGTTAGAACGATTACAAAGTCTATACATTTCATAGCAATCTTTGTTTTAGTATTTAGAACCGGCTTAGACATTCAGTATTCATGATGAATGACCTAAGTTAAATCCTTTTTTTTTCGAATCCAAAAAGTCCATATTTCTCACAAGCGAACCTTCCAGTGCCTCCATGGCCTAAATAGTTCATATATACATTCAAGTATAATAATAACATAAACGTGTATCATTCGTATGATGTAGCTTATAACTTTTGTCAAGTGGTAGTTCATTATACTTCATATTTGTCATCACTGACGAGGTTATTCTATTGATAAAAATGACAGAAAACAATTACATGTAGTCGAAATTTCTGTTTTCAAAAATTTGAAAATCCACGAATTTACGTCCTCGCGAAATTGTCATTTTAGTGAAAACAGTAAAATTGAGCCCAATGAAAATAAATGAAACCACAGTAGTTAATTGGTTAACAACGGTAACTGTTTTATGTACAGCATACATTTCAGAAAAATATAATTTTCAGATCGGAAGTCCAAGAAACGACACAAGAGTAACTTTAATACTTTTCGAGACAGAAAAATCAACGACTTCAGGCGGATTTAATAAACAGTCATGATCTACTCAAAATTTGAAAAGGATCACTTGAGATATTTCTTATAAAATAATAGTGATTGCTTCATAATTTTGATGCTAATGTTTATTAGATTTGATTACAATAAGTTGGTCATTCCAGCATCATTTGCATGTGCAAAAAAGTGAAACAAATAATTTCCGTTGAAGCAAATCTGTATAGCCTGTGGATTTGATGGTACGGACTACTCAAACATTGAATATTTGATCCTTTATCAAATTTTAAGAAGTATAAGCTGTGAACTGTTTAATATGTAAGGATAAAAAAACAATCTGGAGATAGTGTCATAGTAACGATCTCCATATATGTCGTTTCTATGGCAACGAATACAACGTTTGATTGATTATCTAACATTCAGCTATGATATAAACGAGATCATCCAATCAATCTCTCATCTTGGTGAAAAACACGCAGGTAAATAATGGTAATAGTTCCTTGTGGAGAATTTTAACTCCAGTATAAAGTCGATTAATTCTAATAAAAGAATTCTTTAATTTGTATGGCAAAACTTCATCAAAGACAGAGATATAATTTCCCACGTGGATCCTAGACAAAATATCCGTAGAATCATTTATTGATTTTATTGATTTACCTGTTTGGATGTACGTATGTACCATGTAAATTGTAAATTGCGAAATGCGGGGAACATTGAACACTATATATTAAGCATTCCTTTACTGAAAGGTTGAAATACAAACAAGTTTCAGAAGATTTCTATTACAGTAGTTTGTGTATTTTACATTAGTATATGAATACACAGTCTAACATTGTTTTGTATTTACCTGCAATATACAAAATGTTGTTGCAAATTGTCTTTGTCAATTTTGTGAAATGCGAGCACTATGAGAACATAATGAAAGGTCGAAATACAAACTATAACTGGGGCCAATAAACTGGGTATTTTCTTTACCATTATTTTATATTATTTTATGAATATGTATCGAAAGATCAGTCCGATGTACTTAAACCTTCGCAGAACTGATTCGTACGGGCTGTCATTCCAAGATTTTATTTTCGGGTCCAATGATCAGTGGACTATTATAGATAATACCCTCACGCACATGTATACCAAATGAAATGTAAAAGTCTATGCAGTTGGCTAATAGGCTATACATGTAATTTACAAACATCATTATGGAAATCAAATTACTGTGTACATGTATCATATTATAGTTCAAGTTTGCTGTGCTTTTGTGTCCTAATGGAAACGTCAGGTTCACTTTATGCTTGTTGGGGTTTTCTTGTTAGTCTCGTGAAATGCTATTGGTGCAATCCAAAGGTCGAAAGTGCATAGGTTCATTTCGTATTCCAAGAAGTAATCGTCATGCTAATGGTTGGCTCACTAAGTCCTTAGAATACGATTATTCTGCGAAAATATTCGATCATTTCAAATTCTTAAAGCATTTGCAAAAAAATGAATAAACTTATGGCACACATATATATATGTGAAGTTGTCGCTTATTTAATTGAATATGTATGAATGTGTAGAAAACATCAACAACTAAATACAAGAAGCCAGTTTTTGCAGACAACTCTAAATAAAGACAACCCGGTGATTAAAGGACAATCTTTAAAAACTGACATCGTCGTCTATGACAAACTGATCTCCGAATAAAGGTCATCTAACAATAAAGGACGCATTATGTCTTTCCAAAGGGTGGCTTTTGTTAATCATTTTTACTGTACATGTACTGAGTGTGTCTATAAAAATATTCTATTTATCGAAAACAATATCTAGATGGAAGTGAAATCATGTCATAGGTACTGGTAGTTAAACCCCTTGATATCGCCCCGGTCCTGTATAGATCTGGTGTTGCTTATAAACTATTATATCTCAAAATAATTCTCCTTAAATAAATGTCGAGAAGGGATTCTGCATCAGAGTGTCTAATAAAAGTACAAATGGGTAAAAGTTGTCATAAGGGAGGTAATTCCATCATGGTATTTCAAAAACATGCTACAGAGTTGTAAAACTTGACCGTATTAAGAGAAAAAGAAAAACAAGTTTGAATGCATGTACATTCATACATGTATGTTTGTTTGAATATCTTTTTTGATCATAACAAATATTACAAAAATGTATTTAAAATCTATTCTGAATTAACTTGTAAAATTCACATTTTCGAATAAAATTTAATGTACTTCAGTTATTTTGCAGTATTCGGACCTAAATATGGGACTTAACTTCAGTAAAAAGAAATGAAAATGGCTTAAATTGCTATTTTTAAAGGTGTACATTTCAACCGTGATTATGGTTGTTGGTGGACATTTCCACTCCACATAATTTACAAAAATAGTACATTTATAAATTATTTGCCAATTTAATTTTTTTTATCAAAGAGATATTTTCGAATTCAAGACGTGAGGATTATTCGACTTGTTGTGTTAAATTATTAGAGTATAGCTACTAAACCTAGTACACAACAGATACGTTTTAGTATACAATTAAAAACCAGTAAAAGGTCACCTAGAATTCATGACTGCTTATATAAAAATCTATTTTAAAATTCATTACAAAAATGAGTTATTGGCCGAATATATCGCCATTAATGTATTTATGCTTTTTTGGAATTCACAAAATGTATACGAATAAAAAAACACGTAATAAATGGTGCGCACAAATGAAATTGTCGTTTGAGAGTATTATAATATCAGTATCGATCATAGACCAGGATTTTAATGAGATTAAGAGAATTAAACATTGATTGACCTTTCTTCGTGCGTTCAGTTTATGTCTAGTTTTAATCCTACCCCAGTAATAAAACACGTATAAATATAATTACATGTGGTAAAGCTAGCAAATGTTAAAATTAATTTGCGTCTTAACACGGCGATGCTTTTGAAAAAGGACCGGAAAATAAAATTTTGATTGTAACTTTAATTGTATTGGAAGTGACAGGATCACAGGCCAAATCAGTGTTCGGTTCCATGAATAAATTTCTGTGAAGGACATTTTGTTCAATAAAGGTTATAGTTTAGTTTATATGTAATACAGACACACATTCCTGTGATATACTAGTAGCTATACAACTGTTTCTATTCTGAATATGGATTTTATTCGCTTAAAAGTGATGACATATTTGTAAGTCAAAATCAACGGACAAGAACTTAATTCCGGATAAAAGGTGATCGAACAATCGTTTCGAGGGAAGTTATTAAAACGTTTTATAACTAAGTGAGGTAAATTCACACCACAGAATGTGTGCTTACAGAGATAATCTGGTGGTGTCACCAGTGTCATTAGCCTGTTCCTACAGGCTCTCGCAGAAACCTCTAAGACCCGGCATGAAGAAACTAAATCGTAAGAAAAAGAACGAAGCGAGAGAGAGTACTAAAGCCACGCCGGTAAAAGACAATGAGTATACATTGAAAATGAAAAGAGAAGCTTCCATTATACCATTAGAAGATGAAGATTTTGACTTCGACGGTAGGGAAGGCTAGATTTATAATAAATTTTACATACAATTTTACCTTTAAACATAGGACACCCTTGGATAGACAAATGTGGCCTTTATTGACAGGCGGTCCTTAGTCGGAGATCATTTTGTTCTAAGAATGTTAACCCTTATTCGGAGATGGCCGGTAATACAGGCTTGACTGTACATTCATGTATTACCTTACTACCGGTGTCGTTGTGCTAGTATAAGTATTAAAGTAAACTACGTGTAAAGTAGGAATATGTATGGCATACATGGCGACAAAATATTATACTCTAATTATGTTCGTTCCTTTTTCTGTTTGGAAACTGCGCGATTATCAAGCTTTCCACAGCCGTCATCACTCACTCGGCGCGCATGAATTTTGATGCGGACCGAAGTACTACGTTTCTTTTTCCGCCATGCAAATGTTAAACTAGTTCCTGTTCCATGTTGCAATTGAAGTCTATGTAAGTTCAGTTTCCTTGAGTACTTTCAGTACTTTGATTAATCATTGTGGTTCTACGCAATTGATTTTACAGACGACTTTGACGATGACCAACCAGTAACTGATGATGAAGACCTTTCCCAGAAATATTATAAACAAGCTTGCAAAGAACTGAAGATACGATCTATGAGGTTGATATACGACGGACTAGTGATGGAAAAGTTGAGAGTTCAAAACATTGTTATGTCGCCGAAAGATGTCAAAGCTTGTGCCATTGCGTTAGTGGTAAGAAATAATTTATTCAGACAACAATCTGCTAATTAGTAAATAAACGAAATCACATACGATTTACGATTTTCACAGCGATAAACGATTAAATCGGACAAATTGGAGGTTTTTTTATTGTGTGATCACGTTTGCTTTACACATTCCAATCAAGTTGCTCTGACTTAGTATGATATGTATCTTTTCTCAGTATTAATCTACTACATTTGTACAAGTATGAGTTTTATTATTTAATGTTATATTTTCACTGCTCTGTGTATATTTATATACATGTATATATTTGTAAATTTCACTTAAGGCATGTGTTTGCCGATTTGTGAATGTACTGAACTGATAAATGTCTGACCACTATTTCAGGGTAATTCATGTTGTGAAACAATCATATTTGATAGCAATGATATAGGACCTGAAGCAGGCGCATACTTTGGTGATGTTTTCGTAAGAAATAACTACCTGACAGAAATAGTAAGTACTTTGAACATGTGGTAAAATGTAGTTTAAATAGGATGTACATAAACTGGTTCTCCTTTGACTCTGTCTGTACAAAGCCACTGTAAACATGGAACGGGAACCAGTTTAGGGTGTACAATACTAGCACATGTACAACAACAACTGGTCAAGACTTGTTGTCGAGAATATATTGTTCCTAAGCTGGTAATGAAATAATGATGATATATTTGTCGAGACTAATATTACTTAACATCCCAACAGAATAAAAGTGTCCACGGAATCTGAAAAACCAATGTATCACTGGGATTTAGCGCCGAACCAGCAGTCAGGACCAGCACTTGACGTCTTTTCTAGTTTTAGCGGTGGAGGAGGTCCCGAAGCATACACCTGGTTAGAACCACCCATCATCTGAAGCTATAGCTGGCGTGACAGTGTCTACCCAACATGTTTGATTCAAACTATGACTCGACACCATTAACATGGATTTATCAAATTTGACTATCCCCGAAATAATAGAAGTAATCAAAGAATACTTCGTGATCCTAATTAATGATAACATTAAAAAAAGACGGGTACACAAATTTCAGTTTACCAACAGTATCCAATGTCAGTTCCCATTATAATTAGTAACATTTTCTAAATTCTGTATTTCTGTATCCCTGTATGTTGTTGCATCTTGCAAAGTTTACGGCGTAATTTTTGTGTGTGTTTATTTTATTGTAGAGAATCACGTGGAATAATTTGGGTAAGGCGGGTGCTGAGGCAATTTGTACAGGTTTATGTAAAAATAATACAACAAAAATACTAGACCTGACTGGTAACCAGTTCACAGAAGCGTGTGCAGAACATTTTGAGAAGTTACTAACAGTAAGAGAAATTCTACCCTGCTCAACTTTTATCATCAGTAGCATAGACTTTTATATATTATTTTACAAATACATTACAATATTTCAGACAATTAATTATTCTGATTGATAACCTTTGAACAAAATGTAAAATGTCATATTATTTTACAAAATGTGAAGTTTACGATAGAATAAAAGGACAGTGTATGGTTTATTTGCACAGTATATCTTATAAAGTAATTGACAGTCATGTTCACAAAACATGCAGAAAAGACAATAATGACCGATTATAAAAATTGAGCAATTTGTTTAAACATTTCGGTCATTTCTATCAGTACTAGATAACATAGGATACAGCCGTGGTCCAGTGGTTGGTACATTGGACTCGTAACCCGGCGCACTATGTTCGAATCGCGGTCGCGCCAGATAATACAATTTGTCAAAAAAAGGTCGATTTTTTTCTCCATGTGTGGAGAAGTTACCGGCACCTTGATGAAGGGTAAGTATGCAGTCCATGTAATCTGGTTTGGTGAACCGGCTACCATGTATGTCTCAAATATCGTTTAAAAAGTTTGAGGTATATCTTGTACTGATCGCAAGTACAGACATTTGTAATGAAGTTTTGTGATGAAAAGTTAAATATGATACAAACTGTATGGTCCTGAACACAATAAATGTGTTATATTTAGTATGTACATGTATAATATTAAAACATGTATAATTTACAGGAGAACAGCACAATAAATGAGTTATATTTAGGACACAATTACTTCAGAGAACAAGGAGGGAAACATATAGGGGAAGGAATAGGTAAGTAATCTATAAACATGACCATTGTGCACCTTTAATATAATACTCAAAGTTTGGTAAGAACCGCTTGCGATATTGCTTGAAATTATTAAATTGCTTCATAATTTTAATACTAACAGTTACTGTTGATTAGATTTGATTAAATTGGTCATTCAAGCATCATATGCCAGGGCAAAAAATGAAACAAATGATGATCAAATTAAATAAAAATAGAACGTTATTTAAAACTTTAAAATTCATCATCTCTCCGGTAACTTTTCAATGTCATTTCCTCATATTTCATTTTATCATACCTTTGTCCTTTAGCTTACACTACACGAACGTCATAGCATTTAATTATTTATTCTTACCGATTCTTGTAACACTTACATTGTAGCACAGAATGATTTTCTACGAGTTTTGGACCTCAGCTGGAACCATCTTCGTTTGGAGGGAGCAAAAGCAATAGGAGAAGCGTTAGCGGTGATACCTTACATTGTTCCTGGTTCGATTAATCCCCATAAAGTTTTAGAATTCATAAATATTTTACTTCGAATAAAATGATGTATATAATGTTATATTACTGAAATACCGTCATAACAGCCTTACAACCTTTTTCAATGATGGCCAGATAATGATCGCTACTTCTACGTCAAATACGTGTTGTTGTTTTTTGGTATTGGCTAATTATATGACGGTTAGATTACTGAAATACCCGTATAAGCTTTTCAACCTTTCCCAAAGATGGCCAGAAAATAATATTTGATAATCGAATATTTTTTTAGAAAAACATTAATTTGGAGGTTCTGGACGTTTCGTGGAATGGTTTCTATATACAAGGTGCGTCACACATAGCTCTAGCCTTGTCAAAGAACCAGTCTCTACTAGATCTGAATTTATCGTGCAATAGACTTTCTGAAGTGTGTGTGGCTCAGTTCCTGAAAGGACTCCAGAATAATTATACACTGAAAAAGTTGCGCGTATGTATAATTGATATCTTTTGTTCGTCGGAGAGCATCGCTGACTAAATCTTTTCTTGCTTAAAACCTTCAGAAATATATAATTGCAAAGACACTTGGGTCCGATGCATTAACGTGTGTA
This sequence comes from Lutraria lutraria, assembly GCA_964023205.1. Lineage (NCBI taxonomy): Eukaryota > Metazoa > Mollusca > Bivalvia > Venerida > Mactridae > Lutraria > Lutraria lutraria. The sequence goes on from OZ026833.1 coordinate 4,325,907, forward strand.
CACATACAATGTAGTTATACATATGATTTACTTCAAATGAGAGAAAGCATGTACATGTACTCACGTGACTGTGTTTAAGTTCATACAAGCTGTGTGTTTTGGACAACTAGTAATCATTGTTGAATCCAGCATGTCAGTTTGAACAGCTTTTGCTTCACAGTTAAAATATTTGAACGAAGCCTTGTTAAAGTTTAAATCAAGCAATAACGGTATAGTGGTGACCTATTAGTATTACAGTCAAACCTTTCAACAAAGGGAAAGACAAAATGTGTCCATTTTTGAAAGGTGGCCTTTATTCGGGTGTCATTTAGTTCTAAATAACCACTGACATATTTCAAAAGAAAGGCCTTTATAATACATGGTAGCCTTTATTCGGAGGGGGTCCATTAGCACATGTTTGATTGTACATACAAAAGGTTTGTTTTATTTCAGATTGCAAGAAATCACATCACACACACTGGAGTGATTGTAATACTACAACACATAGAAAATTATCCCAAAATTGCCTTGGAATATATAGATCTTGGGGTAAGAACATGTATAACCTTAGGCCTAGATTATTTATTAAGCCCGAGGAGCAATACAATAACTTCCTCATTTTTATCTTCGTATACACTTTCAAGAGCAAAAAAAGGCCAAAATATCAACCCTGTTCTTCGATGAGCAGGTAACCAAAATCAAACATACATTTGTACGCCTTATATGAGCGCCACAAGAATAGGTCTTCAACAGATATTGCAGAAAGAAGCCAGTTACTGCAAATCAATTGATTTAAACAATATGAAAACATTTGAAATATCCAAAGGTTTGCGTAAAGTCATCCTTCGGAAAATTAAGACCGGTCATGGGCGCTTCGATCAGTGGCCTTGCCTGTGCTCAGACAATGCTCTTGTCTACGTACTGTACGAAATTGCTGACTAATTTCACAACTATGAACCATACATACCGAAATAAAACTCTTACTTTAACAGGAACAACATGTGCAAGATGAATTTATTGAGCTGTTGAAGAAACTGCAAGAAACAAGAACCCTCGAGGTGAAGCATGGCGTCGTGTGGTCACGTGACAGAGATCCAATAGGGAAACATGTAAGTCTTATAAAACAGATCACTGTTGAATGACCAGCGATGCAATTTCTCCTCGCCCGAGTATGTTTCGCAATCCATGGAACAGACACCTTAAGACTTCTAGTATATTCAATCCAACATATACTTGGAATATATATCTAGTCGAGTGTAAATACAATAAAACCTAAGAAATAATATACATAATTACATGTATATAATTCTTCATAAGAATCGTGTTTTATATTGTGGAAGTTTAGAAAATCGACCAGAGTATGGACTGATTTACATTATTCAATTCAGGACACTTCCGAGGATGAACAGGCCTTATTGAATGAGAATCCTCACTATGTATTGATGGAGTTTATGAGATTACAGAAACTTAGACTGGTAGATTTATTCCATCAAATGGACACAGATAAAAGTAAAGGTATCAGTGTAAAAGAATTCCAGGTTGGATTAAGGGTAAGCCTGTCATTTATTTTGGTACTTTAATCAGGTTTACAAATACTAACTAATAATACACGTAATACATGGCAGATTTTTATCATTTTTACGTTTAAATCAGTAAAATGTGAATTTACGATATTTAGTTTATCAAAAACAAAGAATACTCTTTTTGGTGTATTTGACAGATCAAAATTTTAGTAAATGTATTACTCTGATACTGTTAATAAAGGCCACTCTTTCAATAACCGTCATCGATCATTTACAACTAAATTACCTTCAAATAAAGACCTTATATCAATAAATTCAACATTATGTCTAGCCCAAGGGTGACCTTTGTTCACAAGTTTGACTGTATATCCAAAGATTTTTTGCTATCATCTATCAAGTTTTGTATCCATGAAGAAACTAACCTAATGACTGGTTTACTATTTTATACAAAGGCTGTAGATATACCTCTGAAAGAAAGAACCTTGGAGAAGTTTGTGATTGCTTGTGATTCTGACAGAAATGGTGAAATTGACTTCTCGTAAGTATTTCAATACTATTAGGGGGGGGGGGGGGTATCTATTATCCTTTTGCAGTTAATTTTATATTCTTTGTAAAACCAAACAAGATCTACAACACTGCAGTGTAATCTCCATGAACGCTCACCTCCGTGTTACAGTCAGTATACTTGCAACCCAGATTGATGTTTTACTCTAATTTCACTCTCTAAGCAATAGCTACTGCTTTACAACAGCAATTTTAGTCCTTCTAATTGGTGGCTGTTGTAGGGAGGTTAAACTGTATACTGTTTGATACTTGTCATGTGGGCAGTTAGGTAATTTCAAGTTTGGGTATGTGTTATTTTATTGTTGTCCTTTAAGGGGTACCCTTGGTAGGGTTCAGATAACACAATCCTACATGTATGGTTACACTTTGATGCCTTTGTTTCATTATTTTGCCTCATTGTTATAATTAAACCACTTCCTGTTGTCCTCCTTGATTTCTTCACAAACTTCCAACTTTTGGAGGCAGAGATGTGGTCCATTGGTTAGTGTGTTGTACTTGTAAACTGACGATCTTGGTCTGATTCCCAGTTGTTGCAGGCCACACCCTTAACCCTTCTATGAAAGTTGGACAAATATGTCGCATTTCCTCCACGTGACGAGAAGTTGTCGGCTCTTTGCAGAAAGGAAGTTAGTACTGGTTAGAATACAGTCACGGAAAACTGGTTAGGTGAACTGGCAGCTGTATAGAACTGAAATATCATTTGCAAATTGTTTAACACACTGAAAATCCAGCTTATGGCTTCCATTGTTGCCTGCCACAGGGACTGGTGAGCAGAGGCTATCTATGTAGTTAAGTGTATAACTCATGACCACAAGATCATGGTCCCCGACGTCAAAGTCCCAGTATTACATGTAGGTGAGATAAACAAATGTAGATTCAAGTTTCTCTTGCAGGGAGTTGATGGAAGCCAACCGTGCATATAAGGAAGAAGTAAGAAACTTGGCAAAATCTAACAGACCTATTGAAGACACTAACATAGGTCGTATACAGAAGTTGTTGCGGAAAATCATGCTGAACAAACTAGGACGTCCAAAGACACAAGCTAACTAAATGTTATCGTGTATGATCATACCTTTAAATTAAATTACGTTTATAATACCATACTTTTCTGACATATCTGCTTAATGCTACACAAAAACGTAAATGTCATAAAAATGATATTGCTCAATTATCGTTATTTTTTTCTAGTTACCCTAGACACATCAATTCATTATACAACAAATTGTGTTGAAAAATAGTAAAACTACAATTATATATATATACATTATATAAATTATATTGCACAGTAACATATATTTTTCTTCATTAGATTGATATAACCACATTTAATAACAACCATTGTACCAATATTTTACATTTCATAACTTTTTCAAATGAATTCACAGTTCTTGAATAACTATGTCATATGATCAACTGTAATAAAATTATAACAAAAGTGTTATGTGTCTGAGTTTGTAAACTGTATTTCCCAAAAATGTCTGATTTTAACAAGGATTTTATCACATATATATATGACTTAATTCACAGCACCAAAAAAAAAACATAATATAAACAAACAAAAGATATGTATGACACATTTTAGCACACAAACACATACAGAGTGAAACATGTACTGAACATAGCTTTAAGTCCAGGGTTCTCAGTAAGTTTGTGGCCAACAGGCCTAAAAGCTAGACTGCGAGGCCTGTTAGGAGGGAGGGGTCCAGGAATTTTTCCTGCAATATTCTTAAAACTTCGAAATTTCTAATTGGCCCAAGCTTGTTTCTAAGCCGCTAAATTAGCCAGCAGCGAGTTATTAGCAAGAACCCTGTAAGCCCCCCCCCCATCATATATCTTGATATACGCATGATTTTCGAGCCAAATTTTATCCAGTACACAACCTGTTCCACTATGGTACACTGGAACAAACAACATTAACAAGTTCAGAAATTTGGAAATCTGCATCTTATAAACATTTGGTTAAATTAATGGTCTTTTGAGCAAGTGTTTATAAATCCTATTTCATATAGCGGGGGTGTAAGTTTTGTTCAGTGTACAAATCAAACCAAAGCACAAAATAAGACATTTGGCCATCCTTAAAAAACATTTTGTTGGGGTTATGCTACATACTTGCCAACAATGGCTGTATCCAACTTGTTTTATCACAAAGGGAAATCTTTTTTCCAATATAAAAAGCATTTTGTCAGGTATTTTGGGTTTATTGTAAAAAAAAAATTGTAGAACAAATATTTCCCACCTACCACTGTAAATTCTCCAGGTAGGATTACCCCAAACAAACATTTTTTAAGAATGGCCTTTTTCCACATATAGCAAGCAATGCCATCATTTAGCTGTAAGTTGTAATACTGATGAATAATATCTTGTAAAATAAATCAACAGAATTAAGTAGTACAGTCAAATCTGTGTCAGCGGCCACCTCTGAAAAAAGACCACCTGTCAATAAATGCCACACCATGTCTTTCCCAAGGGTGGCCTTTGTTCACAGGTTTGACTGTATGTGACACTTAGACATAAATGTGGTATAATATTCAATTAAATACCTCAGACATGAGCATCTTATACTTTATACAAACTGTATACAAGGCTAAAACCATGCTTATCAACAGCTGAAACTGGGTGAAGTTATTTAAGTATGTAAAAAAAGGATGCAAATTATTCATAAGGCAGTTAGGTCAGATTCTGAGGCTATTTTTGGAATTCTTTTAAACACATCCTTGATTGTCGTCTTCACTTTGTCTTTAACTGAAAAATAACATAAAATTCTATCATATTACGTTACACACACCAACATGATGATAACTTTAAAGTCAATAGACTGAACACTGATCTGTATGGTTTTAAATGCACATATAATCCTTAATCTTAATCCAATGACAGGATTAGTGTGTCTGTGATATGAGGTGTTAATCTGCTGGAGTTGTTAATAAGTATTTCAATATTTAAGCCGTAATGTGCGACGTTAATTCCCAATGAAAAAAGAACTACCATCAAACTAACATCCAGGGTCATTTGACAACTTCCAGATATAATGGTGAAGGAAGTCCCTAGGTGTACCTCTGGGTAAACCCACCAACCATTCGTAAGCTAGCTGGATGGCTTACTCACACATGGATTTGACTGGTAGTGGATGGGATTTGAGCTCTAAATGAAGAATATTGATGACTAGTCAGAGACCATAACCACATGACCAGGGAACCTCTGCCATAATTATACTAGTACCTTTATCATGATCCAAATCTTTTATATCTATAGCAACCTTGTGAGATATTGATTTAGCCGTTTTCTTGAACAATTCCTGAAAAAAAATATTTCAGCAAATTGAGTATACCGGTACAAGCCAGATAACATAATTGTGTTATAAAAATGCACATGCACGAAGTCAACATAATAATGCATTACAAAAAATTGATATCTTATAACACATACAATATTTTAGCTACAGCCGTCCAGTGGTTTATGTGCTGGACTTGCAACTTGGCAATCCAGGTTTGAATCTCACTTGTGGCAGGACATACCCTCGTATGAAAATTAGAAAAAAAAGTTGATTTTCTTCCACAGGTGGAGGGGTTGCTTGCTCCTAGTGGAAGAGTAAGTTAATACTGGTTAGAATACAGTCCAGGAAAACTGGTTAGGTGAACAAGCCACTGTGTATAACAGAAATATCTTTGGAAAAAGGGGCATTAAACCCACCGAAATAAGCAAAATTTGCCAGTACATTACCTTTGTTGCAATGTCTTGATTACGTAGATGTGGTGTTAGATATTTAACAACTAAATCAGCACACATTTTTAGCCTAGCACCAGATGCATCACCTCTTGATGTCGTCTTTTTATCTTTACTTGTAGATTCTGTCTTTCTATGTTTACTATGGTGTCTATGATCCTGCATGTAGAGAGTTAACACTAGATGGGATTCAGTGAATTAACAATTACAGCAAAACCTGTGAACAAAGGCCACCCTTGGTAGACAAAATGTGGTCTTTATTGACAGGTGGCCTTTATTTGAAGGTCATTGTGTTCCAAAACAATAATTTTTTTTAAATAATGGCCTTTATTCAAAGGGAGGTCTTTATTCTGATGAAGCTGTCCAGATAGCTTACAGATGGTCGGTGTTTCTACCCAAGTGTAAGCCTTTGGTCATACCAAACCATTAAAGTTGGAAAAATACCAAATCACCTTGGCAGTGGTTGCGACGTTAAACCTATGTGTAATAAAAGACCATAATAAATGTGTCTATGACTAAATTTAATTCAATGCTTGATAATTTATCCATGCAAATACAGGGCTCAACACTAAAAATGGTCCGTTAGCCCGAGGCTACCTTTTTTCTCCAAGGACTACCTAGGTTTCCCAGCTGGGTATCCCGTCAGGCTATATGAAATTTGGGTGACCTGAATTCTATAACTTTACATAAATTAAAAAATAAAGATTGGATGTGATGTAACCTGTATAACTTTGTTCAATACATAGTTCCCATAACTACAATATTTACCTCCCTTGGAGAACATCTTTGTTGGCAAATTCAGCAAGGACTAATAGGAGATATTTATATTTTTGTTTTGATAATTCTAAATACAGTTGAAACGCGTTAGTCCTAAATGCGATAGTTCGAAAAATGCGATAGTTCAAAATAGTCTGTCAGTCCCGGCAAATTTCCTTCTATTTTCAATATAGATTTGATGCGAAAGTTCGAAATGTGATAGTACGAAAAATGCGAAAGTTCGAAATGAAATTGAAGTCCTCAGATACGTTTTTACTCTATGAAACAATGCGTTAGTTTGAAGTGACTGCGCTGTTTTTCACACCTATTCAATTTATTCGATAGTTAGAAATAATTGATTTTATTTGTCTACCACTTTGACACGTGTCATTGTTGAAAAAAAATCATTTGGCCATAAAACTGTGAAAATCTGAATTATAATTATAAGCGTTTAAAATACATGTATATAGACTATAAAAGTCGTGTGTATACTTCGTAATTGTTTACCGTGCCGTAATCATTCGTGTAAAGGTCGCACGTGCGTATCAGACGTATGTCAAACATATGTGGCTATCCAGGGAAAATACTTTCACGAGTAAGACAAAGTCATATACATGTTTAGCAAAGATATATGACATACAGAAAATAAATGACGAGAAAATGAAAAAAAAATTCGGCGCCATTTTGTTTGTTTTGTGCTTAGTAATCCGGGAAAAGTACGGAACCGTACTGTTTTTTAGATGAACTTTATGAGAAAGATTTATTTCCCTTGTGTGTTTAGCTTTCATTTGCAAAGTTTGTCTCCGGTAAACAATTAAATTCAGCTTGTTCCGATTTTGACTGTTTTCAGCCGAGGAAAATTTGGTTCGAGCAGAAACATAATCAAAACGTGTTGAAATCACGCTTCAACGGGCGGGGTCATCACAAAATTCCAGACTTTTTTCTCATAAACAAAAAGATGCGATAGTTCGAAAAGTGCGATAGTACGAAATTTTCGGACGTCCCCGTGGCATTTCGAACTATCGCGATTCAACTGTATAGGATATTCATATGTGACAACCTCCTGAAAAAGTTAGTGTCAAGCCCTGAAATATTGATCAGATATAGACAAAATACAGTCAAAGTGAAATTTATTAGATAAGATGTGCGGTGTATTAACAAAATTAGATCAGGCAAGCAATTTTATACACATCAACCTTCCCAGTTTTCGTACAGATCAGTTTCAAGAATGGTACAACCATGAAAGTCCAGCATCCAAGCCCAATACAAGTATGATTATCTAATAATTTTACCTTGAAATCATGTGATCTTTTAATTCCATGTTTATGACTGGTCCCTGCAGTCTTACTGAGGGAATTTTCAACATCAACAACATCATGATCATTACTTTGAACTTCATCTAATTCTTTCTTCAGGGAGTCTCCTCTTTCAAAGAAGTACACAATCTTCGGTTTCACAGGTTTATTGTCAGGTTCCTTATCAACACTGTCAACAGTCTTTTCACAGATGTCTTTATTTGATTCTTTTATATCAATAGATAAATCAGTTTTACTGTCATTTTCATTTACATCAAAACGTTCACTAATTGTTGAATGAGGGTCTGATTTATCATTTGTTTGAGGAAGGGTTGAAGGACTAGCTTCAGATGTATCACAGATTGGTTTAGAAACTTCAGAAAACTCACTAGAGTCTTTTTCCGATTCTTCGCAGTCAGCAAGACGATTTTCAGCAGCAGTTGACCATTTCGGAACTAATGATTTATGTAAGTCATTCAATGCCGTTGATTTCTTCACTTCTGTTACACTTCTCATGATTGAAGCTTTGTAAATATTGTGCATTCTATTAGCTGATATGGAAAAAAGAAAATTCAAAGTTATAGAATCAAAGACAGAAGACACTAATGCCTACTGAGCGCTAAGTCAGAAAGGGGCTATCACTCCTATGTAAATGTTTGGATTTTAACAGAATTCAACTTGCCCTGTATTGTATTATTATACACCTTCGTGCAAAATATGAAACCAATCCATGAAATATTTCCTGCGTTATCACTCTAAACCAAAATTTGGATGGACAGGGGTATATACCCTTCCGCCATTTCAAATAAAAAGATCTAACAACAATTGAGGCGGATAAGTACAGTCAAACCTGTGAACAAAGGCCACCCTTGGGAAAGACAAAATATGGCCTTTATTGACAGGTGACCTTTATTCAGAGGTCAATTTGTTCTAAATAATCAATGATGGTTTTTCAAAGATTGGCCTTCAATCACATGGTGGCTTTTATTTCAAGGTGGCGGCAAACACAGGTCTGACTGTATACAATTACATTGAAGAGCTTGTCCCTTATTGGCGACTTTGAAGCATGGCCAGGCCCCGAGGTTATATAACTTATAATCAGACTCCAAGCTCAAAACTCGTATCTTGTCCTTTAATATTTCTAAGTTAATCATGATCAGACAATTATGATATAATATCGATACATTAGTCTGAGAGTGTAGGTTATCAGAATATGTATTCTAACATTAATCCGCTTGAGAACGGAATTGATATTACAGCTCGGAGACCGAATAAAAGTCTTATAACCTCAGGGCCAGAGGTTGCTTATGTCTTTGTCTGAGATCTTAACTTAGCTATTTGAGTCAGACATACATCTAATAATCCACACTCTCATTTACAATGTGCACAAAGTTTACCAATGATTGAAAAGCTTTGAAGTATCTACAGAATCCATAAGACACACTACTTTTTTGACAGACAGGAGGGATTGTTGGTCTGCCTCTGTAAGTTGCAAGAATCTTTCTATGGCCAATGACTAATCAGAACTCCATTATAACCATAAGGTGTAAAAAAATATGTTTGTTTCTGGTTACAGGCTCAATAAAAACAGAGTAGGTAGGTTGGGACCTTTTTTTGGCTTTTGAAAGCACGTGGAAAAGATAAGAAAAGGTGAGAAAGGTGGTGTTCTGTTCCTCGGCCCGAATAAAAAGTCTAGGGTCGCAGGAAAAAATTAGGGTACCGGTAGGTCAGGTGACTTGAAACAAACATTTTTTAAGCCTAAACATGAAATTAAATAACAAACAAGTCATTCACGACTCTTTACATTAATATGTCTGTTACATATCTGGGAAATAAATGATTTGTTCAGTTCTGTTCTGAAATACCTTTGAGGAATTTTTTGCATTAGACCGATAATTTCAAAAAATGGTATTTTGTAATGAGGTAAAAATGAAGTCAAACATTAATTCTTGAAATACCTTTAAAAACTTCAAATTCTAGATCTATAGCACAGCATCTTGGTACATAATCCTTGGCTGCAATCTTTGCTGGTATGTCTTTATAATACTGAGCATAATTATCCATCAATACTTTTTCCAATAATGACATGCAATGTTCTCTTTGCTGAAATATTGGCATACAAGATAATTTCACCCAATAACTGTTTGTGGTTGATCAAACAAATAATATTATCTATCAGGCATTAACTGTAAAGGCATTACAGAATTTAATTCTTAGATATGCATACCTTTATCCACAATATTCATCCAATAAACTCAAATATACCAGGCAAGTAAAATGTTTGTATGAATACAGAGAATGTAAAGTAAGTAAATCTTCTAGGGTCAGTAAAGTGTTTGTAAACATACAGCAACTGTAAGTTTTGGTATTTTCTGACTGGCTGCTTCTCTAAGAGGACAATCTTCACTTGGAGGTATAAATGTATCAGTTGACTGATCAGATACAGCACCCTGAAAACAGCAGAAAGATTAACTTTATATTATAATTAATATTGATTATGTAGCATTCAAGAACACACCAAAGATTAATACCCCTTAGGTGTTTAACATGCCATTTGCAATGATTGTCTCTGGTAAACAATCAAATTCTGTCAATGTCTGTCCCAATTTTTACCATTTTTAGCTGCGGAAAATTCATATCCAGTTCTAGACCTATGTATAAGATGGACTTGATTTTTGTACCGATTTTGGACATAAGAAACATGTGTCTTACACACAAGTGATTAGGTAATATGGGTAATATGAAACTGAATTTGAAACCAGCAGGTTGTACTATTAACATTGGTCGTTTCAATCTCAAAATAATCATCCAATCTCATTCTTTAGTTTTTAGACTTGTCACATAATGCAAGTACAAAATGTACCATAAGTCAATCTTAAAACAATTATAAATAATTCATCTAGCTAATGAAGGCTAAAAACTTCAGTTAAACTATGTATTTGAAGTAAATGAAAGCTCAAAATGAGTTAATCAATTATGCATAAGCTTTTTAGATATGGACTATTCACCTTTGAAGAAGAACAACTTACGTAGACTTGCTTTGAAGATAAATTCATCTCAAAAGAAATCTTCAGTGAAACCATGACCTACCGGTAGTTCCTGTTTTTCATTATTTATTTAACAATACTGGGATCCCGTTTCATAGACCTTTTCAACTATAAAATCTTGCAACCCTTTGTTTGAAGATTAAAAAGTGTTTTTTCCTATTATTCATTTTTGTGACCAACTTTAAAGCTGTAAAGGTAAAGTTTTGAAATGTATATCTTGAGCAAGATTTTTAAGTTCAAAAACTACTATCAAAGCTAAGATAAGCAGCCCTCTCTTGTGCAACACCCTCCCTTCAACAACAGCATGATTTTTTCCCACTGCACAAATTAACTATAATTTAACCTCTCTAAAGCAACAACCTCTCAACAACAACATAATTTTGCTACTCCCAAATGGTGTTGCTCTGGAGAGGTTGCACTGTATCTATGAAATAGGCCCCAGTTTCTTACCCCTTTTCTCTTCTTGAATTCTTTCATAATTAACTGCGTTCGTTCTTTTTTATCTCGTGAACTCATTGACATTTCATCATCGTCATCATCATCATCACTATTTTGAGCATCATAATCATCAGTATCTCTAAAAACAAACACAAGACTGAGTAACTTTTGCGGCAATTATATGTATAGAGTATAAAGGAAAACTATTCACTTTTGGTGATTCGGACAAGTAGTTCTAAATCCTAAATTCACAGACTGAGCCTGTGTGGTCAGATGGTGATGGTCTCTGACTGGTAACTACCAGCCCCTCACTGATGTGTGGGAATGTCACCCATAACCAGTCTATTTCCAAAGTGAGGAAGTTATCCAGCTAGCTTACAGAAGGTCAGTGGTTCCATCCAGGTATACGCCTCTGGTCTTCCTCCACAAATACTGGATTTATTATCTATCTTCTAATGAAAGTAGAAATAACACACGGCTAAGTTGTAACAAGACTTATTCCTCCATTGCTGACTTAATCCAACAAACATGTCTGACATTATTCATAAGGTGTTCAGACAATATTTGTAAAATCATTACTAGGCTGTACTTAAAAGGAGGAGATCATATGACAATTCTGGTAGACATGAAGAAGTCACTTAGTAAGACTAGCTTCTTCCTGCAATCTATTTAGCTTTCTACTTGACAAGCAAGATTCCAGTCAACCTGTACTGTAAACACATCAATCAATCAATCTATTTATTTATTTATTTGGGTTTAATGCCTTTTTTCAACAATTTTTCAGTTATAAATGGCAGCCTGTTCACAGCCTGGCAGCCTTGACCTTGCACTAAGAACCAGCAACTTCTCCACATGTGGAGGAAAATTGTTGTTAAATGTTCATGGTTACAGCTGTGCCCCCCTCCCCCCAATCAATTAATCAATCAATCAATCAAAACAGATGAAATATTTATTGACAAGTTTGACTCACTTTTTGGCGCCTTTTCTTCCTCCACCATACATATCTTTAGAGACATCTTCATCAACATAATACATTGTGCCAGGCCCAGCTTTCTTGCTGTTAACAGAGGCGAACATACCTTTTTGTAAATCTAGCAACAGTCGCTCAGCTTTCTTAGGGTCTTTACATACATCACATGATTTGTCACAATCTGGTTTCTCGTCCCCAAAAAATTCGGATATACGCCAATGTCTACATCTATAATAGTGAAATAAAACTAGATGTTTTTGCAATGGGCACAATTACATCCAAGATAATATTATGGGTCCAACTCCACATAGGTTTACACTACGTTAGCAATAAGTAAGGTGTCAATCATTACTTTAGTATGCCATATTGTTATGGGGAATATTATTTGAAATCTACCAACACGTAACAATCTGTTCTCTAACGGCCCATTCTACAGCCATGGTCATTTTAGAGCCGCCCCTGGAGAGAGGAGCAAAGAGAACTACTTGGAAAGTTTTCCAGGTTCTTTATTGTGCTCGATGTAAAGCACTGATACATGCCTCACCCCTTTCCTGTTATTTTCTAAACATGGTACTTGACTCGATTGTTGGGATGGGGGGATGGGGGCACTGAAAAAGTGTCCCTGAAATATCAGAAGGCGGAGCCAAGATTTGAGACTACCCAAAACCTTTTGTTCAATAGTTCAATGCATTACTACTAGACAAATGAGTAGACTTAATATTCTGTAAATCATGCAAATGAATAACATTACAAATTAACCAATATTTATTGGACATCAAATCACATCATTGTTCAAGAAAACACGACAGTAAGGCTAATATTTTATAAGGTAGTCTTACCTTATGTTCTCACAATAATTCACCATACTTTCAAAATTCTTATTCGCAGCTTTCAACTGTAACTTGATAGCTTCTTTGTCCTTCTGTAATTACACAAAACAAGATATACCTGTAGTTCATTTCAACTTTATTCGACCGAAAGACCAAGAGAATACAACAATGTTACATACATGAATTCATTAACAGTCAAGGAGACAAATCAATCAATATCTTAATTTTCTGCAGTAATTTGATTATTTATCCCAGGCAAGCATTTAACATTTTCTCTGACTCTTTGTCAAACTTTGACCTGCTGCGACCAGGATTCAACCTGGATTGCCAAGTTACAAGTAGAGCACACTAACCACAAGACCAAGGTCGCTGCAGCGCTGCATAGCATACAAAGATGATAGTCAAACAATGATAGTTTTGATACCTTCTTACTCCTCTTAGCTTCATTCTGTATTAGAAAGTTCACAGTATTCCTGTCCTCTCTAGAGTAATATAACCTGCAGTATGAATTGTTCCCATCTCTACCAGCACGTCCAGATTCCTGGTAATAACCAGCCATTGATTTAGGTATATTCCAATGAGCTACAAACCTGTAACAAAAAATGTTCAATTTTTATAAAAGAAATGCAAATTTTACCAAAAGAGGTAAAGTTTATACCATATGGATCCCTAATGCCATTTTATTTCAATACATGAAAGCATTAATCCATGTTAATGTCATATAAAAAAAACATCAAGCAATATTTTTGTGTCTTGCTACACTCATTGTATATATCTGCAAGAGTCATGAAATAGAAAAATTCAAACTACAAACTGCGTCATTAGAGAAATACATTCACAATCCCAGATTCTCATATTACCTGACATTGGCCTTATCAACTCCCATTCCAAAACTGATGGTAGCGACAATAACTGGGAATATTCCCTCCATCCAATCAGATTGATTTGCATGTCTAATGCTGTCTTTAAGACCTGCATGGTAGGGTCGAGATGGAATTCCTTTTCTTGAAAGACGACTAGAAATCTCATCACAACCATCTCTAGTTCTTGAGTACACAATCCCACAACCAATGTGATTCTTATAAAAATAAGAAAAATGTTAGCAAGGACACATAAGACTTATGAGTTCAACCATACATGGCTTCGTAGATGCAAACTATAGGTTTTATAGTTATTGTTATAAATCATACAAGTGAAAATCATAAGAAGAATCTGCAACTACAATGTATAAGGTATTTACATAATAAGTGTTTAACATACTACAATGTACAAACAAAATAAACACCTTACAGATTTCATGCTGGTTTGTAATTTATTGCCTCACTATAATGAAATAAACAAGAATTTAATTACACAGAATGTCATCAATTCATATTTCATTCTCTGGGGTTTAACATCACACCAATGACTAGGGCCATTAAAAAAGTGACTTTTCAAACAGTACACCAAGAACCTACTACAGTCAGTGGGACAGCTACCATACAAATGATGTTGTTCTGGTACTGGTGGAATTCAAACGCAAGGCATTGAGGGACTTACCAGACACCATAACCACTCAACCACACAAATCTGAGAACAGCATAAAGTGCTTATCAGTTTACTAAAATTTCGGTGAGATGAAAAATAATGAACTTTAATCATATTTACCCATCTTTCGCCTTCTTCAGCTACACCACCAAGTGCCTTAAGTACAAAAGTTTTAAGGTCTTCATAAATATCTCCTATTGTATCCCTCATTTGTACATCATAGAAAAGATTTGGTCTAAAAACACTTTGTCTAAATTTAGCAATAGGCTCTTTAAGTCTTAACTGCTTGATGATATCCTCAATCACTTGCTCTGGAGCTGTAGCAGTTAATGCCACACAGGGAACACCTTTTAAATATCGAGTCCTGAAATAACCAAGTCTGAGATAGGTAGGTCTAAAGTCATGTCCCCACTGTGATACACAGTGAGCTTCATCAACAACAAAATATTTGATTAACTTCTTAGCAGCAAGACTTTCGGTTAGACCCTTGAAGTGATCAGTGTCAGCCAATTCTGGTGTAATGTAAAGTAACTTGGTCTTTGGTCTATCACGATTCAAATCTTTCATTACTCTTTTCCGCTCGTCGTTGGACAGTTTTGAGTTGAGAGTTTCAGCAGCAATACCGATATGTTGTAAGTGCTCCAACTGATCTTGCATTAATGCAATTAAAGGGGAGACAACAAATGTTATCCCAGGGGTGACAATGGCAGGTAGTTGATAGCACAATGATTTACCTGCTCCTGTAGGCAAGCATACAAATACATCTTGCTTTCCTGAAAAGATAATTGAATCTGATTAACCTGTATAAAATACTCGAAAGGGTGTGATGCAGTATGAACAGATAGATAGATAGATAGATGTAATCGGTGGAGGAAAATAATGTACCCAAGCCCGTGACCTCTTGCTTGCAACTAACTGATCGAGCTAATCAGGCTGTTAATATTACAGCCAATTTATAGATACTTAATACCATACTGCTACAATCACATAGATTGGAAACCAATATCACAGAGGATGTAATAAAGTGCAATAAAAAGTAATCAGTGAGATCAACTAAGCCAAGATTTGAACACTGTTCAAAAAGTTGACATCCATATAAATCGAAGTGAAGTGTCGTGTATGAATCTCCCAAAAAGGATTTAAAAACCATTTGAATAAATGCTTAGAACTTTATCTTTATAACTGAACAAAAATCTTCATTTGCAACAACAAGAATCAAAAGTTGGTGAGAGAGGAGTGTGGCTCGATAATAAAACGTGTATCCGAATTTAAAGGCCTATCCGAATCATGTACACTTCTGTAAACACAGACAGTGACACGCCCATTCAAACGATCATACGTCATGGTAACAACTTACTATCGACGATTGTTAAAATTGCAGACTTTTGTACGTCTGATCTAAATTGTTTATGACCAAAAATATTCAGTAGAGCATTTTCTACTTCTTCTTCCATTTTGCTGACGATCTAAAAGTGTAGACTGTAAGGACATTAACGCAATCGTATAGAGGCCAAGAAATTTAATACACGAAAAGGAGCAAATTTTGCTCTGAAGGTCCGTGTATGTACTTTCTGACCACACATGTTTGAACGTTGACAGTGCCAATATATTAATATATCTGCTTTTTGTTTGTTAATTTTTAAAAGTTCGTGACAGGGATGCTATATTACTATAATGTAACATATAGCGTCCCTGTTCATGACAATAATTTCAAAATGATTTAAATATAATTAATTCATTCGATTATTAAAACGAAGATTAGAAATTCAGTTAAAAATAAGTTGGCATGATTCAATTAAATTTTGCAAATGCGTTTGGCAAAGTTCACCACCAATGCCTATTGTACAAGCTCGATTTCTACGATATAGTATATGGTCCTTCCTGTGTAACCGTTATCAAAGGGTCCTGTTGGAAGGAGCTATAGAGATGTCATCTGAAAGGTATGTGCCATCTGGCGTCCTCCTAGGCACATCCAGAACTGGGGCCTTACATTTTTCTGACGTACTTCAATGACCTCCCAGACTGCACCACCTCCTCAGAAATCAATCTGTTTGCAGATGACAGTTTACTGTACCGTGAAGCCAACTGCCAACAAGACGCTGATAACCTACAGGAGGATCTCACAGCAAGCACTTGAAAAATGGGAACACGATTAATTGGCAGGTGTCATTCCATCCTGCCAAAGTGCACTGTCATCAGCTACGATATATACCAACAAGAGCAGACTCATCAATACTCACCAGAAGAAACACGTCGACCATACAGCAGCCTATTGGAAAGACCCTGGGTTTTAGAGCTGCCAGGTTTGCCCATTCTGCTAATATAGTCCGTACTTCAGGCTGCGTGCCGAGAATCGTGCAAGAGTCACGTCTAAATGCTGGCCAATCTCGTGTTATTAACTGTGTATACACATACTTATATACATGTACTGATAATTTTGACAAAAAATAAATTCTTTCCAGCGCCATTTCCGACCACCCCATCACCAATAAACTGTAGTTTAACTAGTTTTACCCAAGGCATTATATGAATGTTAATTCGTTATTCTTTACTGTAAATTCGCAATATATAATGCTGTTTAAGTTCATCATCAGATTGGTGAAATTTCTGAAGCAGCTGTAGCTTAATATAATCACAGAAACAGGGGCTCACGACGCTTCCAACAGAACAATGGTGGAACAAACATCTACGGGACACCTTCCTCCAACACACATTCAGCGAATGGAATCGCTTCCCCATGCAAACTACCAACTGCACCACCATAAAGACATTCCGTGCTTGACTGCATTGGATCCCTTGAATCCGAACATGACCTGTAAATTATAACTTCACAACATTTTTATTGGGCTGCACATAATTATTGTATAACAGGGTATTCGACAATCTAATATGGATTCCGACCATTACCATAAATTGCTTGTGTCTTATAGTAAATGTGAACAACCCTTCGAAAGTCTTTCTATAATTAGCATGCGTTATTATGTATTGATGTATTTAGGCGTTGCTGTGAAAAATTAATATTTCATGCAGCTGTTCGCTCTAGATTTTCTTTATTTCTTTAAAACTTAATCGACTATTGCTGATCAAAAGGAAAATGTGTTTCGACTATTGATTAAGTTCAATAGCATTTGGTCATTCCGCCGAGTTTCGATTCTATTAACATTTGCCCTGTCTGAAAACAATTTGTATTCATATTATCAAGGACTTACGTATGTATATAAGTCCTTGATATTATAATGAATTTTAAAAAATACAACACAGCTTTAAGTGTCGTTTAAAATGTTCATAATTTAAGTATTATGTCCAACGGATGCAGCAGGCCAGCCAACCAATAAGCCAATACTGCAATAAATGGTTGGTGATTGGATGATTTTCGAGCTGCGACCAATACCACGCTTATATGCCGTGATAATTACGTAATGGAAACATGTGGTATATATATATATCCTAGTTCATACCCAAAATTATTGTGTTTTCCTATTTGCTACGACTTGTTTTCGCAAACTTTGACAAGATATATGTAGTTGATCTAGATAAAATTAGTTTTTTAGCATCCAGGTAAGTCATAAGTTTACAATTTATCTTGATCTCAATACCCGTAAAATACATTATTAATATATTGCATTTCTCATTTAAAGCTGACATGTATACGTATTACAGTATGCCACATACATAATTTGATAAAAAGTTTAAAACATAAAACAAATCAACTAAATACTTACACATTTTTGCATTCATTATAAAATATGATAAATGCTCGAGCATTGAATTATGTGAATTCGTCCTGCTTATGTTGTAATGCGAATTCATATTCATTGATTGTGCTTTATTATATTATTGTATATTAACGATTATATGTACATTGTATCATGTATTATATAGTATATGCTCTCCGTGTTTGGAGGAAATAAAGATATATATGTACTTTTTCAAACAGACATACCTTATATCACAATAAAGCATGATTAGTATAAAAAAATATAATATAAGGACTGTGTATCTATTTGCAATTTAGTAATTAAATACGTACACGAGATATACAAAATTATATTTAATAATTAATATAAACCGGAATTCATTGTTCAGCGTGCATGGCGAAATTGTCAAAATTCATGTTTTACTTTTTTGCATATTATAAATTCTACTAACACGTTCTGAAAAGAATATTTGTCCTCTTATATGATATTCTGTGGGTACTAATGCTTCAATTTAAAACTAAATATCTGTCAAATTGTCTGTGAAATGATACTCAAGACTGAGAAATACGGGTAGATAAGGACCGGATGTAAATTCCAAGTGCTATCAGAGACGTATAATGAAGAGACGTATAACCGCAACCATGGCCGAGTGGTTAGGGTGTCCGCCTTCGGAGCGGGAGATCGAAGGTTCGAACCCCAGTGGAGACTGGGTTAGAACTGATGCAGTCGGTTGGTAAGCATGTCAAACTTTGGCGGACATGGCCTTATCGAGTATCTGATCAATTTTCAAGGGAAACAACTACAATTCAGGGGTTTATATACAGTCTACCTATTGTTACCCTCCTTGCTTGCGTTATGCTGACTTTATTAGGGGTCATAAAGTAATAAAGTCAGTTTCTTATTAAAAGTCGGTTAGTAGGTATGGACTTTATTTGGCTTTGGAAGCATATGGGAAACTAAGCAGGCGAAAGAGGATTTTCCATTCAACGGATAAAATCATGAAAATGTCTAGGGTCGCGGGAAAAAATTAATTAGGGTCGATCGAGTAACCAGAAATTTTGCACTATGTCACACGTCTTGTAGGTCAATGATTATAAATGAAATTACTTCCAAATTCATAACAACCTTCAATAACTGTTGCAGATATCTATTTCCATCACAAAATAGAAAAAATACGATTGAATTATAGACCTGGGCCCGTATTCACAAACGTTCTTAGTTTTCCGAGTTGAGAATTTTCTTTATCTTAAATTTTGACTAAGACATAAGAAATTTCTTAGTCTTTATCTTAGATTTATTCTAAGCGTAAACTAAGACGGAATTATTCTTATATTAGTTTGAAAAGAAATCTTAGTTTTGAAAATTTACCGTTGTCAGGGTTTTTTCCACGGAATTCTCATACGTCATAACGATTGGCGATTAGGTTAACCTGTTATACACTTTCTCAATTTTACGGATACGATTGGTATTTTTTCAGCCACAGAAGACACAAATATAATTGATGGTCATGTTTGCAAGAATACAAACAGGTTCCTTACAAACAGTGTCACTGATGTATCAATTCAAATGAATATCTTTGATATTATGTAATTTTATGAAGTATGCAGTAATTCGGTAAAGTTCCAACAACAGTGGTATCAAAAATAAAAATATGTACCATTAGGGCATCAGAACCCAAGTATCATTGATCACTCATGTTTTTAATTGATTCTTACTATGAAATATGTATACATGTATGTATTTTGTTTACTGTCTGATATATTTCTGCTTGTCATATCATTACTCACAGTTGGGAGATTTTATAACAACAGAGGCTCAGTATAGCTGTAGAATATTTCATCCATAACTGAACATTGATGGTTAATAACAAAAACATCTTTCAGTTGTGCAGCATTAATTTCAAATTCATACAAACGCATTTTACTGGTAGTTTCAAAATTGCTTATACCTGTATCATACTCTATTCAACAAACTGCACAAAATAATAAATAAATTGTAATTTATGATATACTAAAGTCACAATAAAATACTTGCATGCATGTGCTTTCAGCTGGAACAAACTTTATCACAATATGAGCATTAACAATAATATATAAACAAGGTAATAAAGATTTAAGATTATACTGCTGTCTTTGGATTTCATGTTCATATCAGACATTAATACAGCAAAACAGTGGCTGAATATATTTGCACCCAAATTCATGGAAAGCGATGTTTATCTATCTAAATGTTTATCACATCAAAATCACATTAGGCACTGGTATCTGTCTTTACTAATGTCACCAAAATTGTTTCATGGAGTCCTCAAAAGAATCTGTGAATACAAAGTACATCATTTCAATTCATAGCAAGTCTTCATAGTCGATAAACTCAGAAACTGATGCTGAATTATTCATGAAGAAGCAAACACGACATAAATAACGAAATATATTAAATGGTATATGGTTTAATGATATTTTAGTTCACATTGCACTATCCTTGTATGACAATTAACTTGAACCAATGTCTATCCGAAAATCGTACAATATCCCACATATGCGCAAATAGTCACATAACACGTACTTGTTAATTGTTCTATCATAAAGTCCAGTGAAAAGCTTAAGCATCTTGGATCATTGGCAATGAATTTCAAGTTAAGCACCAAAGTTCTGCATTCTGCTGGATCTTTGCTTATCTTGTGATGGCAAAATTTAAGTGAAATTGACACGTTATTTTGACAACTGCTCCGCCGAAGATCAAGTCAAAATAACGACAGAAAAGTGTTTAAAAGTTCATAATCCAAGAAATTAACTTTATTCTTCATAGATATGGACAAATAATGAGTTCGACGTAGCATCCATATTCGTTTTATTTTTTATCTAAGAAACTTTCTTAAAGTTGAGACACCTCGTACCTTGACTAAACTTTTAAGATAAAAATCGTCGATTTAACAATTTTCCTAAGATTTCTTTCACTCTTAGACAAAAGTTAAGACAAATCTTACAATGTTAGCAAAACTTGGTGAAAACTAAGATAATTTCGGTATTCTTTGATGATTTTTCATCTTAGTTGGTTTGTGAATACGGGCCCTGGTGTATAACAGTACAATCAATTTCTGCAATTTTATGGCAATTTCCATCCGTCTTAATTGAAATGATATCCAACAAATATAACTCGACGTGCCCAATTTTTTGTAAATAATGTGAGATGCGTATAAAAATCAATAATCAGATAAAGTTAGCAACCATATAAAGGGATCTCAAAAATATGAATTTATTATCCGTCCTTTGTTTAACATCATTGAAAAAATAAATATACAAAGTAGTTAATCTATATTATTTTATGACATGTTTTTATAAGTGACATGTGGACGTATGCCAAAATGATATATTTAGCATATAATTATATTATCAAAAATGTATTAATAATGAATTTCATTTAATGAAATATCATCGTCTATTTAAGGCCCATTAGAACAATAGATGAAATGATAGTAAAATATAAGAAATATATATTACTTGATCTGTAACAATATTTACATAATACCTTCCATTAGGCATATCTCATAAAATAGTTTTCAGATGCTTTTTCTTATTTTTTTTGCAACATGATTAAAAATACTGTGCTGTATTTCTATATGTACTTTGTGATAAAAAAATGGAACGTTTTTATTGCAAGTAAAATTCAGTTTCACATTTATCTAGGTAAAATAAGACCTACTTAAATTTTAACATCCAAAAAGCTAATGGGGCTTTAACAATAATGAAAACCATCTTTTTATTTATTTTATTTTTTTATAATATCAACAAATTGGGTTGTAAATATCGATTTTGCTTTTTTATACGGAAATAAAGTAAAATGTTTCACAGATTCTAATATTTTCATCCATGTTGTAATATGTTTTAGTCTTCAACCTCAATTATCCTAAAACTTTATTCAACGCGTCTAATTTTTATAACCCTGTATAATACATCATGCTGTGACTGTAATATATTTGGGTACCTAATCAGCAGATATGATCATCGCCAAATGCACGTTGTTTCCGTGAACGTACGTAAATGTCCGAGATTTGCCGAACGATTGACGAATTGAACTTAAAAAAAAATCTAAGGGGTAGTTTTAAAAATCATCAAAAGGGTCGAAGAAGATATTATTTGATTGTTTTCATATTTTACATGGTAAATGGAATTAAATTTTCAAAACGAATGCAATGAGTACAAATTTGATCACATTTTCCCCCAAAAAGTTATGATGCTGAAACATCAAATTTTCATTGAAAAATCTACCAATTTTACGCGTTTTACAATGAATATAGAGGGAATCGATAGGTGTATTTTTCAAACGCAAAAGGGTCGAAGAAAGCATTAATTTAAAATAATAAAAAATACACCATTAGAAAGATAAAAGATTAATTAAACTTTTGTGATGAGTACAAATTTCGTATTTTAAATAGAATAAAAGTTATGACGATTATAGTGAAAATCCCCTTCTTTGTTTAATGTAAATTTTTTGTCGATTTTCTAAATCAGCATGTCCGCGAAGTTGGGTATGCCGCCAGCTAGTTAAATAATGCTTACCGTAGGCCCATCTCAGCCAGGCACCCGGCAAAAGGAGAAGGGATTCGGGAGGTACTGTGTGAACATAAGATAGGTCTCTCATAAGCCAACTTGGCTGGCCCTTTTAATAGGGGTGACACTATAATAAACAAAACCTTTACCTTATAATACAACTCTTGTATTATGCTTATATTATATACGTCTCTTGTGCTATATTGGATATAATCGTAATATTGCAGCTTGGTCCATTATACATATGTACACGGTGCCAGATTGCAGTTTATCTATAAAAATTGTATTATTTTCCTATGCGAGATAGAATATTCGAGAAAGTACAAATTGAGTTTGTACCAGTACCGTCAGCGTTAACGTTTAACCTTTTCGATTATTATACAACTTTCCGCTGCATTAGCACTCACGATGTTTGCGAACAAGTCTCGGAGGCTGACAGTATCTGTCATTGGGTGCTAAAATTAGGTTTTCTGGGAATAAATGGTCGGATTTATATGGTAAGGATATTTATTAATATACCTATATATTGCATGTTTGATTCTTTTATTCAATTGTTTATATAACGATCTGTATACTGTAGATGGGGACGAAGTCACTTCGTTCTCAAACGCAATCGTACTTAGTATTGTGCGATGCGAATGATCAAAAAGACAAAATCTGCTTTGCTTTTACATACATTGTGTTTGATACTGAATCTTCTGAGAATATAAAATCTATTCATTTATATATGTTTGCTCTGAAGCTATCAACTGTTGATCCATTTTGAGATCAGATTGACTGATGCCAGTGATGGACTCCATGCTCTTTTTGGTGCAGCTCTTTAAAGGGGCATGTCATAGTGTAACTAAGCACCTCAAATAGCAATTAAATTGATCAATATCATTTTATTGCCTGAATCAGTTAATGATAGCCATGTAAAATATTCACGAAATATTCGGCTAGTTTACTAAAAATACAAGAGAGATTTTCAAGATTTACCAAACCTGGCGATCTTGGCTGCAGAAAGTATAAATTTGTCATTTTCACAACTTTTACAGTGAAATGGTAAGTATTGCTCCTTATATGTTCATTTTTGCGCAATCAACTTTATCCTATCAATCAAGTATATGTAAATATAAATATAATGCTGCTTTGCAAGGCAGCGCGCTCTCAGTCAGTTAAATTCCATTCTCAGACAAATCGCAAAATATCAAATGTTGTCATAGAAATACCGACGCACGCAATATAGAGTCATTTTAGAATGCATATTCTTCTTTGATTTGTCGGTAAGGCCATTATGAATTAATTGCTTGATTATCATCCAAATTTTTCTCAAAAAGGGGGCGGGGGTAGAATTTTTATTTTTATTTTTCCAAAAACCTTATTGAGACCAGAGTATATATGGGAAATACAAAACAAAATACTGATAACTGTCCTTCCGTTTGATTAAGAGAGATTCAGCATTTCTGACATGATAAATAGAAATATTATGCATTCTGTTGATTTTTCTATCTGTACCCAGGGTAAATCCTAACAACCACAAACATGTCTACGTCTTTAAAAACCTTCCCCTTTTTGGAACCAGAGGCTTCTTCTCAATTAGACACATATCACACATGGGATTTTTAGCCCGGAGTCGAGTTTGGTTGTCACAAAATCGTAATACAAGTCAAACAATGACGATACGTCGCTATAATTACATGCGAAACAGTCTTTTTCCACCTTTAATAGGCCGTCATAAACGGCAACAATCAGAAAATTATTTTCAAGATTTCGGCTGCACAAACATCAGCTGTTTGACGGATATACTCTTCAACGCGGAGAACACGACAAGTTTACTGTGCGACAATATATAGCATACACTTATACGGCACATTTTACTAATATGCGGCACCCATTGACGGATAGGTTTTCCTCGCGATATTTTTCGATTTCTTTTTTCAAAATAAAATTTGTCGGAGTGGCACTAAAAATAGGGGGCGGGCGGGGATGATAATCAAGCAATTAATTTATAATGGCCTAATAATAATTTATTTTACAAGACTAAGTAATGAACACATTTTTTTATGTATGAAAACCAAGACACGGAAGTTCCAGGGCATGCCCCTTTATTTAAATAAATGTCTTTAAGAAAAATGAATTCCTTGTTAAGGATATTTTTTATGTATTTAGGGTAAAAAAAACTGAATAATTTTATTATTCAGACAGGGGAAATTGAAGACCAACAGGTAATTCACTGATTAAAGACCTAGGGATGACCTACTCAAAATTTCAAATACACTAATATTTCTTAAAGTCGCTAGTTTCAATAATCAAGTTAAAGCCCCATTAGCTTTTTGAAAAATATATGCAAAAACATTTAATTGTGGATATTATCCCAAGATAATTATTACCGACGAAACAAGCCCTTTTTTTCGTCTGAAAACACTCATTTCACTGTGATTTTTGCTTTTGTAAACTTGAAATATGTAGAGCGCGTGACGTCACTTTATTACGTGTGCATAGCATGACTGCGGGAAAACTCAGGTGTTCTATAAATAGTATTTATTTCAATGATATAGAAAAAAATACGATAGTAGTTTCGGAAACATTTTTTCTTGCTATAAAGTATGCACGGGAGGAAAACACACCGGATTCCTCTGTTATAGAACAAACAGAAACTATTAAGACCAATACATTTATAAGCTTATGGGACTTTAATGTGCGTGTATCTAGGTCATTTTGTTCCAAATATTCAAGGACAGAATGGCCTTTATTCACAGGATGGCCTTTATCTGAAGGTGGCAGATAACACAGGCTTGACTGTTTATAAAACAATATTATTAAAATTCCTGTTGAAGGCTTAAAAAGGGCAAGTGTCTGTTGACAACTTTTAGTGGTTCTCATTTTATGGCTGCATACATGTTGATATTGTGTAGTGTACAGAATGTGCATTAACAATTTACATATGTTGCAATGCACATGACAGTGATTTACTGAATATGATATATACATTAAGATTGTGTACAATGCATGGTGCAGGATGCAATGATTATGTTTGATATCAGGATGTTACTTGTATATTCCAATATTAACTCATTGAAAATTTCACTTACAAGTAGACGAATGATATCAGATAAATGCTGGCCTGTATCAAGAAAAAAGCTCAGTCTAAGATGATCTCGCTTGAGAACAATAAATCTGAATTCTTTCTCCTTAAATATATATAAATATATATGTCTCACTTACAAAATGTATGAGAGTCTGACATGATAATAATCAGTCAATAGTATGGAGATCTGGATTGAACCAGTTTTAGCTCAGGGATCTTGTCCCGTCTGTAGAAATATTGAATAAAATGATGCTTAGGGGACAAAATGAATATATTCTGGTTCTGTGCTTCTTTAGGTATTTAAATTAATGGTGGTTTCATTGTGTAAGTTCATTCAAGGTTTGCACTGTTTGAGTTGTACATGTCGTTTTAAACTACATTTACTCATTCACCATTGCCTTTGCACATACAGATTATAAGATTCATTTCTAAATCAAAGTACTGAAAGTTCTCATGTAAACACTTACACTGTTCCAGGCTTGCACTGTAGCATGGAATGGGAAATAGTTAAACAATTGCATAGTGGATGTAGAAAAACGTACATAGTACTTTGATCTGCCTCAAAATTCATGTGTATCGAGCGAGTGACAACTATTCAAAACTGAATGGTGTCATTTAGTTTCCAAAACGAGTTTATAAAAGAGTAATAATTACTTAAGTTTTCTCACAAGACTAAATGATTAAATGTCTTGTACCAATTTTTTGATAAGTTATACCTGATGTTCTGAACTTCAAAACATTCAAACAAGAAATACGATCTTGATGTGTTACGAACCTGAAGGGCAATAATCTTGGACAGATGATTGAATTTTGAATTGTTGCGTATGAAATGTATAGCAATGCTATGCCTTTGTCCAAAGAACCAAGTTTTCGTTTGTCCTTTTATTCCTTTGACTGAATATTTTAAAGTAGTCAGTATAAATGATTTATTTCTGTTTGAGCAAATTTAAGTAAAGTAGCTTTAGATTACTGAAATGAAACATTTTTTGAGTTCATCAAGTAAGATAATAGCGTGCAAAGTATTTAAATACTTCAGTTGAAAATTTGTCTTTCATAAGTATTTAGTATACAATTTCAGCTGTGTGTTGTTAAAATTTGGGAAAATATGCACAACTGCAATTTTGTTATGTTTAAATGAACAATCACTGTCCATGTTGGGAAGTTTCAATCGTTACAAGTCTATTACAGTAAAAGATCTCTTGTCTTTAAAGGTTTTAGTTTTTAAGGGGGGGGGGGTATTTTTTTTGGAAGTTTCAAGTGATAATTTTTGTCTGTGAATTTTGGAAAAAAAGATACTATTTTCTATTGGTAATATGACCAAATATGGGCTATGAAATTAGCCAAAAAAAGCCTGTGAGGTGTTCCCCTCCGCTCTAATGGGAGGTGACTCTTCTATGGATTTGTAGTTATAAAAAGATGTGTTCAATAAGGGTTTGTCATGATATTTGTCAATTTGATTCTTCATTTAATCAAAAACTTTTTTTTTCTGTTTCAAAATTGGCTATTTATTTAGACCTATACATAATGATGTGTCCTGATTATCTATCATAAAAATATGATTCTGTAATATGAAATATAGCATGCCATTGTGCATCAATTGGGAGAAATATGGTCTGAAGTACTCATCTTTCATTTCATTGTCAACGATTAATTTGTATAACTACAGGAGGAAGTTTTTATGCACAGACAAGAAAGCAGTACAAATCAGCGTAGAGTAAGATGCAGTCAAGTTTAAGTGTTGACTGGTTCTGATCATCAAAAGGACATAGGATTACTTTTACGATTTACAATTCAGGTAAAAATTTAAAATTCTTTTATTTCATTTTCAGATTTAACATTATAAATCTTAATGGAAACTTATGAAGAGTCTCTTTAAATGTTTGAAGGGTTTCGTGTATTTCATTAATTTTTTTTTTGAGTTGATTTTGATAAATATAATCTCAAGTACTTACAGATAAATATGACTTTTTATAAGTAAGGCTTCTTACAACTTATTTATTATACAGAGCTCCAGATAAATAATTAGGTTTGGAGTGTTTTACCCCCTGCTTTCTTTAGTATGGGGTATTTTAGTTATTTTTACCCCTTGATTTTTTTGTTGGGAGAGTATTTAAGATTTTCAAACCACTCTAAAGGGTATATTCACTTAACACAAACACACACTAAAGCCTTACCTTTTTAGCTCACATGTCACAAAGTGACAAAGTGAGCTATTAGGATCACTCTCCTTCCGGCGTCGTGCGTCATGTGTCGGCAAACTTTTTGTTGTGACCACACTAGGGGCCACATTTTTGGCTCAATTTTAGCAAAACTGGGTCAGAACGTTAATATCAACAAAATCTTCGATATTGGGCCATTTGGGGTCAAAAACTAGGTCACCAGGGCCAAATAAGGGAATACCTTGTGAACTCTTTAGAAATCACTGTTTTGAATTTATCTTCATGAAACTTTGTCAGAATGTTTATTTTAATAATATGTAGGTCAAGTTTGAAAATGGGTAATTTCTGTAGTAAAATTAGGTCACTAGGGCAAATTGCTGGAAAACCTTGTGAACACTCTAGAAGTCACTGTTTTGATTGGATGATCATGAAACCTTGTCAGAATGTTTGTCTTCATAATATCTTGGACGAGTTCGAACATGGGTCATCTTGGGTCAAAAACTAGGTCGCTAGGTCAAATCTTATGAAAAACCATGTTAACACTGTAGATTTCACAGTTATTATTGGATCTTCACCAAACTTTGTCAAATCGTTTGTTTTAATGATATAACGGTCAAGTATAAATATGGGTCATCTGGGGTCAATAACTATGTCACCAGGTCAAATCTTAGGAAAACTTTGTTAACACTGTAGATGTCACAGTTTTGATTGGATCTTCACCAAACCTTGTCAAAATGTTTGCCTCAATGATATGTGGGTGAAGGATGAACATGGGTCAGCCGGGTTCAAAAACTGGGTCACAAGGTCAAATCTTAGGTAAAAATCTTGTAAAAGCTCTAAATGTCATGGTTTTGATTGGATCTTGGCCAAACCTTGTAAGATTGTTTGTCTTAATGATATTAAGGACAAGTTCAAATATGGGTCACCTAGGGTCAAAAACCAGGTCACAAGGTCAAATCTTAGGAAAACCTTATTAACACTGTAGATGTGAAATTTTGATCATATCTTCACTAAACCTAGTCAGACTGTTTGTCTTAATGATATGTAAGACAAATTCGAACATAGGTCGTCTGGGGTCAAAAACTAGGTCACCGGTTCAAAACAATGTTTTAATGAGTGAACAGTGATTGTCATGTGAGCGATATAGGGCCATCTTTGCCCTCTTGTTAAATGCACTGTTGTATTGTCTTCTAACTTTAATATTGAGTGAAACATGTAGGATATGTCAATATTTGGTAAAACAACATAGAAGAAGCATATGTTTTTATTTGGTAAAACTAGCAGAATTTGCTATATTTGGTCTGCATGTGTTTTAAACACAAGTAGGGTCTGTTAATATTTGGTAAAACAAGTAGAATTTGCTATATTTGGTGTGCAAATATATGTTAGACAAGTAGTGTCTGTATATATTAGGTAAAACAAGTAGAATTTGCTATATTTGGTAAAACTATAAGAATTTGTCTGTATACATGCTAAATGTTTATATTGATTAAAAAAAATTGGGCTAAACAAGTAGGTTTTGGTGAACAATTAGAATTTGTCTGTTCAGTACAACCTCACCAGAGCAGCCCTCTCTGGAGGAACAACCCCCCTTCAACAACAGCATATGATTTTTCTGACTGCACAATTTATTCATTTAACCTCTCTAGAGCAACAACCTCTCAACACCAACACTATTTTAAACCAATAGAATCTGTTCATATTAGGTAAACAAGTTGGATATGTTTATATTTGGTAAAACAAGTTGGATATGTTTATATTTGGTAAAACAAGTTGGATATGTTTATATTTGGTTAAACAAGTTGGATATGTTTATATTTGGTTAAACAAGTTGGATATGTTTTAAATGGTAAAACAAGTTGGATATGTTTATATTTGGTAAAACAAGTTGGATATGTTTATATTTGGTAAAACAAGTTGGATATGTTTATATTTGGTAAAACAAGTTGGATATGTTTATATTTGGTAAAACAAATTGGATATGTTTATATTTGTAAAAAACAAGTAGAATATTCTATATTTGGTAAAGCATGTAGAATTTGGCCATATTTGGTAAACAAATTGGCTATGTCTATATTTGGTAAAATATAAGTAGATTCTGTCTATATTTGGT
Organism: Lutraria lutraria; assembly: GCA_964023205.1. NCBI lineage: Eukaryota > Metazoa > Mollusca > Bivalvia > Venerida > Mactridae > Lutraria > Lutraria lutraria. The sequence goes on from OZ026833.1 coordinate 4,356,146, forward strand.
AAAAAACGGATATGTTTATATTTGGTACTATTAATACAAGTAGAATAAGTCTATAATTGGTAAAGTTAGTAGAATATGTTTATATTCAAGGTAAAACAACATACAAGTAGGATAAGTCTATGTTTGGTAAACAAATTGGATATGTCTATATTTGGTAAAAGATAGGAAAATGAAGTTTGGTAAATCAAATTTAAGCTATGGAATAAAGTATAACACATTTTAATTATGGTATGGAATGATTTAATGGTGACTTAAATATCAGTTTTTGTATACATTTTTTTTTCATTTATAATCTCATATTATTTAGCTCATTTTGACTTTTTTTAATTTCATGACATGCAAATTGATAATCAGTATCCATGGAGATGAACCTAATATACGGTATATTTCAGATATATATACTTGTATATATTCATTTTTATCACTGATTTTCTGCTTTAACGTCTCTGTAGAGATTACTGTGCCTGTTGGATTGAATTGAAAAAAAGTTTTGTACATAACAGATCAGTTAGAATTTTAGTCAAATTTTATGTTTAATTTACAACTGATAGCACAAGATGTACAGTAGGCATGGGGACCTGTATGTACATGGGGAAAATGAACTTTAAGTGTGCATAGTGACTATTACAGAAATAAATTATTTAGTGTGGGCCTGAAGGTTGAAATTTCAGATTCGAAGGGGACTAATTTTAGATTAAATGTAAGCCAAACTTGTTGGCTAAGCCCCCTGTACCACTCCCAGTTTCTTACGGCTTTGTTGTGTAAGGCAGTTTATGTTTGTTCAAGAGTTTAACATATCTGCAATCAGCACTGATGAATGACTTGTGAAGTAATGTCCTTGGGATTGACTGACACTATTTAGTATTTTGAACGTCATCGTTTTTCCCCTTGTGTTTAACACTGCACAAACGGCTAGGATCATTTGACAACTTTCCAACCTCCTGTGAAAGAAGACCCAAGGCTTACACCTTTGAAAAACCACCTACTTTCCATAAATGTCCAAAATGGGTTAAAAAATTGATAAAAATCATATAAGGTAGAACATACATTATGAACTGTATTGTATTATACATTAGTTAAACAGTATTGACTTACTGATAATATAATGTCTGTGTTGTTCTTCTTGTGACTACATATTTGTGTATTTATGATTTTAATCAGTTAAATGATAGTTATAACTGATAAAGTATTGTTCCAGGGGTTTACCCAAGTGGAGATAATTATCCTGCGGACTTTTACGTTCTGCATGATTATTCATTTGTTTTTGTCCTATTTGCGTGTAAATATACGATCATTAAACTTCATACAGCATGAAATTTCTAGGATATGTGTTTCCTTCCTGACTACAAACTGTACATATTTAAATATGTACAATAAAGTAGTTTAAATAGTTAAGCAATATATAATTTATACATAATGTCAAAGATTGTGCAGAGTCAAGTAAAGTAATAATGAAAAATAGTTAACATCACATAGGTTTTTGCCTTATTGTCAATTTATTCCCATCAAAATGGTCTTTAAGTAAGGAATATGTTGATTGACTCCATTCTGTCAAAGATGAGGACACTTAATTCTTCATGCCTTCAGGCCATCCTTAAAAGATGTTTTGTTTGCAGTATCGCTATACCTACTCTGTACTCATCAAAAAAGATTCCTTACCAAATTTTTTACCTCTTACTTAATATCTCTGGTGAAATCTTTTTTGGGTACAACATAGAAAATAAATTGTAAAAAAATTATTTCCTACCAGCCATATTAAACTGCTGAAAAATCTCTGGGAAGGGTTACCACAAACAAACATTATTTAATGATGGCCTTATTGTCAGTATTATTACACATCCTAACAGAAACAATATGTGAATCACAATCATTGCTGTACAGACAGTAATTAATCACTGATAAGATCTCACAGTTCTTGTTGTCTGACCAAAGTGTCTTCATTTATGGTGCACTTGGTAAGGTCTATTCTTAATTTATTTGAAATTATCACTCTAGTTATTTTTATTCATTTCAAAGTTACGTTTATATCCCTTCCAATAAAAAATTAATGAAAACATGAATATTTCTTGCATACTTCATGGATAGTTCATGAAGTATGAAAAACTATTTGACAAGAGATAATGTTGACAGTTGATTTAATAATTGTACTGGATGAGTTTGAACCAATATTTGTTTTCAAATTGAAAATGATAAAAAAAGATGACATAGTAACTCTGGGGAATATTTGTTTTCATGCTGATTTGAAAAAAAAAAAATTACATAATTTCAGGAAATGTTTATGTATGTTATATGCATCAGCATTGAAACTACTTGTTTTTTTTTTGTTGAAAAGTTAACAATATTTTATATGGCGGCCTACATGAAAGACCGGTCAAAAAAGTGTTGGACAGTGAGTTGTTTATTTATGTATCACAGAATCGCGAATAATGTTCAGCACTGCCACACTTCCTGGATGCAAAAACAGTTTTTTTGTCACCTGACTAGGCTACATGATATAGGGATTAATTACTTTGTCGGCGCTGGCTGCAGCAGTGGCGGCCCCTTTTGCTTTGTCACCATAAATTGGAATGACTCGAAACTTGGTTTGCACGTTTCTTGCAATAACCTGAAGTACAGTGTGCAAGAACAGTAACTCTAAGTTATGTGATTATTTTATTATTCCGCTTTGATAGATTTCATTAGAGCATTTCTTACAGACAGTGTAAACAGGCATTAAAATATTATACAATAAACCATGGTTATGTGCACTTTGCAACATTTTTGCTCATATGTCACGTAAACTATCCAGCGTCAGGCGACAGTTCTAGACAACCTCTTGAAGGATGTACATACTGTAATTGATGTTAAAAAGTGTTATCAACACCAGCTGAACTAGAATTTTGGAGAAGTTTTCATGTCCATGTGTGTAGATTTCCCCCTAACATGCACTGAAAACTATGAAAGGATGGCAAAGGTATGAAGATAATTCTCAACCAGACCACAGTTCTCTTAGCTAGACTTTTAGCACTAATAAAGATGAACCGGTACATTCTGTTAACCGGTTTGTTATTGTCTGTGTTGTTAGATATGATTTTAGCTTGCATGAGCTCTCACGTGAGCTTACTGTTTTGATGGGATCTTCACCAAACCTTGTCAGAATATTTGTCTTAATGATATGTGGGTCAAGTTCGAACATAGGTCATCGGGGTTCAGAAACTAGGTCACCAGGTCAATTCGCAGGAAAAGCTTGATAAATTAGACATCATGACACAGGCTCAAAGCAAAGTTTTCATCAGCAAGCAATGATTCTCATGTGAGCGAGATACGGCTATCTTGGCCCTCTTCTTATGTTTTATTTTTGTTTATGATAATGTTCATGATCTTTATATATTGTTGTTTATGTTGCTGAGTTGGCTATATTTATTTTTTGTCCCTCTAACTTCTAAGATATTGTCAGACAATAGCATTGTGTTTACATCCTGAGTCAGTAGATAGATAGATGTGCCTGTAAGGAGATTACCTCCGGGTTTGATTTTAAAATTGCATGATTAAGTTGGACAGACTTCAACTTTCATTAGTTCTGTTACGCTTAGGGAAGCCTAGAAGTTTGATGTTAATTATCAATTTTGATGGTATTATGCTTTCCATTTTCTTGTGTCAGACAGACCACAGGGTACTGTATTTGTTATATGAGAATATGAGTGTGCTTCAATTAGTTGCTTAACTAAGGATATGTTGTTAGAGGTTACACTACCTACCCACCAAATACAGCCCTACCCAACTTTTTCAGGGTTTTTTAGCTCACATGTCACAAAGTGACAAAGTGAGCTATTAGGATCACTCTCCGTCCGGCGTCTGGCGTCGTGCGTCGTCAAACTTTATGTTGTGACCACAAAAGGGGCCACATTTTTGGCTCAATTTTAGCAAAACTGGGTCAGAACGTTAATATCAACAAAATCTCGGACGAGTTCGATATTGGGCCATTTGGGGTCAAAAACTAGGTCACCAGGGCCAAATAAGGGAAAACCTTGTGAACACTTTAGAAATCACTGTTTTGAATTTATCTTCATGAAACTTTGTCAGAATGTTTATTTTAATAATATGTAGGTCAAGTTTGATAATGGGTAATTTCTGTAGTAAAATTAGGTCACTAGGGCAAATTGCTGGAAAACCTTGTGAACACTCTAGAAGTCACTGTTTTGATTGGATGATCATGAAACCTTGTCAGAATGTTTGTCTTCATAATATCTTGGACGAGTTCGAACATGGGTCATCTTGGGTCAAAAACTAGGTCGCTAGGTCAAATCTTATGAAAAACCATGTTAACACTGTAGATTTCACAGTTATTATTGGATCTTCACCAAACTTTGTCAAATCGTTTGTTTTAATGATATAACGGTCAAGTATAAATATGGGTCATCTGGGGTCAATAACTAGGTCACCAGGTCAAATCTTAGGAAAACTTTGTTAACACTGTAGATGTCACAGTTTTAATTGGATCTTCACCAAACCTTGTCAAAATGTTTGCCTCAATGATATGTGGGTCAAGGATGAACATGGGTCAGCCGGGTTCAAAAACTGGGTCACAAGGTCAAATCTTAGGTAAAAATCTTGTAAAAGCTCTTAATGTCATGGTTTTGATTGGATCTTGGCCAAACCTTGTCAGATTGTTTGTCTTAATGATATTAAGGACAAGTTCAAATATGGGTCACCTAGGGTCAAAAACGAGGTCACAAGGTCAAATCTTAGGAAAACCTTATTAACACTGTAGATGTCAAATTTTGATCGTATCTTCACCAAACGTAGTCAGACTGTTTGTCTTAATGATATGTAAGACAAATTCGAACATAGGTCGTCTGGGGTCAAAAACTAGGTCACCGGTTCAAAACAATGTTTTAATGAGTGAACAGTGATTGTCATGTGAGCGATATAGGGCCATCTTGGCCCTCTTGTTTTTGCCAGTTTTTGGTAAAATATTTTGTACATACATAATATATATAAATAGCATTTTGACATGTATTTTGGATTCAATTAACAATTTTTTTAAAAATTAAAAAAAAAAATTCCTTCCTATCCACTGAAAATTCTCTGGGTAGGGTTTAACCCCAAACAAACATGTTTAAGGATGGCTTTAAATTTAATTTAGGGTTTTACCAACAAGTGTTAGTATTGTTTTAAACTAATTTTCTCCAATTGATGTAACTTTAATATCAGTCTCTCCATTACCTTAGTTTTATTTAGGTAATTTAAAGTCGTATTTCATTTTCCTAGATTTATAAATCTCATAAAGGGATCCCTTAATGAATATATCTATTTACCAGCATGATTGATCATTAAAATGGTTGCTTGGTGACTGTAACTAAATTGTTATATTGGAGTGAAATTTAAGTCAATTTTATGGCTTTGAGTAAACTTTCAATACTGTTTAAGTATAACTTGACATTGTGTATGACAAAGAAAAATCTGAGGCCAAGACTTTCTCTTGTCTAAAAATTTATCAACTTTTGAAGGAAAATTTTGTTTCTAAATTTAGGAGATATTGAATTGATATGCTTAAAGTTATATCAGAGTGGGGTATGGGACTTCAACTGATTCCATAAAGACCTGCTCCCCCGTAGCTCACAATCTAAATTTTAGACATGCTATTTTGAATGTTATTTTGTGTTTGGTGTTATGTTCGTAAATGGCATTATCTGCATAATTACTGTAAATTACAGCATATGGTATATGTTCAGTAATCTTTAAAGCTACTCACTTTGATTTTTATTTGGTGTTAAATGTCAGAATGGAGATTTATGTTCAGTTATTATTCAAAATATTATGTTAATAAAAATATTTTAATGTCAGGTTTGTTAAATGAATGTATGTTACGGTTGAAGTTGGCAAGATTTTTATTGCCTCTTTTCTAGAGCACTTTGATTGTTTGAACATAATATACGAGTAGATTGTACTCAGAATAAGACGTTTGAATTATTTATTATGGTACAGATAATCAGTCTTTTTCAGTCAGTTAAATTATTTGACTTAATTGTAAGTAGTGTATTTGATCGAGAATGTTAAGGAAAATTCATCATTGTGAAATCTATCATCTTTGGTCTAAAATATTCGGCCTATTTTGGGATTGTTTGTGTTAAACTTAATGATAATCTGTGTGTGGTTTGCTATCTGTTTTAAATTATTTTACTTTTATATAAATAATTTCTAACGATTTTGTAATCATATTGCTTCAATATTGATAAGAAAGTAAGAAAACTTATATAGTTCATGTGTACTCTGTCTAGTGGAATACTTATCTAGGTAATGTGCACTGTCTAATAGAATAATAATCTGTAAGTACAGTTTACTGCCTAATGGAATACTAATTTATTCGTTTAATCAGTGTACTGTCCAACATAATACTATTGTGTACTGAAATGTAAGTTGTGAAAAAGATTGTTTCTGAACACATGCTCACTACAAATAGGATGGGTTGGTAGTGAATTTTATTTTTTGAAAGCGTATGTTGATGTACCATTCTTTAGGCAAAATAAAAGTCTAGTGTTGCGGGGGAACAATAAGAGTTGGTCGGGTAACAGGAAACAAACAATTTTTTGTTTACACCTAAGTACAGTGAATGCATTATCTCTGCCTGATTTATTTGTAGAACTTTCACAATGGACATTCTTAAACTACTGTTCCTATCAGAACTAACTTCAAATCTGTAAGTTTATGATTTACTGGAATGGCTTATCTTCCCTTGATGATTCAGATGAAGGATTTATGAATGGATACACTTATTTAGTTTTCATCCTGTTTGTTTGCTTGTTTCTTTGTACTGAAGTAAAGTTTATTTCTGGTAATCTGGTGAGGAGAACAGATATAGTGTTTTCAAAAAATTGTGTCACTTGATTATGTCCATATGTTAATAAACCACTTCTGTGGAAAGTCAATAAGTTGTGTGATAAGTTAAAAACGTGTCTGATAAGTTTATAACAACCTCTATTGAATTGTTGGTCTGATCGGAATCACCCAGTTGTATCCTTGTGAAAGAGATTTAGCACTGTATCGGAATCATCCAGTCCAGTCTTTCGTTGTGAAAGAGATCGCACTGTATCCGGTGGTGATAACTAATAAGGTATTATTTGATGTTTATATCTTTTATATATTTTTATAGCATTTTTTTCTTCGTTCTTTTTCATGATATCTCTCATACTTTTATTATACAATATTTTGTATAAAATTCCTGAATGAATAACTGAATAAGAAATCATGTATTTATCTGTCAATGATCTAGTTATTAAAAAAAGGGATCTTTGTTACGTTAACATTAACGTACAGATTATGTTTATATATTATATGCCTTAATTGCGATAAAAAACTCCTTGATTATATTCTGAAGACATTTGTTTGAATCTATTTATTACTATTTATATTGTATGTATCATTATTAATTTTTAAATTATTATTTATCGTTATTTGTAGATTACTTTTATTTATTGATATTATTTTATTTTTATTATTTATTAATATTTTTATCATTATTAATTTTATAATATTATTATAACCATATTTATAGTGCACTGTTTCATATTTTGAATATCAATATGCAGTAAAGGTTACCTTGATTTTTAAATGAAAAAGGGTTGAATGAAAAATAAATAAACAATTTTGGATGAAGAATAGGATAAAATAAATTGGTCAGAATTATTATTTAAAGTTTTCGAAGTCTAATACGAAGTGTTAAGGATCATATTTTAGACATTGTCATTCTTTTGTACATCCATTAAGACATTTACAGGTGAATTTTTAAAAACTTTTACCGTCAGTTAAGAGAGTTACAACCATTTTTGTTCCTCTACCCCTAACGTAAAACAATACATCAAAATCATATGAAGTCACCTTTATGAAAATCTCTCTAACAAATGATACAATAAATGCAAGAATGTGTATAAGTCTAAAGGTAACCAATGTTTAGTCAATTCAAATTGTTTATACAATGTTTGGAATAACTTTTTTGCAGAAAAAGTGAAAAATGTAACCCAGCCACTTTAAGATTTGGTCAAGATTTTAGCCTTTTACCAAAAAGTAACAACTTGATAAATATCATTAAAATAAAAACTAACGGAGGGAAACAGCTGGAATTTTATCAAAATTAACTACTATGTGTGTATAATGTCTACACTAAATTTTAAAAAGTTTCACCGTCCGGTTTTGAAAAAATTGTGTCAGAAATCCATAGTTACTTGATTTTCGTTAATTAACCATGTATAAATTCCAATAAACTTGACAAAAAAAATTGGAATGAATATTTTCTTCCATATTACTGTATAAATTCATGTTCTTAATACAGAACATTACCTAAAAACTAAAAAAAAAAAGAAAAAAAATATGGTCCCAGTGGGGTTTGAACCTATGACCCTCAGGAATATGTCAATATGTCAGTAAAATTCATGAACTTGAATACTCTTCAAAATGGAGGTTTCGAATTAGAGATTGAAATCCTTAAGATCTTTTTTGTTTTAAAATACATTTTTTCCTTATTTCAACAAAGAGATATTTTTATTTTTTTTAGTCTTAAGTTACAAAATGTGATGTGACATTTACTGAGTTGTTATTGTTTTTAATCATGACATCCAGATACCAAAAAAAAAATATTATGTTTAAAGGTGTGGTATAAATTGTGATCAGGACATAAGTCATGTGACTTTGTGAGTCAGTTTTTCTCTATGTCTTGTATTACATTCACCTGTCAAATTATAATATTGTTTTGAAGGTAAAACCTCACGATTTTTGTTAGAAAATCTCCTTTCTTCATTCAGCATTCAGTGTTTTTGTTACTAAGAAAGTGAAACTAATAGTCAGTGTCTTTTGTTATTTTCAAAAATATATTCCCCTCCGTATTTTGCTCGATATGTAGAGAATTTTCCTTGTGTAAGGATCAGAAAGTACTGGCTAGAATATAGTCCAGGAAAACTGGTTAGGTGAACTAGCACAAAAATATCATTAAAAACAATGGAAAACCTACTGAAACTGAATTGGTACTATATGTTGATGTTGTACAGATAATTCTGTGTTAGCATTCACCTCCGAATAAAGCCCCCCTGTGAATAAAGGCCATTCTCTTAAAACCATCATTTATTATTCAGAACTAAATGACCTCTAAATAAAGACCACCTGTCAATAAAGGCCACATTTTATCTTTCCCAAGGTTGACCTTTGTTTACAGGTTTGATTGTATGTAAATATGCTTGTCATAAACTTGCTAATTTAATGTATTTTAAATAATTCAAATAGGTATATTGATTTTAAGTATGATTTCAAGGTATTCTATGGTCTTTTCACAAACTTGCCTATTCTTGACAAGGCTATTAAATTGGGAAGTTTTGTATAGAAAAAAACACTTTTACAATTTGGTGATTGGTAATCTAATGCTTAAACATAAAAAAATCATTCTGCATGATTGCGTGAGATCAGACTGTAGCGGAATTAAAGAGTTCTATCCTGTACACTGGTACAGTATCCATGCTAACTCTCTGTCCAAAGCCCAGAGCTAGTAAATTCCTATTTTGGCTTGATACAAGTCCATAAACTTTCTCATTATTATGTCATCGGGCTCAAAGAGGGGGGGGGGGGGGGGGATAGTTAATTTCAATAGCCATTCTTACATTTTGGGCTCATGCATTAAAGAAAATTGATTCAAATACTAGGGGTATATCGTGAAATCATTAAAAATAATTTTTAAGAGTTTACAGACAGATCCCCAGTACTCTTTTGTATGACTATTATAGGCACACAAACTTCTTATTGAATTGTTAATTTATTATATCTCAACTTCCTGCTCCATTCATTTGATTCACAGCTTTAAATGCAATGTGAATTTATTAATTATTATATATGTAAGGTTTAAAGTTTAGTCTTAAGATAAAAAATAGGAATTTGTTCTCAGTGCTGACTGTTGGTAGTTAAATAATCATCTGATGATAATGTATAGAGTCACTACATACGGATGTCAATCATTTACTGTGTTGTGATTTCCCAGAGGTACTCATTGTCGATTTTATATATGAAAACCTGTCTTTTCTGTCTGTTTTAGCTGAGATTAAATATGTTATGGAATAATGCTATTGCAGTGTCTACTGATTAGATGCTTAGATCTTTTAGTTATGACCAATATTTTGCAACTTCTCCAGAACAGCCCTATCTCGAGCAACTACCTCATAGAACGGCATTATTTTTCCTGTTGTACAATTGAACTATTAATTTAACCTCTGTAAAGCAACAACCTTCACACCAACAATATAATTTGGGTGTTGCTTTGGAAAGGTTTCACTGTTTATATCCAAATAAAGACCACTCTGTATATATAGGCCATTCTTTTAAAAGACGTCATGGATTTTAAAAAAAAATTACCTCAAAATTAAGGTCATCTGTTTAAAAATGCCACATTTAGTCTTTTCAGAAGGTGGCCTTTGTTCACAGGTGGGACTGTATGTGTATTAGGACTGCAACAAATCACCGAAGTTCCAATGTATCCAAATGCATGGCATCGGATCGATTATCCGATTTGGAATCTATATTTTCAGTTTGGTACGTCTTGGCACTGTCACATGTAAACAATAACAAGTATGGCCCATGAAAAACTGCTGAAAAACTGAGATTTTACATTAGAGAAAAGATCTCGGGTTGAAGACTAGCTGTATGTTATAAATACTCTGCAAACAGTGCATACAATGTTCATTGTAAAATACTTTTTTGTAACAGCAGAATGGCTTGTACGTATGTTTTGGCATGAAGTTACAATTTCAAATGTCTGGCCTCAGTTTCACAGTACAAAATTGAATAGAAACTCAAGTATGGGCTCAGGTATTTTTTCTACCTAGAAATCTTGTATCTTTGACCAGAAATTGTACAATTGGTAAATTAGACAAAATTAATTGTTGTACCTTTTTCTAATACAACATTCTAAATTGCATACAACAGAACAATAGAAATGTATGATTTAATAATTAAGTTCGGTTTGAATAAAAACTTATTTTTTTGTGAAACTGGGGCCAGGTTAACGAAGATCCTATGTTAATTTAAGTTGTCTATTGATGTAGATATCTGAATCAAATATTTGATAATCGAGAAGGTTATATCTGATTCGAACCAAACCGTAGGGTACCTGAATCATTGCAGCCCCAATGTGTACCAGTATACAGTATTGGCATAATGGTTATTAAATCTCCTCATACATGCATAAAATGTATGATTCCCTTCCCCACTTCAAATGTTAAGGCTATGGAAGTATTATAAAAACAAGATTCTGTTTGAGAAATGTTGGATGTATTGAATTGTAGACTATTTAATGATGTTTACTTTGTTAGTGTAATAAACTTCATGATGTGAGAAGCCCACTTTAGGTTGATAGATCAGTTTTATTATTCCATTCATCCTGTTTCAAATGGTTACGCAGTGTATTAAAACTTGCACCAACTTTTGTGATACCAGATTTTATGGCACTGATATAAAGCATATGTGCAGTCTTCTTCTTACCAGAGGATTGTAATTATGCACTTCATCTTTTCGAAGGCGTTTGGATACATCCTAATGTTAACAACCAACATATGTTTCCCATCATGCAACATAAATCAACACTGACAGTATAAAACAGCACTGACATGAACAAACAACACTGTTAGTATGAAACAACAGTGACAGTATAAAACAACACTGACATTATAAGACAACACTAACAGAATAAAACAACACTGTCTGTATAAAACAATACTTACACTATAAGAGAACACTAAGGGTATAAAACAACACTGTCTGTATAAAACACCATTGAGAGTATGAAACAACATTGACAGTATAAAACAACACTGTCAGTATAACACAACACTGACACTATAAGACAACACTAACAGAATAAAACAACACTGTCTGTATAAAACAACATTGGCAGTATAAAAAACACTGAAAGTATGAAACAACACTGACAGTATAAAGCATCACTGACAGTATAAAACAACACTGACAGTATAAAACAACACTAACAGTATAAAACAACACTGACAGTATGAAACAACACTCTCGGTATAAAACAACACCTTCAGTATGAAACAACACTGACACTATAAGACAACACTGACACTATAAGACAACACTAACAGTATAAAACAACACCGACTGTATAAACACCATTGAGAGTATAAAACAATATTGGCAGTAAAAAAAGTACTGAAAGTATGAAACAACACTGACAGTATAAAACAACACTGTCAGCATAAAAACAACACTGACAGTATAAAACTACACTGTCAGTATAAAACAGCACTGAAAGTATAAAACAACATTGACGGTATAAAACAACATTGGCAGTATAAAACATCACTGACAGTATAAAACAACACTGACAGTATAAAACAACACTGGCAGTATAAAACGACACTGACAGCATAAAACAACACTGACAGCATAAAACAACACTGACAGCAAAAACAACAACACTGACAGTATAAAACAACACTAACAGTATAAAACTACACTGTCAGTATAAAACAACACTGTCAGCATAAAACAACACTGAGAGTATACTAACAAATTAAAGGAATGCCATCACTGTTCTAATTGAATCACAATGAATTCCAGTTATGAGGGTCATGGTCATATGCTGCTGTTTTAACCTTGAAAATGATGCTCATACTTATGTTCTCTGACAGTCATTAAAATACAAGTATCAATTAATCATGGGTCTTTCTCTGTAATATTGGTCAATAATTTCCTGGATATTTTACTTTTGTCTTCATTATGTGAATAATTTTGTATAAAAATGCACACAAAAAATATGATTGTTATTCATATGTTGATGACCCATCCCTGTTATCTGTTCTGATATCTTAAGCAACATGTATAAGCTGGTATTCTGACTCAGGAATGATTTTCATTGTTATTGTGATTGTTATATAACAATTAACTATAAATAAGGTACATTTATATGACATGTTTAATAAAGGAACAATTAAACCTACGTCAGCGTAAACTTTTAGTATCTGACATGTGCTGTGATATGCACATGAATTAGGAAAAATGAGGGCTCAGCCCAACACTGTCGTAACTTGTTCTTATTTCAATATGAGTTACGACACTGTTTTCGTTGAACCCTCGACTGTCATAATTATCTTGAAACCCTGCATGAATTGATGATGGTTCTCCATGGCTGAATGCTTATAGTTTCTGACTAAGTAATTACTCACAGTTCTTCTCTGTTAAAGGGGGAATGGTTGACTATTGAACCCAGCTGTTGATACAACTTTTAAAGTCGAATCAAAGTACAGAAAATACTCATTAAAGCTGAACTTGCAAAGCTTTGCTCTGCAACATGGAAAGGGAACCAGTTTTGTATTTGTATTTTGGATGTAGCACTTTGGTCTGCATCAAATTTCATGCATGCTGAGCGAGTGACAGCTGACGTTAAGTTTCTATATTGTTCAGCTTCTAAAAATGAATACAGAAATGTTTGTTTTCATATTGATATTTATATTACTTCCCATGTCAATCAATTATCATACTTTGTGTTAGAATAAAAGAAAGAAAATTGAAAGATACCATGCTGTTCAGTTTTGTTGAAAATTGTTTTATGGGTACAATAGTCCAATAGTTTGGTGCCAAATGCCTGGAACTCAGGAGTTTTTAATCGATATCTCCAGCCTACCTTTGAAGAAGTTTGTGCCATTACTGACTTATATTTACACAAGCCAATCAATGTATTTTTTCTTAGCTTCCCTACTGAGTAAAGAAATTATTTCTAAAATGGTTATTACATGTAAGTGCTTATAAAATGAAAGTACGGACATTCGGCTGTTTACTCTTGGTTTCCATTGTCACTAAAAATATTGATTTGAGACTTTGTACCAGGTTGAAACTGTTTGAATAAGTATGTTTAGATGTTTACGGTAATTGATCTCATATTGTGAGTTACAACAATAAATATTTAATTTTATGTATTTATGTTTTCAGTTGGTACCCTGACCTAAAACTTGTGGAAGGAAACATCTTACTCCAACAAAACACATTGTCAAAGAGTTAGGAACCAGCATAACAACAAGCTGGAGACCAAGATATACTGTCTGAATTTGAAAGCAGGGAACCAAGACATACTGTCAGAAAGCTGGGAACCATAACATACTGTCTGAGAGCTGGGAACTATTAAACACTGTAAAGATCATAATATATTTACAAGCTGTTTACTCCATGGTAAGAAAATACTATTAGACGTGTCCATATATAGCAATACTTCGCTGACAATGTATTTAATGTACAACGACCATTTATTGTTCCCTACACTTAACAATTGGGCAAAAAAGTTTGTTTCTGGTTAAATGCTCATTAAAAATAGGATGGTAGATCAGGGCTATTTTGCTCTTGAAAGCATGCAGGGCTTTTTTCTACAGGTAGGGGAAAGGCCTTTTCTTTAAATTTGGGGAAAAATAATACCTAATTTTTGCAAAAGGGAAGAAAAAACTTGTTGTAAATTGAATTTTTGGGGAAAACTGCATGATTTTAAAGAATTTTCCTGAGGGGAAGACGCCTGTTAATTAACGGCCCCTGCTATAGAAGGGAAAAAAGCCCTGGCATGTGGAATGGTAAAAAAATGAGAAAGTGGATTTTCTAATCCATGCATTGATAAAAAAAATAGGATCATGGGGAAAAAATTGGATAGGTCGTGTAACCAGAAACGAACATTTTTTTTGCGCCTAGTACAAATACAGCTAAAGATGAATATTTCTTGTTTGCAGTGTACTCGATGAGTAAATTTTGCACTCTGGGATATGTAAGAAGTAGGGCTTAAAATGGATAGGATAGATAAGACAAATTGTGTGTCATTTAAAATTGTGTCTTTATAGAATTGTAGATAAAGTTAAATGTCAATTATCAGTCTAAATACTGGATTTGACTTGGATGAGATAATTTATTATTGTTAGCTCACATGTCACAAAGTGACAAAGTGAGCTATTAGGATCACTCTCCGTCCGGCGTCCGGCGTCGTGCGTCGTCAAACTTTTTGTTGTGAACACACTAGGGGCCACATTTTTGGCTCAATTTTAGCAAAACTGGGTCAGAACGTTAATCTCAACAAAATCTCGGACGAGTTCGATATTGGGCCATTTGGGGTCAAAAACTAGGTCACCAGGGCCAAATAAGGGAAAACCTTGTGAACACTTTAGAAATCACTGTTTTGAATTTATCTTCATGAAACTTTGTCAGAATGTTTATTTTAATAATATGTAGGTCAAATTTGAAAATGGGTAATTTCTGTAGTAAAATTAGGTCACTCGGGCAAATTGCTGGAAAACCTTGTGAACACTCTAGAAGTCACTGTTTTGATTGGATGATCATGAAACCTTGTCAGAATGTTTGTCTTCATAATATCTTGGACGAGTTCGAACATGGGTCATCTTGGGTCAAAAACTAGGTCGCTAGGTCAAATCTTATGAAAAACCATGTTAACACTGTAGATTTCACAGTTATTATTGGATCTTCACCAAACTTCGTCAAATCGTTTGTTTTAATGATATAAAGGTCAAGTATAAATATGGGTCATCTGGGGTCAATAACTAGGTCACCAGGTCAAATCTTAGGAAAACTTTGTTAACACTGTAGATGTCACAGTTTTAATTGGATCTTCACCAAACCTTGTCAAAATGTTTGCCTCAATGATATGTGGGTCAAGGATGAACATGGGTCAGCCGGGTTCAAAAACTGGGTCACAAGGTCAAATCTTAGGTAAAAATCTTGTAAAAGCTCTAAATGTCATGGTTTTGATTGGATCTTGGCCAAACTTTGTCAGATTGTTTGTCTTAATGATATTAAGGACAAGTTCAAATATGGGTCACCTAGGGTCAAAAACCAGGTCACAAGGTCAAATCTTAGGAAAACCTTATTAACACTGTAGATGTCAAATTTTGATCGTATCTTCACCAAACCTAGTCAGACTGTTTGTCTTAATGACATGTAAGACAAATTCGAACATAAGTGGTCTGGGGTCAAAAACTAGGTCACGGGTTCAAAACAATGTTTTAATGAGTAAACAGTGATTGTCATGTGAGCGATATAGGGCCATCTTGGCCCTCTTGTTTTTTAAACCTTATGACTGAAGTTCATTGACTTGATTTGATTTTAAATAATGGTTCGTTTAGTCTGCAGTGTTAACATAGTAAAATAGTATCAGTTAAACTGATTTCAGTCCATCAACGTAAGTGATGTTTTTCTTTTTCAATATACAGTCAAATGTCTGTACAAAGGCCACCTTTGGGAAAGAAAAATTGTGGCCTTTATTGACAGGTGGGCTTTGTTTAGAGGTCATATTGTTCAAAGTAATTATTATTATTATTTTACCATACTTATATAGTTATATAGCGCTTTTCTCATAGAAAAATAACATTCAAAAGCGCTTAAATCAATGACAGTAATTAAAAGCATGGTCTTCACACATGGTGACCTATATTAGGAGGTGGCCACTAACAGGTTTGACTGTATGTATTTAGTATTTACCATGAATTGTTTATTTAACTAAACTTCAGAGATTTGACAAAGCGTAATCTAAAGATAATTGGAAAGAATGATTGTTTATCATGAATTGATGTATTCATTGTATGTACATTTGTATGTATGCAAACAATTTATTTTGCTGCATCTTAGAATATTCCAAGCCTTAATCAGAAGTAAAACAAAACATTAGTTTCTGGTTACCTGTTTACCCTATTTTTTCTTGTTTCTTAGCTACAGTACATCCAATATCAGTCTTTTTCACCTTTCTTCATACTCTAAAGGAATGAATTTAAAAATTCCCTACCTAACTATACTATTTTTAACGAGCATGTAAACAGAACTTATATTTACTGAAGTGCTGCATTGTGACAACTTTGAGCTCACCCTGTTAAGAACTTTCATTGGATTTCAGGAATTTAAAGTACACAGTTTCAACTCAACACGGTAATATTTGTGCCTTGAAAACAGCCATGAATTGACCTTCGAGTAATTGCTGTCTACTGTTCAAGAAAGGTTATAGAAATCGCAGCTCCCTTTGTTCACACAGCTTGAGTTTGAGTGTTTGCATGGGTCGAATGAGAGCTAGGTTGAAGAATGTCGTTGTCACGGGAATCATTGTATGCTGTGCCATCTTCCTGTGGATGCTTAGTATATCAAAACAAGGTAAATTTATTCTTGAAATTTAGTTCAAACTTCTGTCTGATCACTTAACCCAAAATATTGTAACTTACATTGTATGATAAATCGAGGGCTCAGCGCAACACTGACGTAACTTGTTCTTATTTCAATATGAGTTATGACACTGTTGCGTTGAACCCTCGAAATTGTGAATAATCCTTATTCTCCAACCTTGCTTGGTTGAACTTGGTCCTTGGATGAATTTCATGCTAAGCAACATAGAATTAATTTTTTATTAACGTTATCATTATCTCATACAAAATTGGGTAACACACTCAAAAGCAGCAAGATTAAGTTTTTTATTACTCTATTCTGAATACTCGGTAAAGTTTATTAGCATTTGATCACGTTACTGATTTAATTAGGTCAGTTTTAGCTTATGGATGAACCTCAGTTTAATTTGTCTTAAACTAATTCACAGTCACAGAATAAAGGTCCTGTCTGTGAATAAAAAAACATTCTTTAAAAAATGTAAAACTGTCATTGATTATTTAGCATAAAATGATCTCTGAATAAAGGCCACCTGTCAATAAAAGCAAGAGTTAAAAGTTGAAGCTTTGATTTCTCTTAACGGTACTTTTAACATATGTCTAATTGTTTATGTTTAGATGGTACCTATGAGGCTTTGATGCAGGACCGTTTTATCGAGATGCAGGAAAAACTTTTACGATCAGAACTCGTTAACAAACAGAGAATGAGTGACCTTCAAATTTTACGTAGTCAGTTTAACGTCCTAGTCAGCATAGTGACAAATAATTCATCGAATAGGTAAGTATTTTATTATTTTGCTATGTTCTTTTTGATATGAAAGCAAATGCATCTGTCTGTATGTCTTGGGTGACCAAGGATGATTTAACAAAATTCCATACTTTCTGATGAAGAGTATATTATGCCTGGTTAGAATTTCCATTATGTCTTAAAAAATTGCTTTTTCATCTATTTATTCTCCCTTGTTTTATTCATGGACAAAGTCACTGGTTAGGTGTAAAAAATGTTTTTTTCTGGTTACCCGGCCTACCCCAATTTTTTCTCCGCGACCCTAGACTTTTTATTAGGCCAGAAAAATGGTACATCCACTGTCTTACTTTTTTACCTGTAAGCACTCTTTCGTGAGTAGAGTTTGCTTTGATAAAAAACAATTCCCGACTTATCTACTCTTTTATTAATGAGCATGTAACTAGAAACAAACAGTTCTTTAAAACGCCTATTTACATGCATTGGGTCAAAAGTTTTAATGACAAAGTTACTTTTAATTTTAATGAATTTCTTGTGAATTACCAAATATGCTTCAAATGCAAATAGTGATGGTATTGCATGTTGTCATTAGTTGCTTGAATTGCTCGTCAATTTGCATTAGACATTTATATTTATTTCAGTTCGGTGATCAATGATTTGCCAAGTTTACCCAAGTCACAGAGCTATAACTTAAGTGATCAGTTAGGTGCGTTACATCTACCTAGTATATTCACCTATCTACCACATCTCACAGGTCATCCAGAGAGCCTTAAACCAGTATTCAAATTATCCAAGAACAGATTTGGAGGTAACTCATGTTAATATATATGCTAATTGTTAGATTGGTAAATACGATCAAACTTGTGTTAACTGTCAATAAAGACCACAGTATGTCATACCCAAGCAGTCTGTGAATTTAGGATTTAGAACTACTTGTCTGAATCACCAAAAGTGAATAGTTTTCCTTTATATTTCATTATTTTAATTACTGCAAAAGTTACTTATCCGAATCAATAATTACTTGTCCCGGACAACAAGACAAGTGCTAATTTCGCAGACTGCCCAAGAGCATTCTTCGTCCACAGGTGTGACTGTATTTACTACTTTAGTAGTTAGAGTATGGTCAGACAGGTTGATCATTGTATCAGCACTTGGTACAAATATTTGTGATATGTGGAAAGGCTTATGTTTATGCAAACCATGATTAAATAATATTTTTGTTCACCTTCCTGTGAGGTCAACTTTATGGCATTAAATTATGATGTGACTTCATGGTCTCATGACTACAAGATCACATGACTTCAAGATCACATGATGACAAGATCATTTGGTATACGGCTGTGTGTACACATTTATATATATTTATATATTGTGAGGGACTGAACGGAAAGTCATACATGTAGATAATTTTGGCTAAATTGTTGGCAAGAAGGTTTTTTTGTAAAATCTTATAATTATGTACCAGTTTGAATACATTTGATGATTTTTCAGGTGTTGTTCAAGGTATGTCGTGAGCACATACTATTCACAATCATACTTTATTATTGTAGAAGTTTAAAACAATATCACTGTTGAAGTTCAACAATGGAATTGTAGAAAATTTAACAAATATCACTGTAGAAGTTTAAAACAATATCACTGTTGAAGTTCGACAATGGAATTGTAGAAAGTTTAACAAATATCATTGTAGAAGTTTAACAAATATCACCATAGAAGTTTTACAATATCGCTGTAGAATTTTTACAATATTAACAAATATCACTGTAGAATTTTAACAATATTACTGTTGGAGTTTAACAATATTAACAAATATGGCTGTTTGAGTTTAACAAAACCACTGTAGAAGTTTAACAATATGATTATGTAGAAGTTTTACAAATATCACTGTAGAAGTTTAACAATATCACTGTAGAAGTTTAACAATATTAACAAATATCACTGTTTGAGTTTAACAAATATCACTGTAGAAGTTAAACAATATGATTATGTAGAAGTTTTACAAATATCACTGTAGAAGTTTAACAATATTAACAAATATCACTGTAGAAGTTTATCAATATTAACAAATATCACTGTAGAAGTTTAACAATATCACTGTAGAAGTTTAACAATATTAACAAATATCACTGTTTGAGTTTAACAAATATCACTGTAGAAGTTTAACAATATCACTGTAGAAGTTTAACAATATTAACAAATATCACTGTTTGAGTTTAACAAATATCACTGTAGATGTTAAACAATATAATTATATAGAAGTTTTACAAATATCACTGTAGAAGTTTAACAATATCACTGTAGATGTTAAACAATATAATTATATAAAAGTTTTAGAAATATCACTGTAGAAGTTTAACAATATCACTGTAGAAGTTTAACAATATTAACAAATATCACTGTTTGAGTTTAACAAATATCACTGTAGATGTTAAACAATATAATTATATAGAAGTTTTACAAATATCACTGTGGACGTTTAACAATATAATTGTAGAAGTTTAACAATATCACTGTAGAAGTTTTTCTAGTTACCACTCATCTCTTCATGATTTTATGTTCCAAGCTAAATAGGATTGTTCTTATTACTTTTTGACAAAAGCTTGTCACCAACAATCTTTAGAGTTAAGCTATTTGTTTGAATTATTGGTACTTGGGGAGTAATTATTGATTATAATGAAAACAATTAATGTTCAAGTAAGAACACAATTTCAATTACCAGTATTTTCATTGAATGGTTAATCAATGAGAAAGCTGTTCTGGGAGTGAAATCATTGTTTCTGTTGCTGTTTACACTGGAGTTTTAACGTTACACCAACAGTCTGGGTCTTTTTACAGACTTTCTTGATAACTGCCTCCGTGGTCGAGTGGTTAAGGCCGCTGACTTCAAATCACTGTAATGTCTCAGTGATAGAGGGTTGTGGGTTCGAGCCCAGCTACTGACCATGTCTCTTTATGTTAGAAAGTAGGCAGTTGCTTACAGAGGAAGAGAGTCTAGTACTGGTACTTCCCTAAGAGCAATGCTTTGGTTAATTGTCCGCCTCATATGACTCTGACTGTTGAAAAGGGGCATAAAACTTGAAATAAACAAACACACTTTCTAGATGTAACATTGTTAGAAGACCCCTAGCATACTCCTGGGTAGAACCACTGACCTTCTGTAAGCTGATCCCAGATGGGATTCAAACTTATAGTGGTTAGGGGCTATGATTACAAGTCAGAGACAATATAAACCTCTAGACTATGGTGGCCATTGTTTCTGTGTTAATGTCAATATGTAACTAATGTCTTGTTTTAATCCAAATTCCTGATTATTAGACTTCCGTAATATAACTTATTTTAGCTTAAGTGCTACATTGTATGATTTATGTACCATCAATATTAATTCTGTGAGTATACTGATTATAGATAGCTATTATTATCATCAAATTGTCGTTCATGGCTATAATTGATAATTGACATTTCTGTGTCGATCAGCTCTCGGTCGCATGGGGATTAAATTTGATGTATAGTTTGGCATTCCGAGGATTAAGTATTGTTGTTTGAGGAGATATTGTTGTTACGAGTTTTATCTGACTGGTGTTACAACAGTATGGTGTCAAATCATGAATTATTCCCAGAAATTTATTATCCTTCAACTTGCTGGTTTATAATTCGGATGTTCAGCTGTTATATTATGATAACTTTATATGTAAGTCTGTATAGCAAGTTAACATTCTGCTGTTTTATAGATGGTGTTATAATATGCCCCGCCATTCCAAATGACAAAAGTGTTACCCCTGTCAAGGACTTATATACATATATGGATTCGCAACTGCTAAAAAAAGCTCTAACGATATCGTTCGGCGATCCCACAATGCATTGCTATATACTCGGCAATGTCCGACAGCTGTAATTGGGTGTTTACGAATTTGATTATACTAAAAAAACTCTGGCAATTGGGCACGGGAAATTGGTAAAGGATGCAACAAATTCCTTAAAGATATACATTTAAAGATACATTTATAATCCACAAAGTCTAAGTATAAGCATTGAAAATTAAAGGCATCAGTCGAACATTTTAAATTCCAAGATGGCGGACATCTATTATAATCCTTTCGTCTCCGAGATTAAACATTCGGAATGCCACGGATATTTTGGCTGTTATTATCATTCGGATTATCACGGATATTTTCGTATTTTCGCTTTTGTAAACAATAACTTGTATTCCCGTTGATTCACCTCTTATTATAACGTGATTTGATTACTTTAAACTGTTAATACGGAAGTTGCGAATCCATGTATGTATATAAGTCCTTGTCCCTGTCGGTCCTTTCAAATTTTGGTTTCCGAGTGATACCTCAAGTTTCATGGATTTGTTTCATACTTTACATGAAGGTGAATAATAATAAAATACAGGTTAAGTTCGATTTCCATTAAAATCTGAACATTTTCACAGGAGTTATGGCCCCTTTTTGACTTAGCTCTCAGTGGGTCATTCGTGTCCTGCAGACACATTTCTAGTTGTATTTCTTTGCTGACACATCAAGTTGAATCTGCCTTATTTAAGATTAGGCCCAAAGTTTCTTAAACTTACTTCCTTGTCTATATCAACTTACAACTTGTACATGTAGAATAATACTGATAGGATGGGTACATGATACATGTAGATTTATATCAGTATCAGAAGGTCAGTGTTTGTTATCCCATAATAGTTTGTATGACATACTTTGAGAATACAATCAAACCTATGAACAAAGGCCACCCTTGGGCGATACAAAATATGGCCTTTACTGACAGCCCCTGTTAACTTGTTATTCATACTTGTATGCAAGTATAGTTCAAGAAAAATTCATGTATTCATGAATTAAATTCTGGTGGCTAGGGGCCTTTATTCAGAGGTCATTTTGTTCTTAAAATTTAATGACAGTTTTGAAAAGAATGGCCTTTATGGAATATTCAGAGGTGACCACAGACACAGGTTTGAGTGTACAGTTAGATTATTTGATTGTATTTATCTTCGAAATCAAGATTGATGTGTTTCTGTAATAAACTTACAGGATATAATAATGAAAAATACCACTTTAGATATGCAGGCTTAATTTCCTTGTGTTGTATACAATTAAAACATACACTAGCATAGTAGATCATAAGATATTTAGTCTAGATTTACATTCAGTATATAAACAGTTCCATGAATGTACAATGATTTATTTCTTAGAATGCCAGTAATCAGTGTTATTGTATAACAGTCATTATATGATCATATTTCAAGCAAGGCTAAGTCTCTTATTTCTTAATTATAATCCTTGTTATTTGATTGACTGATATGTAGCACTTACCCTCTCATCTCCATGGAGCTGACTTAGATCTTGATATTATTCTTACAAGGATTTCATGAATTTGCATAAAGAGAGCTGGTATGTATTGAATAAAGGGAATTGGTATTAATTGAATCATGAGACATGGTATTAATTTGAATAAGACAACTGGTATGTAATCCGAATCGAGCCTTTGAGTACATGATTTGAACTGAACTTAATTTCTGGATCATAGCATTCAATTCTTTGAGTAGCTAAGAGTGTTGGAGGCTTATTATTAGGATCCAAGACATCTTTGAAGAATTTAAAAGTTTATCAGGAAGTTTTGTGTTTGCTTAGGATATACTGTAGAATCATTAATTTTTGTTGGGGATTTAATTTCGTGGATTTCTTGGTTCGACTCATCCACGAAATCAAATCCCCACGAATTCAAATGCGGAGATAACGCATTTCTTTTCAAAAATCAAAATCCACGAATTTATGTCCCCACGAAATAGCCTTTTTAGTAAAAACCACGAAAATTAATGTTTCCACCGTATAAGTTGCATAGATTCAACATGTCTTCTAACAATTTAATTATTGAATTAGTGAAATATGATCTAGAATGGGCGCATGAACCAAAAAAACATTTAGTATGTTATGTATCGAGGGTTCGATAGTGTTGCGCTGAGCCCTCGGTATATTAGCACCTATGATCTGAACCTTGTTAAGTTTATTATTTTATGTATATATCATTCACATAAAAAGATATATACAATATAGCCTGCTTGATTTTTATACAAATTGGGATCACATACCTATCATATCAATACTTTGTTAGTGCTTATATCAATCCTAGAATTCCTACTTTGATTCTCTGTTGTTGTTGAAATGTTTATACCTCCTATATGTGAGGATAAAGATCATCTTGTCTTCCTTCTTGCTGTTTATACTTGACCTTGTATCAACTTTATATCTAGATAATCTTCATAAGACTAGCTTCAACATTTAGATTTAGGTCAAGAGGTCACAGGTCTTCTCTCCAATATTGATTAACAGATCTTTTTCTTTGTGTTAACTTTGCATTTAATCATGTACCTATCTGGACATTTCATGGGATGGTTTGATGTTGTTGGGTGTCACCCACAAAACTTCAGTTTTATAAACCATATTTATTAAATTCATAACCATCAAGTTTGATGTATTAGTTTATAGATTAACCTGTTCAAAATCTCATTTGATCAATCTTATTGTAGGTACTTAAGGTGTTACAGAAGTGTTCAAATATGAATACATCTAGAACGTTATATTGCTCAATAATGCGAAAATAGCTAAGGAAACTCAAGATTATTTGGTAGAGATACATAGATATTGATACCACACCCATTAAAATCCATTCACTTTAGTTTGCTAAGCATTGCCTACTTGTGTATACTAATGCAAAAATGGTTGGTAGAACATCAGAGTACGCCATTGAAATACAGTCCTGTATTAAGAATAGTTTTATTCTTGGCATAGGGCATAAATACATTTTTGATGAAATATGTTGTTTATGGGCCTAATGAAATGTCTTTTTTGATAGTTATTTGTTTGTTTAAGAAATTCAAATGTAAATTGTTGCCCTTGTTGAAAGCTAGGGAAATATCAATTTCTGAAGGGTGATTTGTATATTTTTTTACTAAATTTGATTGATACAGTGTTTTTGCATCTTTTTATCATTGAATGGAAGATCCTTTTTCTTTAATCTTTGTAAATTGGCTACTCCCGTGTACTTTAATGCAAGTGTAAAAAAAGACAATAACTCAAAGAATTCTAATTGTTTCTGAAATATCTCATGGTAAATCATTTTCTTTCATGGAAACCTATCATAGAAAATATAAACAATTTTGAAATCTGTCTGCTCCATTTTGAGATAGTAATTCTGGGAGTTCAGATCCTAATACCTTAATTGTTGTATACTTCATGTTCATCTTTTAAACTTACTTTGTAGAATAATGTAAGATTGCAATTTAAATGTCACTGTTTTATTATACATGGATACTTTGTAAGCCGCAGCGTCAAAATGATGCAAATAATGTTAATATTAGGGGTGAGCCGATTCATTGAAATATCGATGCATTGCGATCCCGAGTGTCCCGATAGTATGGATTGATAGTAAAAGTCTCGATCCATTAATTATCATCGATAATTAGCTCAAATATCGATAGTTGCGATAGTTTTCTTAATCTATTTCTGTCCAATTCTTAATCTATTTCTGTCCAATTCATTTTAAATCATTTCCACAGACATTTTAGCATATATTTAGAGCAAAGTCATATCTTACACTGTGCAAATTTGCATTTACAAGTTAATCTCTGTGGTTGTCAAATCTTGGCAATAACCATTGCAATAGTTTCCCAATAGTTACCAGCAATAGCAATAGTATCACAATAGTACTTTCAGCAATATCAATAGTATTGCAATAGCCAAAACTGGACCCAATTGTCACCCCTAGTTAATATTGTTGTTTGTAGTCAATTATAAATGGTAACATTATATCCTTTTATCATTTATTGTAAATTTTTGATATTCATACATTCTGTTTACATTTCTCTTGCGTTATCTTCAATTAGTGATCACATGTGGTATGTATGTCCTAGATGATATGTACTGTCTTATCATAAATGTTAGTAACAGTGATAGTTTGTATTCTCTTCCAATATGCTAGCTTGAGCATTCATACTGGCCATGTAAATAATGAATCTATTTGTCTATTTATAGACAAGTTTATGATATGATTGTTTCTGTTTTGGTCCCTGAACTAATTGATTTCCAGACAGTTTTGTTTGTTTGACCACTATAAACATGTCTTACAATACATTAGTGACATTTCTAACTGTGCAAACAAATATTGGCTCCCAAAATGAATATGATTGAGTATTGATATTGAAAACATTCTGTTTTTTACTGATAAAGAATCTTGCTATTTTACCAATTGGATAATTCTGTATATAAGTATTCTGGAATATCATTCCTGTCTTGTTAACTTTGATGTCTGCTCACTGGGATATTTATTCCTTTCTAAGAATCTGTGTGCATTCAGAAGCCTTGTTTGTGAATGTCCCAATGGGATGTTTGTGTGAGAGACTTGTTTATGAATGACCACAGAAATCTGTGTGAGAGCCTTGTTTATGAATGTCCACAGAAATATATGTGTGAGAGCCTTGTTTATGAATGTCCACAGAAATCTATGTGTGAGAGCCTTGTTTATGAATGTCCACAGAAATCTATGTGTGAGAGCCTTGTTTGTGAATGTCCCAATGGGATCTTTGTGTGAGAGCCTTGTTTATGAATGTCCACAGAAATCTATGTGTGAGCATTGTTTATTAATGTCCACAGAAATCTATGTGTGAGCATTGTTTATGAATGTCCACAGAAATCTATGTGTGAGCATTGTTTATTAATGTCCACAGAAATCTATGTGTGAGCATTGTTTATGAATGTCCACAGAAATCTATGTGTGAGAGCCTTGTTTATGAATGTCCACAGAAATCTATGTGTGAGAACCTTGTTTATGAATGTCCACAGAAATCTATGTGTGAGAACCTTGTTTGTGAATGTCCACAGAAATCTATGTGTGAGAGCCTTGTTTATGAATGTCCACAGAAATCTATGTGTGAGAGCCTTGTTTATGAATGTCCACAGAAATCTATGTGAGATCCTTGTTTATGAATGTCCACAGAAATCTATGTGTGAGAGCCTTGTTTATGAATGTCCACAGAAATCTATGTGTGAGAACCTTGTTTGTGAATGTCCACAGAAATCTGTGTCTGAGAGCCTTGTTTGTGAATGTTCCACAGGGATCTGAGAGGAATGGCCTTGTTTATGAATGTCCACAGAAATCTATGTGTGAGAACCTTGTTTGTGAATGTCCACAGAAATCTGTGTCTGAGAGCCTTGTTTGTGAATGTTCCACAGGGATCTGAGTGGAATGGCCTTGTTTATGAATGTTCCACAGGGATCTGTGTGTGAGGGCCTTGTTTATGAATGTGCCACAAGGATTTGTGTGTATTAGGCCTTGTCAATGAATGTCTGACATCATTGTGTGAGGCCCTTGTTTACGAATATGCCACAAGGCCTTGTCAACAAATGTCCCACAGGGATCTGTGTGGAGAGGCCTTGTTTGTAACATAGAATGTCTTTTGTTACTTATTATCATTGTAAAATTTCGAGACTGGTTGGAATAACCAGTCCTAGCTGTATGTTTATGTATTTGTATAATGTCAAAAATATGGTATTTATCTCATTTTATAGCCAGACTAGAGCGAAAATCATAATATAAGGAAAAATCATTTATCAGCAGAATGTGTGTCTCTCCATATTTATATCTTCTGATCTGGGTTGGGCTTATTTATCCTGACATTTCTATAAGCTTCCAGTATTAGATATCAATCTACTCTTGTTTCCATAGTAATTAAGGTTATGAACTATACGAACAAACACCATCATATTGATCTGTTCTCTCTATGTTTAGTATTCTGTTATTTTTGATACATTTTAGTTCTGCAGTCAAACTTCCTTTTGTGGACAAATTATGATATCTTAATGTCCTCTGTTTGACAGGTCAATATTTTCTGATACATATTTTCCCCATTTTGCCTTGTTGAAAACTTCCAAATTTACACTATTCAATCTAGTTTGAGATCTCTCTGACTGGTATTAGGCCAAGTGTATTCTATTTGACTGGTACCGGGCTCTGTGGTTCTTATGTGACTGGTTCTAGGCCTTATGCTTCCTATCATACTGGTGCTAGGCCTTATATTTCCTATCAGACTGGTACCAGACCTAGTGGTCTTCATCTGACTGGTACCGGGCCCTATGTTGCCCATCTGACTGGTACTAGGCCTTATATTTCCTGTATGACTGGTACCAGACCTAGTGGTTTCTATCCGATTGGTACTAGACCTAGTGGTCTCTATCTGATTGGTAACAGACCTAGTGGTCTCTATCTGACTGGTACCGGGCCCTATGTTTCCCATCTGACTGGCACTAGGCCTTATATTTCCTGTATGACTGGTACCAGACCTAGTGGTCTCTATCTGACTGGTACCGGGCCCTATGTTTCCCATCTGACTGGTACTAGGCCTTATATTTCCTGTATGACTGGTACCAGACCTAGTGGTTTCTATCCGATTGGTACTAGACCTAGTGGTCTCTATCTGATTGGTAACAGACCTAGTGGTCTCTATCTGACTGGTACCGGGCCCTATGTTTCCCATCTGACTGGCACTAGGCCTTATATTTCCTGTATGACTGGTACCAGACCTAGTGGTCTCTATCTGACTGGTACCGGGCCCTATGTTTCCCATCTGACTGGTACTAGGCCTTATATTTCCTGTATGACTGGTACCAGACCTAGTGGTCTTCATCTGACTGGTACCAGACCTAGTGGTCTCTATCTGATTGGTACCAGACCTAGTGGTCTCTATCTGATTGGTACCAGACCTAGTGGTCTCTATCTGACTGGTACCAGACCTAGTGGTCTCTATCTGATTGGTACCAGACCTAGTGGTCTCTATCTGACTGGTACCGGGCCCTATGTTTCCCATCTGACTGGCACTAGGCCCAATGATTTTAAACATATTTAAACCAAAGCTCTGATTGTATCAATTTCACTTGCATGTTTCATATTATTGAAAAATCTGAAACCCTGACATTTGTTGTGTTTTCATTTTACCATCTGATACTGAACTATCTCACCAAATTCAGTTTGTTTCTATTTATTGCAGCACTAGAAATATTCATGAGTAATAAACAACTGGTTGAATAACCTTTAAGGTACCTAATTATGCAACAAGGAAAATTAATATGGAAAATTATCAGAATTTCCCACTCACGAGGGCATAGCCAGTGGTGTGCACTTAAGCACGTGTTAACCATAAATTTGAAAAGTGGAAGTATAAATACAGCAAAAAGAGCATTCTAAGTTGAAAGCTTCGGGGGAAGACATTGATTAAAGATATTTCCAGACAATGCCAGTCTGCATGATCAGATCAATTCTCAAGGTGACATTTAATTATCTAGATTTGAATTTTACTTTACATTCAACTAGGTAATTATGTACTATTGCAAACCATGATGTAAATTTATTTTTAAGTTATCCTGGACCCTCAGCAGCCAGCGGGATTGACCTCTGAATCTTCCCCTTGTATTTCAATAGGTTAGCTGAACATGATTTTCGTGAGGAAGTTCCCGCTTTGATTTATATCTTTACTGGTTATATAGCGATGTGTTAGTGGACAGGAAGTTGGTTTCTTGGACAGGAAACAGTTTCATGTAATATTTTACCATTTTGTGACAATGGCATTATGTGATGATAACAGTCAGTATATAGTAATTTCATGCCATCTTCTCTGTTTTCAGCATCTATTGTGATGGGCATTCCTACTATAAGACGAGAGAATGTTGATTATCTGTCTCAAACTGTGAAATCTTTGATTGATGGAATGACACCAGAAGAACAAAAGATGTGCCTTATTATTGTATTTGTGGCTGAGGTAACACTTTTTCTTCTTTTTTTTTCAGTGGGTTTAACTACCTTTAAATGAAAAATAAAGTAATATTTATGAGGCGGCCAGTTTTCTCAGACTGTATTCTAACCAGTCCTAACTTACCCTTAATTCAACAAGAAGCTGTCAACTTCGCATATTGAGAAAAATCAACATCTTATCAAAATTTTCATAGACGGGTATGACCTGTAAGATTCAAACAGTAGCCCATGACCTGGATGTACACATTAGCCTTCACCATCTCACAACTGAAGAGAAAAGGGGTCAAAGAAATGTGGTCCGTACTGTACTAAACTTTTGCCCTAAATGGTTATTTATATTTTTCGAAAATGCTGATAAGAATACAATGCAATTTGGCGAAGTAAGAAAATATGGTTTGTATTAAATTTTATGCTTTAATATGTCATGAGTGCTTTGTTTGTAATGTTTATGAATGTACAAAAAAGCCAAAGCATTTGTTGTGACAGATTTGTTGATGCCTTACATGGAAATATATTCTTATCATACTTATGTTTTAATTCACTGTGCTGTATTTTTCCAATATGTTCCAGATATTGTATGTTTTGGCATTATTGCAGTGCTAGGATTCTACAATGTTATGTATTTTGTTTAAAATTTCAGCCCTGGGATAAATCCTATGCAGAAGAAGTTGGAAGCCGTCTTAAATCCGAGTAAGTCACTTATAATATCAACTTAGAACCTGGCTTTATATTGTATTGTAGTACCTGGCCTTACATAATAATTATCAATGTGTCTACATGGTACCCTGGACTTAAGTAACAACATGGTAGCTGGCCTCACATAAAATAAATAAGATATTAGCCAGCCTTATAAATCAACATATACCTGGCCTTTGATATCGACTTGGTACCTGGCCTTAATTTAAATATCAATGTGTCAGCGTGTTATCTTTTGTCATTTTAATATCATTAATGGGTTTGAAGCCATATGAAGCATCATTTAAATAAATGATATTCATCATTAATGGAGACAAAATACACAACAGTGTACTTAATAATTGCGCTGTGCATCATATTATGTTGATCTAGTTGATTCATTGTCAGAGTTTATCTTATATGACCAAAATGTAATTCAGGCAAAAACTTGTAACTTTAGTGTACTGGTATATTTGATGTGATACATTGTAGTTTAGATGTCAGTCTTTTTGTGTACATGAACTAAACAAAAGATTTTTGTTGTTTATTAAATGATTTTATTGTTCATGAGTTTTCTGTGTCTCCATGATCATTGTGTTTGGAGTGTTGTGAGCAACTTTTTGCACTTTTTATTATATTTTCACTTTTTTAATTCGCATCTTTTTTTTTAATTGATAGTATTGTCAGCGGTGAATAAAATGTTTTGCTAATATTTTTTTGTATAACCTTTTAATCTACAAGTCTTAAGTTTATAAGGCCATCTTTAAAAAAATGTTCGGTTGCAGTAACCCTACCTAGAGATATTCAGTAGATTGGTAGAAATTCTTATTTTTACTATTCATTTTTTATGTTAAACTCAAAATACCTTTTCAGTAGACATTTTTTTTTGTTACCTAAAAGGTCAAAATAAAGTCTTTCGGTGAGAAGGTAAACTGCAAACAAGATATTTTTTAAGCATGGTCTAACTCTCTGTTGAAATATCCTGTACAAATAATATAATTACATGTATGTGTTTTTATGATAACGTTATTTATTTCCTTGGAACGTGAGGTATGAATCATAAAGTAGGGTTGTGCTTTGTGATATCAAAGTTCACATTGCATTTTGATATTAAAAAGTTTGTTTCAATAAAGCAGAGAATGATATCATCTTGAATGACTAGGTTTTATTGTATAAGTCAGAATTACAGACAAACCTGTATTAGTTGCTACCTCCGAATAAAGGTTAGCCCTTGAATAATAGCCATTCTTTTTTAAAACTTCTTTTTTTTTTTAACAAAATGACCTTTGAGTAAAGGCTACCTGTCAAGAAAGTCCGCATTATGTCTTTCAAATGGTGGCCTTTGTTCGGAGGTTTGACTGTATTTGTGATGCTATATTATTTGAGGTTATGCTGTAATTTCCAGTTGTAAAGGTTAAGGGTCAAGGAGTTGAATCCTTTGGTCCTTTTTAAAGCAAGATTTAGCCAACAAACATTCACTTGAAAACAGATTTTATTCATTCAACATGGTACTTTATGGGCAAGTAAGATGCAGATGGCATGTGTGAAAAACATTCAACACCTAAAAGTTTTCTGGGTTGGTCTTGTACATATTTTTATGCTACTGTATTGATAGATCGGGGCATATTGTTTTTGG
The DNA here is from genome assembly GCA_964023205.1 of Lutraria lutraria. Lineage (NCBI taxonomy): Eukaryota > Metazoa > Mollusca > Bivalvia > Venerida > Mactridae > Lutraria > Lutraria lutraria. Next base: position 4,388,166 of record OZ026833.1, read on the forward strand.
CCTGTCCGTCTTACTTGTCTGTTTGTATCAAACTTTAACTTTGTCTATTAAATCAAAACGCTTCCACTATAATCAACAAACTTCATACCTTGGTTCCTCATGACAACCTCTACAGGACCTGCGCATTTTGAGGTCAGTAGGTCAAAGGTCAAGGTCATGGGGGCATTTTGTTTTAAAAGACACAAAAAATAAAAAAGTCATCTTCTTATTCTTGACATTTTTAAAGAAGTACAGTATGACCTCCCCAGAATGGCCCTTTCTTGAGCAACAACCTCATGCTTTTTCCCACTGCATGTTAACTATCAATTTAACCTCTAGAGCAACAACCACTCAATAACAGCAACATAATTTTGCTTCTCCGAAAGGGTGTTGTTTTGTAGAGGTTGCAGTTTAGTATGGCTTAATATTTCTGTTTTTTCTTTGTATCAGATTCAGTGAAGCATTAGAGACAGGGTTACTGGAAGTCATTGCTCCACCTGCTGAATTCTATCCTGATATGAATAATCTTAAACTTACATTCGGTGATACACAAGAAAGAGTCAGGTATGATATGTACATTCTAACAATAACTTAAGACAGTGATATTTGTGTGTAAGAGGTGTCTAAGCGATCTAGGAAAATCTCTGAAATTATAATTAAATTATGATATTTTATACAACATTGACTATAGTTAATGTTAGGAAAAATGTAATCATGTGGTATCAGTCTTATAACATTAAACTAAATATTAATGTGATTTATGATATTTTGTTGTGGCATGGCCCTTATTATTGCAATGTCTTAATTTTGTTAACTGGTTGCTTAGCAACTGAAGCTTTAATAGATGTCAAGGGCTGGGCTTGCATAAATTTGATGCTGACCAAAGTGCTTGGTTTTTTCTATATTCACCATTCAATTGTTAAACTAGTTCCCATACCATATTGCAGTGCAAGTCTATATAAATTCAGTTTTCACGAGTGCTGTCAGTACTTTGATTATTCTTGTTTTTACATTTTAGATGGAGAACTAAGCAGAATTTAGATTTTACATTTCTTATGTTATATGCAAGAACCCGAGGTTTTTATTATCTTCAGGTAAGATTATATTTGTTACAATCTATGTAAATATATGACTGTATTCATCCATGTAAATATTATTATTTCCCTACCCATCTATGTAAATACATGACTGTTTCCATCTATGTAAATGCACGAAAAACCCCAGCTTGACTTATAATCTCATACAAGATACTTATACATGTCTTCTCTCTGTATATGGGTGTCCCAAGATGGGGGAAGATACTTATACATATCTTCTCTCTGTATATGGGTGTCCCAAGATCGGAGAAGATACTTATACATGTCTTCTCTCTGTATATGGGTGTCCCAAGATCGGGGAAGATACCTATGCATGTCTTCTCTCTGTATATGGGTGTTCCAAGATCGGGGAAGATACCTATACATGTCTTCTCTCTGTATATGGGTGTTCCAAGATCGGGGAAGATACCTATATATCTACTTCTCATCGCTTTTGATCTTTAGAACTTGACCCCTGAATTTACTTACTTCTTGTTATTATAAGGAATTATGATAATTATCTAGTTTCTGGCTTGGAACAATTGTTCACATGTGTACATTCTATGGACTGGTAGCAATACACACTATTGTCTGTATGCTGTCTTTTATGATAAGACTTTAAGTGCTCACAGAGAATTTATTCCTAAATCAAGTTTGTTTAATATTTGTTGTCAGAATAGGAGTATTAGACAACTACAGAAAACTTTACATCACTGAAATCATGTTTATGACCATCATAAAATCAAATACAAACAAAGAGGAATAAAAGATCCATGGATCGTAAATTATGTATCTGAATTGATTTTACAACAGACTGACGAATCATACATTTGTGATCATTTGCACGATTAACGATAGCTTTATTATAATTTCAGTGTTGCTATATTGTGAGTGTTATGTGTTATGTATGGGTTAGCTTTTGTTTTATTTTTTCATTTTGATTTTGATTTTTTGCTCAAGTTGAATCCAGTGCAGTGAAATGCAAGAATTTCTACTTCATGGAAATTTTGTTTATCTGATAAAATATTCCCTAATGATACTGCTCCCCTCTGGGCTTTTCTTTATGTTTTGGGGAAGGCCCCCAGCCCTTAATATAGGGATGAAAAAGTGGGTTGAAGTCTCTTTTGGGAAAAAAGCACTCGCCTGAAACCAATGAAATTTCAAGGAGTAAGTTAGAAATCTGGGGAAAATTACAAAGGGGAAGGTGCCCTTTACAGGCTACAACTACATGATAAAGAAAGCCCCTGCCCCTAGTTCATGACCCTTACTCTTGGTGAAAAAAGAATTTCATGACTTGCTAAAATCCTTGAATTGTAGCACCACGCCACCTGATGGGGAGAGAGTATTTATCAGGGAAGGTAATGCAGATTTACAAACTTCATGTTATGTTAAAGTGATAAGGCCTATATAAAAATATATTTGTCTGCCCTTAAATGACCCTGAATTATTTTAGAAGAGGGTCGGTTATTAAGATTAATATAATTTAGATGAACTATCAGTTGTATACACCGTATCAATATAGGTTTTTTGGAAAACTGCAAATAATCAATAATTTGTTATTCAGAGGGATGAATCAGATTTTGATGGCTCAAAAACAACACTAAAAATGTGTCTGCATTTATTTAGTTCAATGGATTATGAGCACAACTTTTAATGAAAATTTTGCGGTACATGGATGTGGTACCGCAGTATATATCAACCTGACGCTCTCACTGGTATATTGTTACACCACTATTATACAATATCTAAATTCTTTGTTTTCAAATTGTATAATGTGAAGCCATGCAGGCTATATCACAATACGTCAGGTTCAGATTACAAAATTGATAATTTTAAACACATTCAAATTCATCTTTGCAGTGATAGACAAATTAACATTGCAATGTTAACCAAAGTAAAAAAAATGATTTCAACATAAAATAGTTTCAAGTTACTTTTCTATGCATAATAGATAATAATCTTGCATTTAGCTGATATGTAACATTCAAAACACTGATTATAATACCATTTGTTAGTATGATCTTGAATATTTAACCATATTACCAGGGCCGGCAAAATCTGAGTTTGACTTACTTATCCGTTTTGCCAGAAACATTTCTTAACTTGTCTATATATATATATATATATACATTTGTGTATATAAACACAATTACACATATATAGTAAATTCTGGAAATTTTCACTTGTCTGTCCAGGTTACTGATTACTGTATAGCCTTTTTTCGTTCAGCAATCCTATGATTTCATTCTATGGGTACGTGTAAATACAGTGCAATCTCTTCAACACAACACCCTTTAGGAGTAGCAAAATAATGTTGTAGTTGAGAGGTTGTAACTCTAGAGAGGTTAAATCAATAGTTTAATTAAGATTTATGAAATTGGGAAAAATCAGATTTTGTTAAGGGGAGGTTATAAGTCAAGAGAGGGCCGCTCTGGAGAGGTTGTACTGTATATGAGTCTGAATCAATTTATTCTCATGTTTTTGTGTTTCTTGTTTCAAGTTACTATTTTTATTCAGTTATTGGTTCAGAGTTAAATGGATTGGTGTTATTTTACAGAAATTCGCAACCAGTCTTTATTACTTATGTATACCTTGTCATGTGAAGTGCTTCTGTTCTGATAGTGATAAACCATAATTTCTATTCTAATGCTATTTGAACATGTGTGAAGGATCAGGTTCTAATGAATTTATCACCCAGGAGCCTGTTGATAACTTGATACAACTAAATATTAGATGAGATCAGAATGTTTTCTCACAGATGAACATGTGGACAGGGACATAGGAACTGGGGAGAGGGATGTGAGGGGGTATTTCAGGGTTTTCCCTAGGATTTTTCATATGAGGGTCCCAAGACCCTCAGGGTTTGTATTTTGTGGGTCCCGGAGAAATTATGGCGGTCCCATATACGGATATGCATTTTTTTGCTGAAGTTAAGATAACCCAATAATCTATCACACTTTTGATTATCAAGTGTTTGAGATCAAACTTAAAAATACAATAGCAAAATCACATGATTTATGGTTTTATTTCAATTGAACTATCAAACTGACTACTGATTTTGTGTAGACTAGTCTCCATGTGCATTTAATTTACTGATCAGTCAATGAGCCTCAAGTATGATAATTAGCTGAAAACAAAACATTTTAGCAGGAAGGAAAACGTCTGTTTGTCGGATCCAATTGCGGGTCCCGAGGATGCAAAGTACTCTGGAAATGCGAGTCCCAGGTCACAAAGTTGAGTCAGGGATGCAGAAAACCTGTGTCAGGGAAATCCCTGGTATTTCAAATGAGCTATGACTGTCATAGACATGTTATATATGTACATAGAAGAAATTCAAACTATATGCACCGATTGAGGTTCTATTTCACGTTGAAAACGACATGGTTTGCTTCAATCAGTTACAAATGTAGATCATTGTTGTGTATGCATAATGTAGCTTAGACGATGACAAGCTCATTGGTTAAAGTGCCCCACTTACAGTACAATACATGTACTTACTACAGAACACTCTTCACTTATTTGTGGTAGTACCGTAATCTTTGGAAGTAATTAATTGTTCTACTTACAGGATGGTTATACATTAAAGCATACTTAAGTCAGCAATTCTAAAATGAATCAACTCTTTAAATGCTTTGAAAACAGTTCAACATATTTTGTTAAGGTCTGTAAACACAGAATTAGACAAGTTAAATTTTCGTTTTATTGAATTCTGCATCAAGAAGTGTGAGGTAGTTTTTTTCCGTAGACTCGCAGCTTTAATGACATTGGTAAAGACAAGTCATACATACATGCAGATAGAACTATGATCTTCTGTAAGGTAGCTAGACAGCTTTCTAATTTATGAAATCTGGTGTCGGGTGGGGATTCATATTCACATGGTTTCAGTGGGGTTAAATGTGATTTTCAACCATACTTCAGTTTTATACAGCAGGCAGTTCACCTAACCAGTTTTCCGGGACTGTATTCTAACTCATACTAACTTACTCTGCCACGGAGCTGGTAACTTCTCCTTATATGAAGGAAAAATATTTTGTCAAATTTTCATAGAAAGTCATGACCTGTCATGACTGGGATTCAGTTGGTGAAAAGGTCAGCACACTAACTACTGGTCCCAGGCTGTGGCTTATTCAAACTCACGGTAAAGGAGCTAAGGATTAATAGTCCCTGTGAGGTCCCTGTGATGTACTGAATAAATGTTAATGCTCACAGGTTTACAAATAGTGTGACTGGATCTTATTGTTCAAGATTTTTATGCCCCCGCCATTCGAAATAGTAGAGTGGCATAAAGAGTTGCCCCTCTCCCTCTGTGCTGGGTATCCAAGCGATAACTCATGAAATATTTCATGGATTGGTTTCATATTTTACATGAAGGTGTATGAAAGGAAATACAGCTCAAGATAAGATTTCTGTTAAAATTCAAAAAGTTTTCACAGGAGTTACGGCCTCTTCTACTGCGTCATTGTCGATCATTCTAATTGTGAATATTAAAATCTATCATCCATGTATATGACAACAGCTGTCTTCTTATACAGACAGTATGTATGTCTCTTCTCATCTCTATGGAAACCTTTTCAAGGGTATTGTGTGAAACAGAATAATTATACTAATGCATTTTCAGTTTATCATGAAATCTAAGAGCGATATAATAACGCATGCTATAATGAATGATATTTTAGCAAAAGATAAACATCATATCAGTTGCATTAAAGCATTAATATTACTGCTTCATCGTGATGTGATAATTATTTAGCACTTTTTCTAATTTCGCTTGGGTTTAACATCACACCAACAGTCAGGGTTATTTGATGATTCTTCCAGCTTTAATGTAATGGAGGAAGACCCCAGGAGTACATCTGGGTGGAACCAGCAACTAACTGTAAGCCACTGTAGCTGGATGGCTTACTTGTGTGAAATATAATCCCAGGTGGGGTTGGAGCTCACAGCAGTGAAGTGTTAGAGAATACTAGCCTGAGATGATGATCACATGACCAGGGAGGCCCCTATTTGATGATGGACCCTTTTTGGTTAAAATTATGAAAGTGCAATGTATTGTGCATTTGAAATCGGAGTGTGCTTTTCATACCGGTACTCTTTTTGAAAAATGTGACTTTAAACCATATGTTCTTGGCCTGATTTTTGTGTGTCTTAATTTGTAAATGTGATAACATGTAGTTATGTTAACATTCTGAAGTAGCAAGTATATGTTTGTTCTTGTTTTTATCTTTTTGTCAACAAAACAGTGCCTTAATTTGATACCAAGTTCTTATCAAGGATTTATTTCATTGATTGACGAAATTGATTTTCCAGTAGTCAAAACAATGCATTTTCAGTTATAACATACAACAGATGGCTTATACAGATCTATACAACATATACATGTACAAACAGTGCTTAAAGGGAAAGAATGTTTTTTATATTTCAACAGATCTCGATCATTAAAACATTTATTTATTTACATTGTAATTAATGCATTTGTGCGTTAAAATCCGCGCATTGAAGATATTTGACTAAATTTCATAGACACTTGCATAATCTGAATTGCGAACAGGGCACCGCCATTTTGAATGGTAAATCCAGTGCTGTGACCCACCACATGCTTTCAAATTGATTGTTCAAATTTATATTTTAAATCTCTGTTCGATGATCTTACGAGGTAATCTCTGCTTTATGTTGACTTTGATGTTAATAATGCTCACATTTTTTGTCATTGCTATCTCTATCACTGGGCTAGTAAAGTTACTGCAGTTAATCGTTTGATGCATTCTTTTATAAATCTTGATATGCAGTTAAGCTGGGTAATAAATCTGAAAATTCAAGCATTCGATTGGTTGTTTAAATAAAGTTGAAAAAATTGGCCAATAGTAAGGCTGCATTCTTTGGCTGGTACTCATTCTCAGTTTCATTACTTTGATTACTGAACAAGTCAAAATTCAAAAGAGTTGTGTATTCTTGATATTAAATGGCTCACGGAATTGTTTATCTTGTATAAATTACAATCCATTTCTGGTCAGTATGAAGATATGTTGTCCATTTTGACTATGGCCCAAATTGAATAGGTTATAATGTAGCTTGTGTTTGTGAATCCAAATATAATAAAATAAGTCCTTCGATTTCAAAGTTTTTATTTCCTGTGACCAAATTCAAATATCAATTAATTTCAGTGAGGACCATTTAAACTTCAATCTGATGTTCATACTACATGTACTACTGTTCGTTCTATTGTTCGTACTAATCGATCATACTGATACTAACGTACTTTCAATCATACTGATCTACTGTCTTACTGTCTTACAATCGTACTGATCTACTGTCTTACTTTCGTACTGACTTGCACTGTGCGGTCTAACTTTCGTATAGAATATCCAAAAGTGTTTTGACAGTTGGGCGGTCTTTGTTTTCTGACCAATTGAAACTAATTTAGAATTTTAATTAACCAATCACTAATGGCTTATGCAATATTGCGTAAGCCATTAGTGATTGGTTAATCAAAATTCTAAATTGATCTTTCTTTAATGTCATACTGCTTTCATCTTACCAAAAGTGAATGGTTCTGTTGATAAATATATTCTACAATGGCTAATTACCATATATCTGTCTCTATATGATAAGTCCACCACAACAATTAAATACTTTCAAGTGCAAATTATGCAGCTGAAGACATATACAAATGCACATGCATAATGTAATGTAATTAGATGTATATGCTTCTCTCTCCAGTATGTAATTATTTTCTTTTAATTAATACAATCAATCCATTAATTATATTCATATACATAATATAAAAACAAACATGTATGAGGCCACTATGTTACAAGATTGTAAATGGGTCAACCATTCAGTGTTTTCTTATATATATTTGATGACAGGTTTGTTATGTGAATATGGCTATCCTACATTGCACTATAAACTTGTATTTAAATGATCAAAAGATCTTTTAAATAACACTGAACTTGCACCAAACCAGTCATTTTTATTCTTATTGGTGTAAAGAGGCCTCTGTGGATGAATGGCAATAGTTACTGACTAATTCTTACTTGCCCCTTACTGTTGTAAATCCATTATCCCATCTGGGACCTTACATATGAAATAAGGAAACTGTCCAGCAAGCTTACAGAAGGTCGATGGTTCTATGTAGGTGTAAGCCTGGAGTTAAACATGGAATTCACTAAATCATCCTTCAACTGATGGTATGCTGTTAAACCATGGTGAAAAATAACAAACTATTGAAAAACATGATTGTTCATTATACATACAGATGAAGATTTCTCCTTATAGCAGTTTCAGAAATGTGATGATAATAATTATATAAATTTCTTGTTTACAGTTAGAAGACGATGTTGTCGCTAAGCCAGGATATATATCTATAATGAAGACATACGCTGATCAACAGAAATCGAATGACTGGATTTTATTGGAGTTTTCTGCTCTTGGATTTATCGGTAAGTCTTGTTTCATAAATAGTTTGTACTGTTCTTTCAATTACCAGTTGAGAGCAGTATAAACTTACTAAATAATCATATCAATTTATTTTTTACCTGTTGTAAAGGCAAGGAATGAATGATACAAGATGATCCTTTAGAATTACGGTATCCTATATAGGGATAGAACAGCATCATTATGGAGGTCTTTGAAACAACATCTGACCCTAAACAGGCGTGATTTGCGGACTTGCAATGCCGCCGTATCTTTACAACTACAACATGTTTAGACAGTCTCATAGTTGTCTTAAAAGTTACGACAAAGACAAGACAATTTATTACATTGCAGCTGCTGCATAGTTTGTTTAAATGCCTGTGATCGTAAATCTAATGTCTTACAATGAACTTATGACAAAACCTCAGTTAAGGTATCGCATGACACATGATAAAATAGACACTTGATGTTTATATGATTTTGTTGAAACATTTTATTCTAGTAAACTGAGCTTTAAAGTCTTTCCAAAGTTTATGGTTTTAATTCTTCTCTTTATTGTCATGATACAAGAATCTAGTTGTGAACACTATTTAGTTACCTAGGAAACCATCACTCCTGATGTTTGATTGAAGTTTAATAACTTCCTTCATTTGCTGATAAAATTGACAATATCACATGATTGTTAACTGTTTACCTTAGGCATAAGATAAGAAATTTGTTTGTTTCTGGTTGCCTTGCCGACACTAATGTTTGCCTGCAACCATAGACTTCTTAATTACCGGTACTGGATAGGTCCCAGGAACCGTACATCCACTTTCTCTTTTTTGACAAAAAATATGATAATGAAAAAATCCCCAAAACATCCCTTACCTAGCTTTCTTATTTATCATATTTATTCATTCTTTTGTTGCAAATACGTATTATCATAATGTTAATTCAATTTCAGTAAGGATACTGACACACTAGGTATATTTCTGATTTCAGGAAAGATGTTTAAAACGTCCCATGTACCAGTGATTGTAGAATTTTTTCTAATGTTTCATAAAGACAAACCTATAGACTGGTTACTTGATCATTATCTTAATGTCAAAGTTTGTAGTCCAGAGAAGGATAAGGTTCGTATAATTATTATCTCTTGTCAAAATTTTATTTTGCAAATTTACCTCAATGGTTAAATATTTCATGTTAAAATATAAGTTGATCTGATTCTGGTACCCTTGCTTTGTGTTCCCCGTACAAGTTTTAAATTAGATGATTTGTTTGTATATTGATTTATTTGTGATTCATTTTGATCGAAAAACTAGTATAAAATCCAAAATTGTGTCCAAATATTTGCTAGTCAAAGGGAGGTAATTCCAGATGGTTTAATGACCTCAATGTAAGGGACATCACTCTTGATAGCAATATAACATATCTTTATCAGTTCTATGTGTATTCTACAAAAAATACACCTGCTTTTAGGTCACTATGCTGGAGATACAGAGAGAACAACCCTGGGAATGTCATCAATTTGTTTATTCAAAGATTGTGTTTCAATCTGTCTTTATATTTGAAGACACATTTTTTTTTGCATATAAATATACTGGTAATTCATTCAATTTTCACATCCTTATTTATGGTTAACCTCACGTCAATTTGAATGCTTTCTTGAATGTTTTACAGAAACATTGCTTGCGTATGATCCTAGAAGTTCGTAAAAGATTCAAGCCTTCACTGTTTCAACATGTAGGTACGCATTCCTCACTGAAAGGGAAAACTCAGAAATTGAAGGTAAGAACTGGGTATTTAATTTTTTATGCTGATACTGTGGTTTCATTTATTATACCCTACAAAGTTTGAGAGGGGGTATACATGAGTTACTCTGACGGTCGGGCAGGTGGGCTGTCCGTCCGCATACTATATCACAAGTTTGTGGAGCTAACTACTTCCACATTCTTAAGCGATTGCAATAAAACTTGAACTATGTCATCACCATGAAGTGTAGGTGTGTATTTCCATGCCCAGTGATCCACACATGCCAGAGTTATGTGCCCTTGAACTTAGCTATATAGTGTAAAATGGCATTCTTAGTCTCAAAGCAATGGCGGGGGTATAAGTCACCTCTGTGACAAAGCTCTTATTTTCAGTTAGGTTCAATTTCAGTGAAGGTGTACACTATCAAATTTTGATAGTTTAATATGACATTGACACTAGGCGAGATCGATTTGCCAATGTTGTTATATCTGGTGGTACAACCATGCTCCCAGGTTTTGCTGCAAGGTTACAAGGAGAACTGGAACATTTGGTTCCCAGAACAATGAGAGTTAAAGTTGTTGCCCCACCAGAGAGACGTTCCTCTACCTGGATTGGCTGCTCTATTCTAGCCTCTCTGTCTACATTTCAACAGAGCTGGGTTACACGGTCTGAATATGATCATAATGGACCATCCATAGTTCATTCTAAATGTATAAATTTGTATACATGTATTTGATAATATATTATTTCAGGATAAAGACTTTGGGAAGCAGGCTATATACAGGGCTCATGTAAATCCTCCTGCAGATATTGTATCAACAATAAAATCCTATCAGAAATATTTTGTCAAGAAGGTGTATATTGGAGAGGATATATTTTGGGGCCTGTCCCCTGCTGCCGGAGATACTATAGATATAAAATTTAATGAACCTTTAGATATTGAGAGGTATGGTGATATATTGTGGGTATTTATTGTATGTACTTCATATTTTTATAAATATCCTATGCTAGTTATTACAAGTTGCAAGTTGCAAAGGAAGAGAGAATACATTAGCATGCTTGAAGACAGAGACAATATTAACATGGTTTCCTTACTAGATTATTTCCTTGACTAGCTATCAATAATTTTCTTTTTGATGAAGGAATTTGGTACAAGTTCAAGAAAATAGTAAACAGTGTGAGCGGCCACCTGTGAATAAAGGCCGCACTTTCTTTAAAATCGTAGATAAACCAAAATTTATGAAAATATCGTCCGGAATTCAGAATTTGGAAGTTCCAGAATTCAGAAGTCTAATTTACATTAAAATAGAGGGAGAACTTTCTGGACCAAGAAATTCATCTGGAAATCAGGAGTTTCCTGATTTCAGAAGTTACACTGTATAAAGTTATAAATGTTTTATTATCCAAACTTAATCTGGATTGTATGATAATGTTACATACATTGTATATATTGGGTAGCGGTCATCTATATTAGATTTTCATTAAAATGAACCTTTATACATATTGATTGTATTGTTAATGTTTTCACATACTGATTATCTGGTTATTCTTAAAATAGATCAGTCGCCATTTAAAGTTCCCCAGTGTATTCAATAGAGATCTTACAACATTCTTGCACTAATATTTTTTTAATCCAGTTTATCTTTATCATTTTCAGTTTTCTGTTTAGAAGTGGTAATGTGAATCATCCCAGTGATGTGTTTATAAATACAATAGTCGAAATACAGACTGAAAATGCCAAAGAAGATGAATTTGTGAAGATTGGTGAGTTCGATGAAAACGGTATTGCACAAGGAGCAGTTGCTAGTGATGTTGGTAAAGTTAGCGTTGTACGTATCAAAGTGCTCGGGGAGAGTGATAACTGGGTAATACTTAGTGAGGTACGTACCGGGTCTTAACTTATAAAACTTGAGATCAATCTCATACCTAAAATCTCGATTTTGAATTTTCAATATTCTCAAGTTAAAAAAGATTATTATTACAATTAAAGCAAAATTCTGTACACTATTCCAGTGATTTTTATATGAAAAATGGGTCGTATTATGGGAACACCCATAGCGGGCGGCAACCACAACGGCGTCCTCTCTCTAATTCGAATAGTTATATACGGATCCTCACCCAACTTGATGGATATGTTTATGGCCATGAGATCTCAGTCAAGTTTGATAACCAGCCCAATCAATCCAGGCACTTCTGAGTTATGCCCCTTGATACTTTGAAAAATTAATTTTGACGGGCGTATTTTGTGACCTGGCACTCTTGTTTATTTATGAATTTATATTTTCAGGTTCATATTGTGCCAAGGAAATCCAAATAAAGCAGTCCCATATTGTGATGAGGGAAGTTGAAGATACTTGTGTTTAGACTTCTAGATTATATGAATTGATCTGTTCAAAACTTGATCTAAGGTCAAGTTTAAGATCTTGATGACCTTGGATCTGTATGTCTGACCTTTGATAAGGGTTAGAATTGATTTTTGACCTCTGATGGGGTTAGAGGTCAAAGTAGTGAGTCAGCCTCACTATGGTTGCCTTCTCTTGTTGATTTCCATTACGGGGTGAATGCAATATTGTCATTATGTTAAACCTCTGTCTGTGGCATTATCGTCGCATTATTTCATACTGTCTCTCCTGCTGTTTGTTATGATAAACACAGAAACATAATTGTTGAAACATGTCAGCATGTATAATTATCTATGTTGTGAATAGCATTTCAAACCTTTATTGTATGAATTCCGTTCTACTTGCGTACGATACAAATCAATATATATCTTCTGATTGGACAATATCAGACTGAAATACATATGTTTTTGTTAAGCAGAGTATACTGACTTTGTATTTATTCTTTTTTGTATTACAGAAGACAAGATATTTAGTTATTTGTTGTAGATTTAAATGATTGAAATAGTGAAAAACTAACCATTTACACTTACAGTAAAACTCCTCAAAATTTAATCTGGACTCCCTGAAAAGAGAAATTCCCTAAAAAATTTCAAAAGTTTATCCACAATTCTCTGAAAACGCAAATTCTCAGAAAACGGGATTTTTGGCCCATACCGGGACGTGTCCAGTTTTCAGTGATTTTACTGTATTTAAATTCTGTAGATGTTTTACTTATGCTTATATTTACTAATGGTCTTGATGAAAAAATTATGTTTTTTTTTTAATTTGTGTTATTTGCTTTATTGAATTCAGTCATTAAAGATGTTAAAAGAAGTTTACAAAATGTAACCTCCATGAATGACCACCTACGAACAAAAGCCACCTCCCTGTAGAAGCCAGTATATTGATGTTTTACTCTATTTTCACTCTCTCAACAACTCAACTGTTACCTCCTTACAACAGCCATTTTAGTACTTCCCATTGGCGACTGTTATAGCAAAACTTTAGAATTGACCACCTTATAGATCTTGATTGTCAGAGGAACGCTAAAACGATAATTAATTCTTACATTTTACAATATTTACAGTCGATCTAAACAAGATAATCGAGTACCAGTATTCAAAGTAAATATTGGTTTGAATATATTAAAACTTTCGAAGTCTACCTCGCAATCAACCAAGTTTGTTCTGTAATTTTCTTGCCGTATTATGAAATACAAGATGGAAGTTTTCATTATTAGGTTATTAGGTTACCCTATTTTTGTTAATTTTTTATACTCAAAACAATCTGTCCTCCTCTGATCATTCATATATCGAAGATTGTTTATTGCAAACAGTATTGCAGAGCCTCCTGAAATTTCAGTTATGACTGTTTGAAAAATATTTGACCACCTGCTATTACCGGTAATTGATGTGTAGTATTGTTTTATAATTTTGTATATCTTAGTTTAATATTTTGTTTTGTCATAAGATTTTTCAGCATTTTTTCAGCATTTTTTTTATACTAAATATATGAATATGTCGACTAAAAATGTCTTTGTAAATATTTTAATTCTTACATTATTACATTAATTTCAAATATTGTATAATTATGTAACATTGTCATAGTGATATGAGATAGGAATTTTTTATATTCTTCTGTTTTACATGCCTAGTTATACTTTATTATAAAAAACTTATACTTGCATGTTTCTTTCAATGAAGTTTGAATTACAGTCAAACCTGTGTTAGCAGCCACCTCTGAATAAAGGTCATCCTGTGAATAAAGGCCATCTTCTGGATACAGGTCATCCTTTGAATAAAGGCCATCCTCTGAATAAAGGTCATCCCGTGAATAAAGGTCATCCTGTGAATAAAGGTCATCCTCTGAATAAAGGCCATCCTCTGAATAAAGGTCATCCTGTGAATAAAGGCCTCTGAATATGGGTCACCAGGCCACATTTATGTATTTCCCACGAGTGGCCTTTGTTTACAGGTTTGAAGATTCTGATTGGTTGATTCTGAGCTAAGTATTTAATATTGAACAATTGTAAGACTTCTTTCTTTGACTGGTCTTCAATTAAATCTAGCGTAAAGGAATTGTTATAAGACACAATGTGTTGTTATCTGTGGTGCTATTATGTAAGTTTTTCATTTCATTATAATTACGAAGAATTTTGTATGTAGTTCATTCCTATTGTCAATGTCTAACCAGAATTGTCCTCACTTATCATTTATATACATCTCTCTGAACGTTGGGAAAGTAGTTCAAAAACATGTAGCATCCATTTGATACTTGAATTCATGCTTTTGTTTTCATAATTTTACAGCTTAATTACCATATTTTCTTGTGAAATTATAAATTCTTTAGTCTCCATTTTATTGTACGAAAGATACTGTTTCGCTTAGCAGTGAAACTTTTACCATCTGAAACTTTTTCTTGTTGTACGAGAATCATGTAAAAGCTGAGACAATGACAGCGATATATGTGAGGGATAATGAAAGACAACTTTTAGACAATTGTCTAAATCTGAACATTTTCGTTGATTTAATCAGCGACTTCCATCAGTGTTTTCATTCATCTTCAAAATGCATTACGGCATCATATCACACCTACTTATTAATTTGTTGTTGTATTAAACTTTGTATGAAATATTAACTATACTTAATGCTGGTCAATCATTTGTACCATTTTTTTTAGGTTTTTGTGTAATTGTAGATTTTATCTCATAAAAATGCATTGTTTCTTTTTTTTTTTACTTTAGCAGTCAACTTATATTTTAAAGCATAATGTGTTAATGCATATACCAAAGTTAGTGTATTGTAAATAGTCAGAATTATATATACTTGTGAAATGTAGTCTTTTATATGCTTTAATTATATTAAATATATAATGTTATATGTTTAATTTCATCTAATAAATTGAGTCACACTCAGAATGCTATGACATAATCAGTCATTTTCTTATTTAATCCATGAATAACTTGATAACGTTTCAACACTTGATGTTTTAGTAGGAACTCAAGTTTTATCATTTTAGAGCCAGTGCTTGAGGTTATAAAAAAACTAGTAGAGCGTGGGAACCAGTCTAGGATTGAAGTGTTCTGATTGGTTAATTTAAACATAGTATTCAGAACCAACCAATCAGATTATTACATAGAAGACTGGTTCTTCGTTCCAACTTGTAAAACCTCCCATTCCATCATTCTTGCAGATTATATTCTCATTGATTGATAGTATGTGCATGCTTATATGTATACAATATTAGCTCATTTTGCCTGATATGGTTGTGAATAATGAGATTTTTGAAGCCTCACTCTTGTCATTGCATTAGATGATCTGTCAACGATGATATCATTGTTATATGGTGCAATCATTGATTCCATGTCATTCATAGAAATACTCAGAAAATGTTCAATTCTCACTAAAATCATGGTAAACTTTTTAAGGACAATACTAGCACAATTGTGAGTTCTGATTTAAATTTGGATTTTACACAAAATTGAATCTAAATTCTATAAATAGTGGCTTCGTCATCAAGCTAATACTTACCCATGTCTTAGAGGTATTGCTATCCAGTTTAAGATTTTTATTCATCAATATTCATCAATTCCTTTCCCAGCATTCAAAAAGCACGGGGTGAGGTGGGTAGCACAGTGGCTAGGTAGGTAGGAAATATTGTTTTAACCCAAAATATTTGTCAGAATGCTTTTTTTTAATTGAAACCTAGAAATTACCTAATAAAAGTTTGGTCGGGCTGTTTTGGACAGCTTTACCCCAGTCAAAATTCTTTTTAAGGATAGCCTTAGGCTAATATATATTGCATACCGGTGAAAAACAAGTATTGATGTTATTCTGCAACTTTTTGACTCATTAACAGTTAATTGCTCCCAGAACAGAAGCATTTTAACTTCCTTAAAAATTAATATTCACAAAGTGGCTTCGATTATGGAATGGTCTCCGACTAGTAACCACTAGCCCTCACTACTGTGTAATCAAACTACCACCTGGGTCAAGAAAAAATCACAGGTTAGGAAGCTGGTCAGCTATTTTCAGGAAGGTCTGTGGCTCTACCCAAGTGTATGCCTGGGGTCACCAATTTGACCCTAGCTGTTTGATGCGACATTTAACCTGAGTTTACTGGTTGTGTGATCATGTAATCATTTTCTTGCCATTAGTTTTAAGTTTAGTTATATAAATGTACATGTTTATAATTCATGACGATGATATCAAAAGTCATTTTATGAGAGACGATTGCTACACAAGGCGGTTATAAATGGTTCAGATTTTATTGATTGAATAAAAACTTATAGCGAATGAAATTGTCTCCCATGTTTATCATCTATACACTTAGACCATTCTTTTATACAATTGTTACTTTGTGGTTTTATGATAAATAATATGCTCTTGACTTTGTTGTTTTTCCGTCACTATTTAATTTATTTAACATGGTCATTTAATTGTGTATGTTGATGTTATAAATTCATTGTTGTGTACTAAAATGATGTGTTTTGTTGAATATATAAAATTATGAATATAATATGCATTAAAAGTTTGCTATACCCAGATAATGGTGTTTTATTATTTACTGAACTTTTTGTTTCTTTTCATTGGGTAAAATGCTGTTTATCAATATCTACAGCAACTAGTTCACTTAACTAGTTTTCCTAGACGGTATTCTAACCTATACTAACTTACCCTTCCACAAGATGCCGGCAACTTCTTCACTTATGGAGGAAAATCATCATTTTTGTCAAATTTTCGAAGAAGTGTATGACCAGCTATGACTGGGATTTGAAGCAGGATCACTGAGTTACATGTTCTTCGCACTAACCACTGACCACAGTCATGCGTACATATTTAATCGAAATCTCATATTATCTGGTAAGCCACAGAACAATAAACTTGTTATTTATGTCTGCTATTGATTGCAGTCTTTTGTTTTTAGTTTCTGTATCTGTCTAATACTTATGTAACTATAATTTAATTTGAAAGTTTCCAAGGAGATGCTAGGAAAAGCTACTTAGTCCTTTATCAGTGTTCACAGAGGAATTAGTCAAAGTACGCAGCAAAATCGTGTGATCTTGTGATTACAAAAAAGTATATGAAACACTTCATGCTATGTTGATGAAATTTTGTATGTGTGAAGGTATGTAAATAGGTGACAACATGGAGATAATTTATGTTAATTCCTAATCATGGATATTCATTGCCTGGACAGTTCCAAATTTTAGGATTGCTCCACCCTATCCTTTTCAAGGCCCAATCAGTAGGGGACTGTTGTAAGCACACCAGTGACTTGTTTACGCAGTATTTATCCCATGTAGTTTTGCTACAGTGTTTCAAATCAGTACTGTCTGAGAGATGGTGTTTTGTCATCAATTTTTTGTATGGTCTTGGGTGGGTTTTCATGAAAGGTGGGATTTTTCCCTAAAGAATCCCATTCTTATCTGCATCATCTATGCAAGACATTGATTTAACCTTCAAAGACAGTTTGCAGTGTGGTCAGAATTGTGCAGGATTTGATGGAAATATGTACGTAATAACCCCTAAGAAAGATCCATCTTTTTCTGTGTCTAAATGCCGTAAGATATTTTATTCAGGATTACATATATTTGTCTCGGATCTATGATTTAATGTTTGATAGATCTCTGTTGAAAAGAGGAGCATAGCAGGTTAATACTGATAGTTCACTGAAAAGCTTTTATTAGATCAAAAGATTTCTGGACATTAAGTAAATAATGCTTATATTTGGCATCATTACACCCCAAATAAGTTAAATATTCGACAGATTAAATTGACTTCAATCTCTCATAGAATCACGATATAGCTTTTAACCTAAGCATGCAGTGTTCATCATATGTAACACTGAGGAACTAGGTACCAGTATAACAAACAATAGTAGGTCTCCATGGTTGAGTGGATGAAGTATCAGACTAGTTACCACTAGCCCTTGTGGGTTACAATCCCAACCTCAGACGAGAAAAAATACAACCAAATAGCTTAGGGTGATTCTACCAAACCTCTAGCATCTTCCTCTTCTCTTAATGCTGGAAAAGTTGCCAAATGCGCCCGATTGTTGGTGCAACATTAAACTGCCAGTGAGAATAAGAAAATAAGAAAACAATTGTGTTAAATACATATTTACTAAGATAATTACAAAGACAAGAAATAACAAGTTAAAAGGTCTTGAATGCTTTGAAGCTGATGATATGGATCATAAATCACAGGGAAAGAATGACCACACTTTACAACAAAATCTTTCGGAAACTGTACCAACTATTTTAGATTTTACTTGGACTTTTAGTTGTGGTCCATTACAAAATTTAATATTATAATACAATGTTATAATCTACATGCAAGCCTTGAATACTACAGTTTTAATATATGAACTTACTGATCTAAATACAATGTCAAGTCACAGAAAACCATTGAGATCAAATTGAGATCAAGCAATCTGTGGTCAGCGTAAGAATGGGTTGAACAACTTAACATTAAATGACAAATAAATATTCAATAATTAATAAATGTACAAGAGCTTTTTAGTACTTAAAGATAAAAGGATTCCTTTTTATGTCATACCTACATGATATTAATAACCTCACTCATTTACAGGGCTCACATTTGGCCCTTAAATGGCAATTGGCTGTGTGTTTATAGTACAAATTTTAACAAGGTCTCAAAGCACTGATCCAGGGTCTTGTAAAAATGTACACATAGTGAAAATGGCCCATTACAAAAGATGTGTAAGTTAAAAGAATATTGATTCAAAGTGATATGTCATCATTTTTATCCTGTAGTGGCATACTCCCAGTTAATAGATTTTAGGGTTGATATTAGAAAATATGTACTCTAAAAATATATAACTATGTACGGTATGTATTGAAGTTATGAAATTTTTTTTAAAAGGTCTTAACATTGTAACTAATACAGCATGTAGAGCATAAATAAAACTTTTAAAACTCCTTCAATAATTCTTCAATAAAAGTTCTTTTATCAGAACCAATTTACCAAGCAATTAATGAAACTACAGGTCTATAAAATGTGATAGAAATTCAATTGACTGGATGTATCAAACAAAGTTTAAAATTGTATAAAATAACAAAAATACTACACTACAGACAGGTAAACCTGTTTACCTGATGTGAAATCTTCATAAAATGATCATAATTTAATCAAAAGATTAATTTAAACTACATGTAATGTATAATGTACAAGTGTCTGAGATCTTTCATAAATAATTATGCAATAGATGAAAAAAAAACTTCATTGTTTGAGTACCACATTAATTTTGTTGTTTTCTTTTTACTTCAATTCATTCACAGACTATGATATCTATCTTTTTCTGAGGTTATAACGTCCAGGTGTTTGCGCAGGCGTTTCTGTTTTTACATTATTTATTTTTGTTGTTGTTGTTGTTGTCACTAATGGTGTTTTTACTGGGCTATCAACAAAGTCGTTTGCTGTCTTGGTGTTGCTTGTTGCCGATGTTGAGTCATACGAAGTATTGGAAAGTTTTTTTGTTGACAGTGCTTTCGTTATCCAGGCATTGCTTTTTTCCGGTGTTGAGCCGTACGAAGAATGGGTAAGTCTACTAACTGATAGATGCGATTTAGATGGTTTGACTTCATTATCAAGAAAATCTGGGGTCACTACCCAAATAACATATGACGGAACTAAGAGCCATACTAGTCCGAGACCGAACACTAAGAATTCATTAAACCAGCTCGACATCTCACGACCACCTTCACCTATGTCAAATGAGTACAGGAAAAACAGGAAGGTTTTGTAAGCCGTCATCACGCTCGCAAACAGTGTAACAAGCTTCGTTAGTCTCGCAGTCTTGAAAACGTTCATGACAATCAAAATACCAATAAAACCTTCGACCAGATTTCCGCTAAAAATAGAAAAAATGTATTAATAAATAGTTTAACTATCAGAAAATCATTCACTTCATAAGTTGTTTACGAACATAAAGAAGTTACCAATTCCATAATTAAAGGCAGGAAAGTTCATAACTCATTACTGTGCATGTTACAGGGGAGTATTACAAAATACTGTGTTAATACAGTTTTCAGAGAGTTTCAAATATAGCGACAAATGATTTATGAGCTTCATTAAACTATGATTTGAATGTACCCAGGTTCCTGATGACACATAGTAATTATGATGGTGCAAACAATATACAGGAAGGTTTGTGGCATATTGCAAGTACTAAGCGATTTTGGACCGAATTTTATGAAATTTATGGAACATTCATAGACCGATTTTTGTACACTTTTCTGATACTCAAATAGGTCCAAGGCATTGAAATTCTGTCTGGATCAGAGACACTTCCCTACAGTATCCAAGATGGTGGACTGACAGTGACATATTTTGAATTAATCTATAATTTTGGGGTATTATTTAATAAATTGGTATATATTATAAAGGTCACAGGATGAGATATACTTACAATCCTTGAGTAAAGACGAAAGAATCCTTTGGGTTAGCATAATGCTTGTCCGCTTCAATGTATACCTTATCTGAAATAATATAATTATACATACAGCAAAATATATGAAAATCTATATAATAAATTACCGGTATACAACTTAAACCGAAATAATATTATTAAACCAGCAACATATAATAATTGCATAAAAGTCTATAATAATATACTACTTATCTGAAATGATTTAAAATTAAACTTACAACATAATATATGAAAATCTATATAATATACTTTGATTAAGTTATACTACATATAAATCTGAAATAAGACATGATAAATATATCTCAGTTGTAATAATTTCTGTTGTATTGTAATGGTAATTAAAAGGGGCTATATCTTTTCTCCCCCACTCCACTGTCAGACAAAATCTAAAACTAACCCCCAATCTAAAATTACTTCCTACGGGCCTGTGTAATATACATAACAAATGTCAGTCATTGTACAATGGAATGGGGTCTATCCATCTATGAACAGCATTAGGCAACAACTGTAATTGGACTTACATGCGTAGTAAACGTTTGATCCGAGACATCCACCGGGTAGAGAATGTGGCCGTAGTACGCAGAATCCTCCATCATAGAATAAAATTAACGAATTAATCACAAGCCACTTGTAGATCCAACTAGGCATTACTCTGTCTAGATTCGTCATGGCTATTCTCTATTGAGAAGATCTACAAACAGCAAGAACATTCAAATCATAAAATAGCATTTGACGTCAGAAAATATCATAACTTTATGTGCATGCAGTCAAACCTGTGAACAAAGGTCATCTTTTGCAAAGACATTTTTAATCATTGGGATTGGGTTATAAATTTCTGGATTTTAATTTTTGAAAAAAAAAAATTATTTCGTAGGGATTTCATTTTTTGAGACAAGCTGATCCAATTTCAATCAAAACCCACAAGAAAATTAGTGAAATCAAAGAATACATGTATATATTACTTACATGTATGATGTGGAAATGCCAATGTCTACAGTCAATTCCAGAGATAAAAAAATTCCTTTTCAGGCAATAAAATATTTAAAATTTAAGAAAATAATATGATTGTAAAATTTAAATGCATCAACCCACAATGATGTAACCTGTCACCATGACAACTAACAATAAATCAAAATGAACAACACAGATAAACATATTATTGTATTACATCAATGTTGCCTCTGGCTTGTTAATAATATACTCAGGCCCATGACTGTATTTGAACTGACAAGATTTCAAGTTTTGTTTAAATCATTATTGTGGTTATACACATCTAGGTTGTCTTGATAAGTAATTATTTAAGTCTTATCTCTGTCATGGACGTTCCTAAACTGTCTGTTAAAAACACTACCTGCTACTACTTGTAATATGCCTGTTGTTAACT
Organism: Lutraria lutraria; assembly: GCA_964023205.1. Lineage (NCBI taxonomy): Eukaryota > Metazoa > Mollusca > Bivalvia > Venerida > Mactridae > Lutraria > Lutraria lutraria. The sequence continues at coordinate 4,410,587 of OZ026833.1, forward strand.
TATTAACAAAGCTATCCCATGTAAACATTTTGTAAATGTTTATGTACAAAAATATACAAAAAATACTTAACAGTAATCTGTTAAGACAATCATTTCTAAATATTGTACAATGTATCTACCTAGTATCATGTTAAATTGCACAACTTTACACATTTCTTATAAGACAGTGTAGAGAGCTATTAATCATTTTATTGAATACACACACACATACTTGACTTCTTTTCTAATCTGACATGTAAGTTAATTATACCAAGGACTTATATACATACAGTATGTACATATAACTTATAAGTCCTTGATTATACTTAGAACTTAATGAAATATAGTGAATGTGATATGGGCGCTACGTCCGTATACTATTAATGAAACATGTCACAAAGCCACATCAAAATTAAAATGAACTTAGTTGACCTAAAATATTTGAACTAATGAAAAGTAGACCTAATTCAATATTCAAGAAAGCGCGCGATTTACGTATGTTAACGTACGTTAAGACAATAATTATGATCGTGCCAATGCAGGCGTTACTAGGAAACGAATATAACCCGTACATGTCGTCTATTCGGAACAGACCGTCCAAGAAAAATAAACAGCCACATATTGTACCAACAAACAGTAACGACAAAAATAGAATACAGCTAATTTACTTAAACCACTGAACACGAAACCGAAAGTACATTTTATCATTTAAGAAACATAAAATGGTTAAAATTATAACAATAAATCATAAAACAAACTCCACTCACACTGATTATTCCAATTATGCCGATTGATAACTATCGCCCCCTGACCTTCGGTGGATATAATAATGCGGTTAACACAACACACTTAAGCGTCTGTGACCTACTTAAGATAGTAAATTCCCGCGTGCTGTTTTCGTTGTTCAAAATCGATAGTTACTTCCCTTAGGCGGAAAATTTGACGCATTGGAAAGTAAAACATCAATATCTTTTGTGTTTGTTTGCATACATCTTACCTATAAATTATCATATCTATAACATGACAGTTTATATTGTTCAAAATGAAGTCAACAAATAAACTTTGTTCAAGCACGAGCTAGAATGGAGCGATCAGAGACATAATTAACCTATCTATGTCTCTGGAGCGATGTATATAGATGCATTTTGTTCGAGGTCATTTTACACGCGATCATGGACTTTATATTACATCTAAATTACTTGTAATATAGATCTAGTGTCCCTGACGCGATACACTTCTTTTCACATGTTTTGCATTAAATTCAGTATATAATGATGAAATGTCCCTGATACATTTTAGATCATTACCAATAGCCTTCATACCAGAGACATAGATAACATATATGTCTCTGCTTATACATGTATATTCAATATCAACATTGTATGATTAATATGTAAATTGCATACTGTTCAAATCAATGAGAAATGACAAGTTTTAACGTTTTTTCAGGGTCACGTACTCATAAATAGGACTTGTTCTGTTTTTACTAAAAAGAACTCGTCGTTCTCTATGTCTCTGGTGGCATCTTATTAATTGTTCATATTTCAATATTCTTAACGTACGTACGTGTCCATATAATAATTTCGAGTTTTTCCTTTTGTATGTGTATAATATCACAACTACCTGATAATATTAACAAATCTGTCCAGTTTAAAAACATAAACGATCTTTGATTTGTACGTCTGGTTTATTTCCCAGGCCTCTATTCCGTCTCATAATCACGTATGTGACGGAACTGTTTGAACTTTATTCGTTACTCATTTTTCATTGGTCAGTCGTTTCGCGGAAAAATTAAATGGCGGCCCCCATAGACTCAGAATTTGTTGAACAAACATGACAGACTTCTTTGTTGCTCATAAAAGTTTTATTGGTAAGATCGTGCGAGAAGACAATGGTTCGATTATCACTCACAAATTCCAGATCAATGTCATAACGAAGAAAGTCGATAAAATCGGAATTTTTCGATGGAATTGCAAAACGAAACTAGAAATTCTTGCGGCATCGTCAGTTGAAGAAATTCTTACTGGTAGTGTAACCCCATTTATCATTGTCAAATTAGTCCAAGAAGGAATCGGAACATTCCGACAAGCTCTGTGTTATATAGTTTGTGTTGATTTAGAAAATGAAAAGTGCACTCCACTGCGGAAATTCGTTGTTGAGTCTGGCGTGTTACTTGAGAGTAGATTTCATTTACTTAATGGGCCTAGCGTGATCAGTTGTCAAAAATCAGAATTGTCATTTTATCCTTCTCTTAAAGCTACAAAATTGACGTGTTACAAACATGACTTCTCTAATGTAGAAACACTACCTTTGTCTATCGTTCACAACTGTTTTCAATGTTCAAAGAACTTTAAAATAAAGAATGTTGATTTTCTGGATTATGCGAGTCTACAGGACCAGTCGCTTCTGTTCACCGTATTGACAGTTACATTTAAGTGTGAAAATCATGCTGATATGAAGAAAAGTTTTGCTAAAAATTTGTTGTTTGTTGCCGATAAATTTACTTGTGTTGAATCTCACAACTTTTTTCCTGAAGAATACATTGATTGTGTTACTAGCGTGAAACTTAAGGATCTAAGACTTGTAAATGACACATTTGTAAGTGAACTTTTCTTAGGGACATCTGAAGGTTTCATCGTGCATTCTGTGAATGGAAAACTTACTAACTGCATCAATGCGTTTGAAGAGAGTCCAGTGCTGATGTTGGAAACTGGTAGAAATTGTTCATTTTCAGCTGATGCCATTCTTGTTGGGAAAAGTGATTCATATGCTGTATTGAATAACAAACTTCAGGTATACTTTTTTCTGTTTATAATTTGATTTGAAAGTAACTGTTTTGATAAGTTAATATTTCTTACAATCAAATTTTACTTAAATTTGGAAACTTGCTGAATTTACTTCACAATAATTATTATTTATACATTAATAAGCTCGCTATACACATCGTATCTGAAGTTACCTGGCAAAACACTGCTTTAGTATAGATATATAGTACTTGATGTTCATGGTATTTTCCAAGAATTACGAGAATGCGGTTCCATTACCAGGTACATAAAAAATTAGCAAACTTTTTTTCAAACATCGTATCCTAGTTATAAATGATTGCGTAGTTCCCAATCTCTACCGGACCCGTCCCAATTTGAGCACGGACCTGTACCAATTTGATCAATATTGCCCTTTTCCCAATTTACTTTTAAAATATCAATCAATATCGTCCAAAACCACCTAATAATCACAATTTCCAACACAAATTTTACTGCCGATAACATCATTTTCACATGTATGAAGTTGGATCGAATAATTCCGAGTACGAAAAAAAATAGGTAGACTGGTTTGCCGTATAATTATGATAAAACATGTGGCGCTTGGAAAGAAAACGAAACCAGTCGATTTCCCGAAAATAAGTCAAACCGAAAGTATAAATCACGACAGTTAACATGTAATATTGTAAAAACTTAAACAGAAAGTGGCTCTACTTCCAGACGTCGAACCGATTTTGACTTCATGTCTCTATCGCGCCCTGCTGAGAGTGTTAACCGATTTTCGAGTCGAAAATGAGAAGTTACGTACTCATTTCGTTACGTACGTGTAGTGTTAGAGCAGAACACGATCAGCAGTGCATGACAACCAGGTAGACATTACTTCATGCAATGCTAAGGCTCTTTATCCTGACTCTTAATAATATTTATGAGAAAATTGATGAATGTAACATGTTGTGAACTTTTCACAGGCATACACAAGCGAAACAAGAGTGTCAGATACTCATGTTTTTGGGGGACTTATATTGGACCAAATTTGACCTCATGTCCCTTGACTAAAAAGTATGTTTATCCTCCTAAACCCCCTTCAGTACAATTTTATGGTCTTGAAAAAGTTTTGATAAATAAGATCAATAAAGAAGGCGAGCTCTGTTTGCAATCAACAAGGTTATAACCTATTGATAATCAAATATAGGGAGTAGATATGTATGCTGTGTTTCCCTTTTCTAAGGCCCCGCCACCTTTTCTCTAAAAGTATGACCAGAAATGTACTTCTAAAGTTCTTTCATGTGAACATGCTGTATAAATACATCACTATGATGGCTTTGACTTTTTGCTTATCAATAAAATTAATGTGATCCAATGTTATTTACACATTTTTATGTGCATAAACCTATGTAACAAGATCATAAAAGTAACCTAGATTATCAAAAGAAAGCAGAATTATTCATTTGACTTGCTAAAACTGTAATTTATTCACCTTATATAAAATTCCCAATTTGCCTTATTTCGCGACATGAAATTCCCAATTTGGCACTTTTCACGACGCGAAAATTCCCAATTTGATCGGTACTGGACCCGTTCCCAATGAGGCGAAAAAAACCGCTGGTTGACCAACATTGACCGTAGTCAATTGGTGTTTTAATCTGACCCACATTGTTTCAGGTTCAGAATATACATTCAGGATATAAATTTCTGCTTACTGGAGATTTTTTAAGAAATGGCAGTGAACAGTGTTTGTTCCTGGAAGATAATGAACTGACATCATGGATTCTGTCTGACTTACAGAGTATTACATATTCATCAATAGTTGACAATGGTAAAACATATTTAAATAGGATACTACTTTAAACAGTCAATCAATAAAACAGCTTTTTACAAGGACAAAGGACTAGTTCATCATTTTGTATCTGACAAGTTTATTATCTTGATTTACTTCACTTGATTCAGCTCAAATTAATCTTCTTTTGCTTAATGAAATATTAACACAATTTCAACTTACAGTAATAAATTGGAAGTCTGATAACTGCTTTGATCTGACATGAGGTACCCAAGACAGATTATTAAAATGAATTATCCTAATTTTAGAGTATATGAATGTACATCTTCTAAAACATACCATGAAATATTGTTTTCATGATTCTATTTCAGAAACTATACTTGATACATTGGATGTACAAAGTGGCATTGAGGCAACAGTGAAAGCTTTAAAAACTAAACTGCAGGTATGATCTGGCATGTTGGTTTTATTTTCTAAGTCAGAAGTTGAAGATTTGTTCTAATGACACATTTGAACCAATAAATGGTACCTTAATTCTAGTTTATGTCTGTTTTGTTTCAGTATTCCTCCATGTTGAGCTGATTTCATAATTATGTTCAGGTATCTTGTACATTGTAACACTAAAAGCTGCCAAGCTTGCCCGTATGGGATTGTCTTGGTGGCAAGGGTAAACAAACTCAATAACTGACTTATAACAGTGCTTCTTCAGATTTATGAATAAGTAAAGATTGTTTTGTCTTAAAACTCTTTATGTTATAGAACTTTGGTTTGGCCTATAGTTTATCTAGGGTAATTTAAGACTAGAATTGTTTTTATATGCATGTTTTGTTTTCCTTGCAGTTGGAACAGATTGGTTTACATGAAGAGGAAATAAGGTTACACCAAAGAAATGATTTTATTAAAGATACCTTAGATAAACAGAATAAACTACTTAACAATTATAATACTGAGATGCAGTCATCTGGTCAGGTAACATAGTCTTTATATGTTTTGTTACACAATGTTTAGAATTGATCATTTCTATTATTATTTTAGATTAAGAGGTTATTTAGTTCAGACATTCAAACAGTCAGGCACCATACCTGCCTGTATGGTCGTATGCAGCTGAGTCAAAATCATTTTTCCAAAAATAAATCAAATTCTTGACTGAGATAGGGTGAAACCAGCGAAATGCAGAACATAACATATTCTTGAATACAGTTCAGTTTAGCCTTGGTACGCGCATGTCAGTAGTGAACCGCTATAATGTCCTTCTCTTACCTTCTCTTCCAGTCTAATGTGATACCTTTGATTTACAATAAAACTGTTGAACCAACATCTTATCAACAGTGTAGTAACACAAAGAATATTGAAGTTGGTGTTAAAGATGTATGGCAGAGAACTTACCACAATAGATGGTGTATAGGTCTAGATGTTGAATGCATAACTTTCAGGTATCACTTGTTTATACTGTATTTTAGTACAAAGTGCTTGTTTTGTGTTTTTTGTGTTTTTTTTAGGATTGTTGAATGTCCGGCGTCCGGCATCCGTCCACAATTAGTTTGTTTACACTCTAGCAACTGCAGCTCTTAATGATTCGTGATTAAACTTGCTCACAATGTATATGGCCACAATGTCTCGGCTAAGTTCGATTATGGGCTAAATCAGACAATAACTTCTAGAGTTATGGGCCCTTGAATTACAAAATTTGCTATATTTAGCTTGTTTACACTCTAGCGCCTTCATTTATTCACCAATCCTAATCATATTTTCAGTAAATGTGTAGAACCAAAAGATCTTGGACAAGTTCGATTATGGGCAATATCGGAGCAGAACTTCAAGAGTTATGTGCCCTTGACTTAGAAAATTTGCTATATTTGAGTTTGTTTACACTCTAGTGCATTCATTTATTCACTAATCCTAATCATATTTTCAGTAAATGTGTATAACAAAAAGTTCATGAACAAGTTCGGTTATGGGCGGAATCGGACCAGAACTTCAAGAGTTATGGGCCCTTGACTTTGAAAATTTGCTATATTTTAGCTTGTTTACACTCTAGCACCTTAATTTATTCACCGATCCTAATAATATTTTCAGTAAATGAGTATAACCAAAAGATCTTGGACAAGTTCGATTATGGGTGGAATCGGACCACATCTTCAAGAGTTATGGGCCCTTGACTTAGAAAATTTGCTATATTTTAGCTTGTTTACACCCTAGCGCCTTCATTTATTCACCGATCCTAATCATATTTACAATGAATGTGTATTACCTTATGGATTTGGACAAGTTTAGTTATGGGTGGAATTGGACCACAAAAGTTATGGGCCCTTGGATTAGAAAATTTGCTATGTTTTAGCGTTTAACAGTATTATACCTTCATTGTTGGTTTTGATCTCAAAATCTACGTAAAATGAGTTTTACGAGATGGAAAGTATATTACCTGGTCATTAATTATTGTTCTCAGGTGAGCGATAAAGGGCCAATGTGGCCCTCTTGTTTTCAGTTCAGGTATGATAAAAGTTTCTGATGCATATGTATAAATCAGTTTTTCATCTGTTTAATCAATGAAATAATTTTTATTTAAAATATGTTATATTCTACTATTTTACACAGTTATCATGTATCAAAGCATAAAAGGTCAAACCTGTGTAAGCGGCCATCTGCAAATGAAGGCTACCCAATCAAGATTATTTGTTTTAAAAACCATCATTCATTATAAAGATCATAATGACCTCCAAATAAGAGCCACCTGTCAATAAAGGCCACATTTTATCTTTCCCAAGGGTGGCCTTTGTTCACAGGTTTGACTATATTTCGTTTTCAGATTGTTATGATACTTCATGAAAAACATGAGGTAACTCTTGTGTATACTTAATAAAAAATAGTTAAGAGTTGTTTCCCTTTATTTCAGATCTTTAATCATGTGGACCGATGTTGTTTTACATGAAGACACACCGTATTCTACTTCAGTGAAATCTTGCATTGAAATTTTCCAAACTTCTAAACATTCCAAAGATAAAACTGAATTAGACTCGCGTATAAAGGGATTCGCAAAAGGTTTCAGCGGGGCTACAGCAGCCCCTTCTGTTGGTACTTCAGGTGGTAGTAATAGTTATGATCACAGAACTAAGATAAAACAACCTAAGAGATTCAGTAAAACTTTGATAAGTGTCATGTCCCTGCCAGTATTCCATAGTTCAAATGGAATTAACTGCCAATGTGATATTGAATTATAAATACTTAGATGAATTGGATGAACTTGATGCTGAGTTTGATGAATGTGATAATGTAGAAAGTGATGGTGTTAAACATAAGGACAAGGATGAGGTTGCTTCCAGGTTCTGATGTGAATGTCGGGAGATTATTTGCACAAAATTGTGGGACAGCAAGATTGGAGGTATCCAATATCCTTGAAGGAATGTTTGAACTTAATTTTGATATAAATAAAGAATCTGAAGATGTATTTATGGAGAATATTAAAGGTAAGGTTTTACATTAAATATCTTGTCTGCTTGTTGCCAAGATAGATCAAGATGTTATTTTTCTGAGATTTACATTTAAATACATTTTTACAGCTGAATGGTTATTTTATTACTGAACTCGGTATTTGGCCAAACTAAAGAAAATGATTGCTGCTTCTCTCTGTTTCTTACTGATTTTTTAATGAAATGATATACAGTCAAACAAATGAACAAGTCAACCCTTGTTAATGACACTATGTTCTAAATTATCAATGTTTTTAAATGGCCTTTATTCACAGGGTCACTGGGGGCCTTTATTCAGAGGTGGCCACAAACAGAGGTTTGGCTGAATGCATATATGTGTAGTTCGTTTGTACAATCTAATTGATGCTTTTGACTCACTTTCCTTAAATCAGAGTGTTTTTTTTTATTAATCATTGTTTGAATTTGCCACTTACCGGGAAGTATCATATTTAAACCATTTTCTGATAATACATTTATGAAATGTATTTTACAGAGTTACAACGTGACAGACTAGCTTGGAATCACATACAATGTCAGCATCATGTTGAGATTGTGTCCACACCAGGTACTGTGTGCAGGTTTGAATCTCTCCTGCAGAATGAATGTCAATTCTTATATCAAGATAGATACGACTGTTATGTATCACAGAATAGACCTATGTGTTCAGTACAGATTCAACTTGATGAACGACGGAGGGATGATAGACAGTCCTTGATAATTTATACCAGGTAAATTATAAAATATTAGAACCTGTTCTGATACCTCAGTCTGTTAACAGACACTGTACTGTTAATCTATACTCTCCTGTGAGATCTGCACTGTTGAATCTACATCTACTCACAGTGTTTTTAGACTTCTGAAAGTTGCCTGACTCTCTGACATATCAGATCTGATTGTTTGACAAAAGCATATTTGGTGATTATTTCAATTTGTCTGACCAAATGTCTGTATTACATTGTAAAGCTTTGTGAAGTCTTTTTTATTATGTCTCTTAGCTAATCATTGTTTTTTATAGGCTAATAAACTAATTTAAAAAAATTGGTGAGGGGGGGGGTACCAATAGCCAAGGTCACTTTGCAATTTTTCTTAGCTTTAACAACAGAGGTAGACCTCAGGGATACACCTTGGTAGAACAACCAATCTTCTGTAAGTTAGCTGGATAGCTGCCTCACATGTCAGCTTTGATAACAAGATGGATTCAAACTAACAGCCATGAAGGACTAGTGATAGCTAGTCAGATACCATAACCACGGAGGTCCCTATAAACTTAATAGTTAATACACATATAGACATGAAATAACAAAATACTGCTTTGTGCTGCTGAAATAATTGACTGGGTTTATTGCCTAAATGGTAGTCCCCAAAGTAAGACTACCTCAGCACTGCACTGATGTATGATGCCTGTTCAATGTGTATTTTATGTCCACATCTCTTGATGAATCCACCAAATAAAACTGAACTCAATAATACATCAAACGTGTGTCTCGTTCAAATGTCACTGTCAAATTAATAATTTATACCATATCCCTGATGTCTGTCTGACTTCTATATATAGATAGGTAGTTTCATCAACCAAACATTCACAGAACAAAAATAAATTAATTTACAGTCAAACCTGTGAATAAAGGTCACCTGTGGGAAAATATAAAATGTGTCCTTTACTAAAAGGTGGCCTTTATTCAGAGGTTGTATTGATCTAAGGAATCAATGATGGTTTTTAAATGAATGACCTTTATTCACAGGGTGGTCTTTTTTTGGAGGTGGCCACTAACACAGGTTTGGCTTTATTTAAATGATGTTTAGATATTGTAACACTGATTTCAAGCCTTGACTTGATTTTCCTTTAAAAATATTGATATGCATAAAAACATACTTACTAGGCCAAAAAATACATATAGGGAAGGTCAGAGGTGGGCTCTTGAAAGTGCATGGACAGGTAAAAAGTGAGAAAGTAGATGTACCGACCTTTTTTGTATTGAACAAAAAAAAACATGTCTGAATTCTCTTTATAGAAAAAAAAATCACCCAAGACATAACAAATGGTGGGTTTGACCCTTTATTTGGTGAGTAGGTAACATTACTGCCAAACTAATATTTTATAAGGATGGTCTCGTATAATTTGAAAATTTCTGCACGCCTTTGTAATATTTTTAAGCAAAATACAGTAATGTTAGTTTATGCTCTGATATTTATTTAAGGTGTGAGGAGGACTTGTTTCTGGTTGTTCATCATCTTTACAGCCATCTACCTGATTGTGTTGTGATTCTTCCTAGAACAGTGTCCCAGAATGCAACAAAAGCAAGATGTCTGACAGCTCTTCAAAAGGAGGCTGATTTGGTTCATTCTGGGTTAAAAGAGCTTCTGAATGATTGTGATTCCATGCAAGCTTTTGAAGTGTCGGATGATAAAAATGATATTAGGAAAGTGGGTGAAAAGTTTAAGAAAAGCAGACAAGATGTGATTCAGAAACAAAATGAGATTATAAAAAATGACAAAGTTCAGTGTTTTATAAAAAAGTACCGACTCATGCAGAACAGAACTGATTCATATATGTTAGATATGTGATAATTATCAGTTTCTTGGTATACAAAAATGTAGAGTACAACCTTTATAGAGCAATCCTCTCTTAAGCAACAACCTTCATCAACAGCATGATTTTTTCCCACTTCACAATTTAATTATTCATTTAACCTATCTTGAGCAACAAACTCTTAACGACACGGCATAATTTAGCTTCTCTCAAAGGGTGTTGCTTTGGAGAGGTTGCACTGTACTCTAATTATGACAGGATGCAATTTTAAATTTGTTTTGATTGCTTATAAATAGACTGGCAGGTTGTAGGAAAGCTTGGACCTGTTAAAATGTAGCATTTCATGCGACGAAAACGAAAAATATCGGTTTTGCCGTTCTTTGATTGTTATTTGTAATTGTCAATTTTGCATTTTTCGGTGTTGACATTATATTTATTAAAATACAAAAATATACAAAATTCTTACATAAGACCATTCTTGAAGTAAGAAATGCCTGTCATTTGTAATTGTATAACCTTTTGAACTTACTCTTGGGGAATCAATAGTCAAGAAAATTTGGTCTCAGGCTTGTAATCTCTAGTCTCTCTCTGCTGTGTCTGTCAAGACAAACTCAATTTTTTGTCAGATTACTTGGGTAGAATTGAAGTTCTGAGGTTTATGGGTAAATCTAGAGAAAATATGTTTTTAATCAAGTTATTTGTTTGCCTACAGTATATCTTAGCAAACCGCATACAGGACAGGTTCATTAACCTAGGTAGCATTTCTTGAGAATTAAAACTACTATAACAATGTAGATCTACAGTAAACCTGCAAACAAAGGTAACCCTTGGGAAATTAAAAATGTGGCCTTTATTTAAAGGTGGCCTTTATTTATAAGGCATTTTATTTTTAATAATCAAAGACAGATTTTAAAAGAATGGCCTTTATTCACAAGTTGGCCTTTAAGTGGTGGTTGCCTTAGTTCAGAGGTTACTTTGGTCTAAATAATCAATCATGTTTTTTTTAATAAAATGGCCTTTATTCACAATGTGCCCTTTATTCAGAGGTGGCCGCTTGCACATGTTTGACTGTTGATGAATGTATTTTAAATCCTATATACATGCGTGTATTTTAGAACCAATATGTATTATTAGCATGTTTTTCTCTTTATCAATGAAATATCTGAACATTTTCCACACTGAACCTTGTTTGTGGTGATGCTCATTTTTGGAAGTTTTAACATACCATGTGTCACAAATTCTTACAAATATTGTATTTCAATCAATATCCTCTGATGGTGTCAGGTGTATGCCCCCCCCCCCCCCCCCCCCCCTCATTAAAACAAAGAAGTCTATGTTATAAAAACAGTTGTAGATATCTAGGCAACAGATGTTTTATTTAGATGACTCAATTAAGTCTAATCAATCATATCAAATATTTGTACAACTTTACTTTATTTGGTTTAATTATTGTTGGTTTAATTATTGTATGACTCATATATATATGTATACATGTTACACTGCAGGTGTTAACTGTTTATCCTGTGAAATTAATTAATCTTCTACAATTAAGTATTATTAAAAGATAGTTATCATTTCTGATTAAACAGTTTTAATGATGTTTCAGAGATGATGATATAGAATGTTTCATTGTCTTTGTGTGTAAACTATGTTTTAGTAATTTAATATGGTAGCATGTTTTTATTACAAATGTACACCTGTGTACCACAGTGTACAGGTAGTGTGCATCAAACGCTCATCTGAATCTTGTCCTAGAGAGAAGTACAGTCAAACATGTTAACAAAGGCCACCCTTGGAAAGACATAAAATGGTCTTTATTTTCAGGTGGTCTTCATTGGGAGGTCATTTTGTTATTAATAAGCAATGATGGTTTTTGAAAGAATGCCTTTATTCACAGGGTGTCCTTTAGTCAGAGGTGGCTGCTAACACAGGTTTGACTGTATTGGTGTTCATATCTAGGAGTACATACGGCATCTCAACAAGTCCTTCCTGTTTGGCCATTTCTGACAGTGATGGTCATATTTGTTTAATCCAAGATTACAGTTATACTGACATTACAAGTGACAACTTCCTACCCTACTTGTTAACTCCAGTATATTTATTTACCTTACCCATCGTGTCATAATATAATATGATGTTGACATGTTTTATTAATACTGCATGACAACTTAACTTTTATTATATATTACATTAAAAATGTTTACGTTACTTCGCCTTTATTTTTACGGCCTATCTTTATTACCATAAGAAATTTATCTTTATCAATTTATATCCCCATGATATCAAATAATGTAGGGGAGCATATTATGGAGATTACCTTGTTTGTCCGTCTGTCCGTCTGTGCATACGAGGTTACAGTTAGTCAAGCTGCTACTGAGGGTATATACATTTATTGAAGACAGCTTCTTGATCTTATTACAGTACAACCTCCCTTTAACAGCCTCCAAACAGAAGAACATAAATGGCTGTTGTAAGGAGGTGGCTGTTGTTGAGAGAGTGAAAATAAACTAAAGCATCAATTTGGGTTGCTAATATACTGGCGCTGTAATAGGGAGGTGGCTTTTGTTTGGAGGTAACACTGTACATTCATCAACAGAATTGTGTTCATTATGACAATTGGTTTCAATTCTGACTCAGTAAAATACATTAAGGCATTATTTTAATGGTTTCATGATTGGAGTTAAATCACTATTGGATAGGTTTAGACTCGATGCAATCATATGATTGATGTTTAAAATCACAAAACAAATCTTCTTTATTTCCCTGGTGGCTGTCTACATCATTGCCACAAATGTCTGCAGCTTTGGAGGTTTGAAATGTTGCTGATCATGATTTAATGGTTTATTTATTTGATAATTGGTGTATCCACAAAATTAGCTTCTATACGCCCCTTTGCAAAACGGGTCTCATTATGGGAACACCCAGGGCGGGTGGCGTCCACAACTGTGGCTGCTCTCTAATTCAAACAGTTTTATTCGGATCCTCACCAAACTTGATGGAAATGTTTTTGGCCATGAGATCTCCATCAAGATCGATAACCATTTTGTGTTGTGATCTGGCAATTGTTGAAATGTGTGTTACTTGAGTTGTTATGGTCTCTGACTAGTAATCGCTGGCCCCTCAGTGCTTTGATTTCGAATCCCAGCCAAGACTGGATATTTTTCACATTAGAGGTACCAGTAGTTTGCTCCACCTAGGTGAATACCAGGGGTCTTTGACTGAGAATCTGGAGCCCCTTACCATTATGATCCCATATGGTTCCCACCCTGGACAGAACGAATTTCAATTGTGAGGGAACTTTCTGGCTTGCTAATAGAAGGTGCCTGGTTCCAATCAGTTAAACACCAGGGGTTTTCATCCACTGTTAAAACTGGAAAAGTCAAAAATGACTCTGACTCTTGGTGCTACATTAAACCTAAGTGAAAAATAAATTGTGTTTTAGTCTATTGTACAGATGTATATCATCAAATTTTAGCAATTGATGTTAAATTACAGAGATATAACAATTTATATTTTCATTAAAGTGATACATTAGTTTCTCATAAGTCATGTTTTGTTTTACTGTTTAGATTAATTTTTATTACATTGTATAAATCAAGTTAGAATTTAATTCACAAGTTGAGACAATTAATCAAGCACTTGTTATATCAATTGTTTCATGGTAACAGATTCATCATAATGAATTGAAACACATATCAAGCTACACTATCCATTCATGGTTTATTTGTGTTTTAACGCCAGATTTCTTGATTAATATCATTTTGATGAAATCAACAAAATCTGTACGGAATTTCAGCTACCATAAAATTATTGACTTTGATTAAGTTAAATGTTGTATTGTGATATTGTCTTACAATGGGACAAACTTTGTCATACGTGTTTAATGATTTGTGCAAAAGCTGGTAATCACTCTATATGAGCTGAGGCCTGAAATTGTTTTAAAAACCTGCTTTAATGATAAGTTTGGTGAATCAGCCCTCAGACCAGGTGTGTTCAAGCTGTGATTTTTCGGGTATGGGAAAATAAGTTGACTTTGTCATGAGTTTATGATGTGAAACATTTTACGGGTCTCCATTATCAAATTAAAATCATTATTTGATACAACCTGTAGGTAAATTTAATTATGAGCCATAATATATTCATAACTACATGTAGTGTAATTTATGTGTTGTTATTATTACAGAACTTTGATGGTTATACTATTTTTAATTTAACTTTAAAGTCCAGTGGTTACAATGTGTGTTACATTAAGAATTAGTGCTTCATTGTCTCCTATAACAACTGTAAGCCCTATAAATAATAAATCTATCTGTCTGTGTGATAACTTCTACTATCTTAGTTATATCTTCCTCTCTCTGAGTGGTATTTCCCTTGTCTGTGTGATGTACACCTAGGTAGAGTTAACAATCTCCTGTAAGATAGCTAGATAGCTTCCTCTCTTGTGATTTTTTACTGGTCTCAGGTGAGATTCGAACTGACTGTAGAGAAGGGTTTGTGGACACCAGTCAGAGATTATAACCACTGAGCAACAGAGGCCGTCTTTTACTGAGCCACGTCTTGTCATTCCCGACTCTTCAATCTTCTGCAGTACAGTCAAACCTGTGAACAAAGGCCACCCTTTAGAAAGACACAATATGGCCTTTATTGACAGGTGGCTTTTATTTGGAGGTAATTTTGTTCTAAGCGATCAATGAAGTTTTTTCAAAGAATGGTATTTATTCACAGGTCGGCCTTTATTCGGAGGTGGCTGCTTACACAGGTTATACTGTGGATAGAAATATTTCAGGGTATTATATATCTTCAACAAACTCTTGAAGTTCATTGTATCACTGTATGATGTGTGCATGGATTGTGCTGGTCACCATGTTGGAATGTATCATTTCAATAAACTTATTATAGAGTAGCAAACATCATTTCCCACGATGCTCATTTCTTTCTTTTTCTGCTTCGGTCAACTTGTATTGAAATGTATAAATTTATAATCCTACTTGTGGTCAAGTGTTTAAGTAAAGTCATATGTTATAGTTGACCAAATACCGTACCTTACAGTCCAGTGTTTGTCCTTCATTTATGGACCATTCCTTAATTTCTATGTTTGTCCATAATGTACCATTGATACATACCTGCCAGTGATGATAAAGTTCTAATTTACTTTGACAACAGTAATTTGTTATGAAATTTATCATCCATGTTTGCAGGAGAAATGAAGGGGTCAGTTGTCAAAATGTTAAAGGAGATATCAATGATGGTCAGACCTGAGTGGAGACATTGACTGTCCAGTGTGTGTCAGAGGCAATTATTGTCCATTGTTACATCTTTTAGTCTCTACATATTTTATGGTCAGGCTTATTCATGAATCTTTTGTTTTTATGTTATCGTCAGCCATCTTGGTTTAAGTGCAAATTTCTGTCCAGTCATCTTCCTCTCTGATGTTGGCTTTTATTATGTTTAAGTAATTTAATGAAACATTTATTGATATTAATTGAATAGGCTAAATTTCAAGTACTTGAGTTAGGAAAAGACCACATTCCTCCACTAACATAGCATGACAAACAGAGAAGACCTTTGGTTCTAAAACACATGTACTAAGATTTACCATCTTTACAAAGTCACCGTGAAAAGCAAAAGTGACTGACAAAAAAAACATTGACAGATGGCTAGAAAAACAATATTTTGAATACCTATCTGATGTAATTAATAAAAGACATGTATATTTAGAAAAAGTAGTCAAAACTTATCTTGTAGAAATTAAACCAATTTACATTTTTATAATTAAATTTTGTTTAATGTTCATACACGTTTATTTATTCTAATATCTGTTGTATCAAATATCCTGTGATAATTTATGCCTAGACGTGATAATTTCTCAGATAATTACCATACACTGATTAGTTTCTTTGATCCTTTGAGCTGTCACAGATTTTTATCTGGATACAGTTGACCACCAAGTTAATTGACTTTTTACAACCAAACAAAAACTTCCGTTGACCCCAGCTAAGTGTAAAATGATGTTTGATTCTATAGCAGAATGCATTTATGTCTACTGGCGACTCAAACATGTTCTTACTCAATTGGTCAATGGATTTTTTAAGAGTGCTTTCTTGTATGGTTAATTTAGGAAAAAGTTCTGCATGTGGACGAATGCATTTTTCTGGTTTAACAAGAAGGGGGCACATGAAATCCTTACACTGGGGAATTTTTACTGGCCAAAACTGCTTTTGCAATTTTTCACTTATTAAGCACAAAATCCCTGTTTAAGAATTTCTTACTAAGACAAAGGTCTATGAGCTGATTTTAACATTGATGTGTAATTAAATTATATATAAGGTATAGTCAAGAAGATAACAAATTTAAATAAAATTCAATTGCTTGAATTTCATTAGAAATAATTCTGATACTGATTAATTAAATAATCCAGTTATAAATTGTTTTAACATTGTTGAATAATGTTGATATCAAATTGAAAGTTTTATTTTCTAATAATGGAATAAAATTCAGTAAGGTAGTCATGCAGTTTATATTATGACAACAATAACCTTTATTGTAGCTCAAGAATGTTACCACATACAATAAGAGGATTGAAAAATAGAACATGTACACAATATAATTTGGTGATGGGGAAGGGGAATAACAGTATGAAATGGTAAACCTATAGCATATTACACATGTTAGATTATAGATAAATAATAAATGTATCCATGACATACTTACAGTATATCGATGGTTCAACGCAACAGTGTCGTAATTAATATTGAAATAAGAACAAGTTACGATGGTGTTGCGCTGAGCCCTCGCATTATGTTCTTAACTTTCAAAATAATTCTTTTACAGAATTTTGACAATTCAGGGAGAACGTACTCTCTCAGATCTTGATGTAAATAATTTAGTAAGAGTTAGAGAGGTGTTGTAATACAATCAAACCCGTGTTAGTGGCCACCTCCAAATAAAGGCTACCCTGTAAATAAAGGCCATTCTTTTAAAAACTGCAATTGATTTTTAGAACAAAATGACCTCCAAATAAAGGACACATGTCAATAAAAACTACAATTTGTCTTTCCCATGGGTAGCCCTTGTTCACAGGTTTGACTGTGGTTGGAAATATATGGTTTTAGCCTACAGACTTAAAAGAAATTTCATTCATTCTTTAGTGACTGTTTTGTTCAAGAATTTCAGCTGAATGTTCACAATATCATGTGATCTGATATACGCGATGGAGAATGAACGTCATTTATTAAGTGTTTATTTGCAAGAGAGTATATATTTGCAAGAGAGCAAATAATTCATTTATGGAAATTTCATGTTATATAATTGAACTTTGATTGAAAAAAAATGCATGACATGATTTATTATCTTTAAGAAGTTACTTGTAAAATCAATTGACCTGAGAACATTGTTTAAATTTAATTTTAATTGCTGTATCTGTCTGATTTTGGTGTAATTTCTGTGTTTTAATGTTTTATTTGTTTAATATTAATGTTACCATGGCAATAATAGTCAAACCTTTGCTAGTGACCACCTCTGAATAAAGGCCACCCTGTGAATAAAGGCCATAAACAGCCAATTATTATTTAGAACAAAATGACCTCAGAGTAAAAGCCACCTGTCAATAGAGGCCACATTATGTCTTTCATGGTCATGGCTTTTGTTAACAGGTTTGACTGTATTTGAGACTTAGCATTTAGGATTGGTACATTATGAGATAAATGACAGAATGAATAATCTGATTACATAGTATGTTTTTTAACGAGTGTAATTTACGATGTGGCTCACCACTGTTTCCAGTATAATGAGAGGATTAAATTTCAATGGATGACTCGTTTACGATTTTACATTTTATTTTGTAAATTGTTATCTTGCTTTAGAAAATAGTTTGTGTATCCTAAATGTGCAATGTTGCTCAAATTTGTCATACCATCTCCTTTAGAAAGACAAGTAGTAATAGTGGTGGTCACTGACTCTGGAAAACTGGGCAAATGCTTAAAAATCTCTGCTATGAATAATCATGGAATTTTGGGGAAATTCAGTGGAAAACAATGTAATTTTACTTTTGGCCACTCTAAGTATGTTATTCTTGTCAATGAAGAATATTTTCTGTCAATCCGATTCCATGTACTTCATGTTATTTATAGATTATGGTGTTTCTCTCACTCTAGGAAGTCTTCAGGGACATTGACAGACATCTGGGACCACAAGAGTTGTATCAGATATTTTCCAAGAATTGACCCATGCCTGCTACTTAAACCGTTAAGGATAGTATTCTATGCAAGGAAATATTGGAGTTACTCAGCCGAATATCAGGGGCTGTATCAAATGTCTTTGATTCATACTTCATGATCATTTAGCTGCCTACAAAGCTGTTGTGTTATATCAACTTGAGTCATTGATAATGTTTTATGATTTTATTGTACTTGGGGTATACTGAAATATTGATTTATAGCATTTATGCAATTTTTTTATTCGAAGTCAAAATCTTGTTCCTTCTATTGGAAATGCTAAGTATGTATGTAAACATCTTATTTTTCTTAGATAACTCGATATTCACCACAGGAATTTTAAATGTTAGAGTGCTTTCAATTTATGTTAGTACTTAAGGTACTTGATCTGTGATTGGTAAGTTTTATACCTGACTAATTAACTGACTAATGAGATTTAAGTACCTGCTGATTTATAATGTTAGATTCCATTATAAACTGGAAGTTACTAAGGCCTAGAAAAGAATTATTTGATTCTGGTAACATGCTCATTAAAAATAGGGTAAATAGCTTGCAGATTATTTATCTCTTTAAAGCGTGTGGAAAGGCGAAATAGTGAGAAAATGGATTTACCATTCTTCTGGCCTAATAAAATGTCTACGGTCATCAGGAAAAATAAGGGAAGGTCCAGGAACAAGAAACAAACAATTATTTGACACCTAAGCTGTATTAAAACTAGTAACGTGTCATTTTACTTGACATATAATTACGTAGCTCAGAATTTTATTCTTCAACTTTATGTCAATATTTATTATTGTAATAAGATAATTTTATTAATATAATGTACTATTGTAGTTTAGTGAATATTTTTATCCCAATATCAAACACAGGCTGGACTAACAGTGACCAATGAATAAACACAATAGCATTCCAAATAGACTTGTTGACATTACTGGTTTCTAACACAGGAGAGTCAATGGTCATCTGAAAGTATTGTTATAATTTTCACTGAAGCATTTAGTTGTTAATTAAGTCATAATCCTTGTAAATCTTTCGGTTAAGGGGACACTGTCATGTGATTATGATTAACGTAACTTTAATTAAGAATAGAACCATTCTGATTAGTGCATTATTCAAACAAGCTGTGAACCAATAACCGATGCTGTAATGGTGTTTGACAGTAGACTTAATACAGCGTTCCTTTTCAGCATTTACTAGATTTTCTACGTTTTACATGAATGCAGTCTGTTGATAAAACAAAACCGCACATTAACTTCTTACATCATTGTTGATAAAGAACAAAGAACCAACCTTGTGGTTTCGGGTCACTACTTTTTCAACGCAGGGCACTCGTTTTCATGAATCTCGGAACGGCAAACTTTCAAACATGTTTTTCATTCTTGATTTACAAAATAGGCATCAAGTTCTCATTGAAAGAGAAACATGTTTTTACCATTGTAGGATACCCAGGGTCGGCCATGACGGACAGTTAGCCTGTGAACAACAACAACAAAATGGCGGCCTGTCTGTTATGTCCGAGGCACTTTTCTTTCGACTTACACCAAGGAGTCCTGATTGATTACTCAGTATCACTAACAGAGCTTTACTGCACAAATTTTGATTGTTTGTATTTTAAATTTGATAATATTTTTATGTCCCATAATGAATAATTCATTAATTACCGCTAGTTTTCATAGACTTTAATTTAATCAGTAATTATGCATAGATAACATCTTCATATTTTATAAAGAGATAATGGCTTAAATCTTTTGTGCATTCTTTGAATGAATTGAATTTTTTTGTAAGTAATTAATGTAGTTAATGTTTTGTTCATGCAGGCTTTGATTTTATCTTAGAGGTAAATTATCACTTAGTCTGGTGGGAAGTTCTGTTTTGATTAAAACTTATTATATTTTCATTTAATTGTATTTTAATTGATATTAAAGTGATATTTCATTGTGCTGGTATTTATTTGGATGTTTTTTGTCTGAATTTGTATGAAATTTGTTCGAATTCTTAATATACTTTAATCTGATTGTAATAAAATCGAATTAAGTTAATATCAAAATTCTAGATAATTTTATTAAAACTTCAATTTTAGTAGAGCTTTCCTTATTGAGTGAATAATTAGTAAGGAAGTACTTTGTGTTATAATGTCTTAATGAACTTTAGATATTATATCTTCTGTCTTTCATGTAACATGATAATTGTTATGCATTATTGTTGTTTATCGCAATTCATGCGTGGCCTGAAAACCTGCTAATTCTAATACATGTACTTCAGAAGTCTTATTCTTAGAAAAAATAATTTTGATATCCTTTATGGAGAAGTGAAAATAATTTTAGTAGGATTTTAATAAAGTTTTCTGAATTTTGTAGATCATATCTTTTTCTATATGAAACCTTAATCTTGTTTATTTCCTTAATAACTTGTTTTTAACATAGTGTCATTTTCGCAGAATCTCTAAAAAAAATTTCAGGTTGAAAAATGAACACACTTTAGTCTTGTACCGGTAATTTTTGTTCGTTTAATGTGTATTTATTTAATAGATTATTGATTTCTTTTAATGGGAAATAAAAAGATGCTATCATGCATACAAGAAAACTGTATTTCATATATCACAATGAAGAGAAAAAATTATTCATTTATGATCTAAATAATACTTCGAATTTAATTATTTCAGGTTTATTTAAATAATTTTTATTCTGGATAATCAATAACCATTTATTTTATTTCAATTTATTCATAAAACTTAAAAGTGATTTATCTGTGCTGTCATTGTTCATTATTATTGCTGTGTATTCTTATTTATCTATTTATAAATGCTTGTCTTTGTTGCATTAATGACATTATTTAAAATTGATTTGCTCCAATTTCACATTTTTTGTAATTTTCATTATTTTTTGAAAGAATGTGTGAAATTTAGACTTGTCTTTATTTTTTGCACCTTTTTCATTGGTTAAAGTGTATTTATACTACCTGCCCTGTCAATGTTGACAATAGAGGCATTCAGACAGTGACACAGTCCGCTGGTTTGTGACTCAGTCAGCCTTATCTGGTATAAGAGGTTTATAATCTATACATAACCCTCGTACAGAGACACTGTCATACTCGTATCTTAAGCCGTGTGTGTGTGTATGCTGTAGTGTTATAGTTATGAATATCGTATAAAACTTGGCTCGGAATATTGAATGAAAGTTGACTCAATCGTTGTAATGTCATTGGCTGTCATTAATTAGCATAATTTGTGATAATTTTAGTCATCGTTAAGCCTTTTATGTTTAAGCACTGTAGTGTTTGGAGAGCTACCTTGCTGTATTTATATAGTTCCCAAACATTTTCTTTCTTAGTGAACTGTGACGTTGGAATCATTTACAAGGAGTTGAAAGTTTTGCGAAACAGATTTCAGAATGCATTGTTGATATTTAAAATAGACAAATATCGCCGAGAGTTGTGGCTGTTTGACATCAGGGAGAGACATCGGAGCTAGGGTGAACCGATTAAGGTCCCTAAATCTGTGACTTGGTGTTCATTAAGGACTCACCATGGCTATATTGAAGTCATTTTTATGTTTGTGCAATACTAGAACGGGAAGTCTTATCTCAGGATGTTATTCTCTGGTGTGTATATTCTTTCTTTTCTTATGTTTAATAATAATGGATAATATTGATAACGTAAAACATTTCCTTGGCTTTCAACTGACTCTTTAAATAGCATTTTGACTTATGAAGTTAGCTTAATATGACTTTTGACTCTCTGGATTCGTACCAAATGGTCAAATTTACTATTATATTAATAATGAATTATGTGGACTCTGGAAATTATTATGAATTAAGAGTCGCTTTTGGCACTCGACTTTTGATGTCAAGTGAACACCTTGCATGATATTGTTGGTAAAAAAGTAGCAGCACACATGACTCCTAGCATACCTTTGTTGTCATTGATGGTATATTAGAAAGGTTTTGTTTCATCTACGTGTCGGGGCCACACAACTTAATTCGTACATTAGTATACATGTTGAGATTTTAGTATACATGTTTAATAAGTTAATTGTGTTGTATTTTTTTGTTATTGTTTTTCTGTAATTTTCTAAAAGTTGACATTAAGTTCAAATAATAATGTAAGCTTTGATCTTTTGACTGTAAATCACTACTATAAGCAATAAGCATGATGAATATACAATATTTATACAGTACAACCTCTGTAGAACAACACCCTGTGGAAGCTGCAAATATTGGCCGTTGTTTAGAGGTTGTTGCTCTACAGAGGTTAAAATTATAGTAAATATCAGCTTAGGGAAAATTTGAAGGTGTTGCTATGGAGAGGTTGTTGCTCTACAGAGGTTAAAATTATAGTAAATATCAGCTTAGGGAAAATTTGAAGGTGTTGCTATGGAGAGGTTGTTGCTCTAGAGATGGCACTCTGGAGAGGTTGTACTGTATATACATGTATGTACAGCTCAACTTCTGCGGAGCATAATTTTAACTATCAACTTATAGAGCAACAACCTCTTAACAACAACATAACTTGCTTCTCTCAACTGGTGTTACATTAGAGAGGTTGTACTGTATATTGACATGTTACAATTCAATGTACATAATGAACATTGTATTATTTTGATTATTCAAAATTTACGATAATAATTCCCCTTCAAAAGGAATTCACAAAATTAAGAATTTTTCTGGGAACTATTCTTGCAAATTACATGAAATATGAATAACTACTTGACGGGGAGTGCGCCATCGTGCGTTATACATGAAGACATTTTAACATTCAGTCACCTGTGGTATACATCTTCATGTGATGTTTTAATACAGTGACCTATTTGTTGTGTGATTTACTCTGAATTTTTACTTCTACATGTACTGGGTTAGATTCGTCTCAAACATGCATTGTTTAAATTCTGTAGCAGTGTACATATGTCGTTACTTAACATAAAATACATGGTCTCTCCCCCCCCTCCTCCATAGTACTAGAGATATCTTGAAACTTTTGAAATTCATCTTTGAAGACTTATTATTACCACAGGTCTTTAAAATCTGTTAAATTTAGTTTGAACATAAACTATTTATTAAAGACATAAATATACAGGAGTGTAAATACAAGTACATTAATATACAGTTGGATTGGAAAACAAGCAAGTATTGCTTATACAAATGTATAAATTCCTTTCCATGGAAATTTCTGTTAAATTCAAACTAGAAATTTGATCTACTCAGCTTACAGTGTTTGTTGACATTTCGATTTGTCTCTAAGATTAAGTTTTTACTCTGTTTGTTGTTTGTCAAGTTTGTATATTTATCTTACTATAAATGGTATTTAATTTCATTGTATTGTTTAAATACATTGATCGGAATGTATTTGTACAATGCAAATGTTTCAGATAACCTAGACCCTGGGTACAACGTAGATTTATCTTGCTACAAAATAGTACTAATTCTATTATTGCTGTTTACGATCCCCGATATTTTTATTGATTATTGATTGCATCAAACTGACTATAAGAACAAAGAGTAGTTTGTGTATAAATGTAGGTTATACATGATATAATCGGGAAAGAAAATTCTTTGGCATTTTTACCTTACATGTATATTTTTACAATCGCGTTGATCTTGAAAGGTTAATAGAATAGATATTCTTTAATATTCTCCATGTGATGCACTTTGTGATTGTACAATCAGACTCTAATCAATATTTGTATAATAAAAATACTATACATGTATTAATGCATGTAGTTATGAAATATTGGTAAAGTAATAAAACTAATGATAATACATTTGTTATAAAACTTCAGGTTGGAATTTCAAACTAGAATTTTCTGTTGTTTTCAAGATTGTAAAAAAGAAAAATTCAGGGTTCATTTCAAGAAAACTGAGCTCTATATAAATGCATTGATACAATATATTCCTAAATGTAGGACTTACCCTTTTTGTGCCCCCGCCATTTGAAAAACAGACCCCGGATTCGAAAAGAGTTACCCCTGTGACTGTTCAAATTTTGGTTTCCAAATGACAATTCATGAATTATGTCGTGGACTGTTCTCATATTGTACATGAAGGTGTATAATAGTAAAATACAGGTCAAGTTGGATTTCCGTTAAAATCCAAACATTTTCAAAGGAGTTATGGCCCCTTTTTGACTAGCTCTCAGCGGGGGACATTAGTGTCCTCCGGACACATTTCTAGTTTTGTTTAAAACATATTTTCTACCTTTATTGTGAAGATTGGTTCAGCTCTCGTTTAAATCTCGCTCTGATGTCTCCGCCGATAGTTATGATTAATGAGTTGTTATTTTGATTTTCATGTATGTCAGTCACATTTGAATGGATCGTAAAAAAATCATGAATTTTGTACATGTTCGAAAAAATGTACTAGCTTAAAGAATTTCATGAATTTCCCTGGTTGTTAAAAGGTTTAAATGTTTAATTTGATATTTAATGGTTTAAAACTCATTTGAAGTTCAGTAAGTAACTGTTGCTGAATCATGTAATTACAATCTAATTACAGTAAGATTTGATTTTTTGTGATTACAACCTTTTAAAATTGTGTTTACAAGTTTAACATAACTCTTTCACCTTCAACTCAGACTTCACATATTTCTGTTACTTCCTATATCTTTGTTAAGATCATTCTAATTGCATAATTAAGATATGATAAACATGTACCCTCTCCCCCACTCCACCACCCCCGGGGCAATCGTCAGCAAGTTTTTAATGATTCAGATTGACAGTTAGTGTGTAAAAGACTTGATAGACAATAGTTAAATGACTCTCAATTAAGATATGATGTAATTATAAATATGACATCTTGTTGCAAAATGGCCGACATTGTCACACTGATGTCACGTCATTGTTTCAGTGATGTAATGTTATGCAAAACATAAAACTCTTCTCACATTTAAACAACTTATATTTTATACTGTGAGGTACTTTAATCTTTTGTGAAGCTGAATCTTTCGTTTCCTCTCTTAAACTTCAAAGTGAAATAAAAAAGATTTTAAATCAATTTAATACTCTGCATTCATCGGTTTAGGTAACAAAATAACAAGTTTTCGTGTCGTTCTAGACTTCGCTTTGAAGTTTTTTCTCAAACATCAATAGTACTAGTTTCTTGTATTTATATTTTGTACAAAAGTAACATAAAGGAAATCAGATTATACAATAAACTGTGATACTTTTTTATACACTTTTAACTAAGTATACATTTAAACTCTCTGTATAATTCATTGTATGATACAATGATAATGAGATTATTCTCACTCTTTTTAAATGTTTTGTTACTACAAGTCAATCTTATCCTTCATTGCTATTAATATATTATCCTTTTCACATGGATTATATTTGTTACTTACCTGCTTACCTAAATGCTCGCTGCATGATTATTGGTTGTTGATGCGCAATAGAAATTTTAAAAAACAACATAATTTAAATTCATCTTGTTTGAGATGGGCATCTTCTTTACTGTACACTCAATTAACCTTAAAGGTTAACTAGTCTACATGATAAATCAGATATCTACAATTACAATTCATTTACATGACGTTCACAGATTTTAATGAATTGCTCATTTTGTACTACAGATGTACTCGCCTTCAATTTAGGCTTAATCGTAACCTTATTATAATAGTTTATACATTAAAAGTTTTGGCATTGGCTAGTGTGTCACTGTCAAGTCATGATTTTTAAGGATGAATTTGTCGTCAATGATTTACCACTCTTTGTGTAAACTAAACAAATATCGAGGGTTCAGCGCAACACTGTCGTAACTTGTTCTGATTTCAATATGAGTTACGACACTGTTGCGCTGAACCCGCGATATTGCTCCTTAGATAAAGACAATAAATGCCTTGTGAAGATTTTAACCGTGATAAGTAAATATTAAGTTCACTATTGTGATTTTTTATGTAAAATTGATGGACATCAGCGGGTCACATATTTAGTCGAAACCTTATCTGAGTACATGCAGCTATTTGCTGTATTGAGATAAGAGATTTTTTCCACATTTCATTTGTCGATGATTGTACGCCATTCTTGTTTTCATATTATCACTTTTCGTGGCTGAGTAATTGTGTTTTGTTTTTCGAAAATTTCGATGAATGATAAAAAAGCGTTTTGTGTGCTTCCATATGATGTTAGTCGATTATTTGTTTGATTGTTTACATTTTATGTTTTAACCTCAATCCGTCGTCAAATGAAGAAAATATCTGACATTCTTACAAAGTGTCAGTTACCAACGGCAAACAAAGAATTATTTTAAGTTCAATTTCTGCCTAATTTTACTAGTATTGATGGCTATTGAACTGCTTAATTTTTTGTCTGTTTAGATTTTTTGTTTCGAAGCAATTTGTTGTTATGCGACTAGACATTCTTCTTGTTTTCGAAAGATAAAGATTTTTCAACTCCTTTTTTTTCAAAATTTTCGCTATCTTGCAGAATTAAATTGACTGTGAAGTTTTCTTTTCTTTCTTTTTTTTGCTGAACGTATTTGTAGCATTGTGACTAATATATTATTTTATCCGTGGTATTTGACACTAAATAACTTAAGTAAATATATATCATGCTTCCAATGGTGTACAAAGGCTTTTGTCTGACACTGTTTTCGTATATATTTAGTTTTAATCCTTAATATTAGATTATACCAGATTTTAGCTATTTGCGGTAATCAGGGGTCAATAGGCATAGATCACCTTGTCTTTAATTGTTACGTAAGAATTCATAAGAATGCTAGATACCAAAATAATGGAAGCGTCTAGTGGACTTAAAGTTAATACTTAGTCGAAGATTACCCTGCAGGCTTTCATGGTTGTCAGAAATTTGATTAATCCCAAAATTTGTTATTCTAAGTCATTTTTGTTTCGCTAAACCTATTAAAATCTTTTTGAAGTCTAAATTAGTTAATTGACAAACTTTTGTCATGGGAAGTAATGCTTGTACATGTCTTACTGTTTCATACCAAACATCTTACACTGATTTCAACAAGTCATACAAACATTACTTTCTTTGCCTATCATCTTAAGTAAAACCTGTTAAAAATATACATAAAAGATACTTTGGCTAATCTACTATTTCTTTGATGATGAAAGTCTGTTTTTGTCCGGATCTGATAAAACTGTGAAAATCTGCTTTGAAAAAAATATTTACCTGAATTCGACTTAATCTTGATTGGTTACAAAACAACTTCATAATTTTAATTAGCAGCTATTGCATTTGAATATTTAATAGATTTTAAATTAAATAAAGCTTTGTATTTCCATATCTAAATTGAATTCATTTTAAATAAAAAATTCAATAATGTTTGAATTATAATTTCCTTTTCAAATATTTATGTTATCTTATTTGCTGAATTTAATGAAAACATAGTTTTAAAACTTTTTTTATTTCACCTTCTTTTTGCCTGTAATTATTTTTATAAATGGTAGAATTAATTAAATATATTATTTTCTCAATTTTCTAAAAAATAATTTTAAAAACACCTTAACTTCACATTGTTATAAAGTGAAAGAAAAGTATTGTAAATTAGGGAATTGTTGTGCAATAATTTAAAACAGAACATAAAGTTAGGGACCACCCTAATCAATGCCCAAAAGAATATCGGCTTGAGTACCGGTAATCGGGTCTTTATTGTGTGTTCAAACAAATATTATTTCTCTTGACTTAAATACAGTCAAACCCCTGAACAAAATCCATCTTTGGGAAAGACAAAATATGAGCATCATTGACTGATGGCTTTCATTCAGAAGTCTTTTTGTTCTAAATAATCAATAACATTTTTAAAAGAAAGGCCTTTATAAGCTGAGTGGCCTTTATTCGGAGGTGACCACTAAAACAGGTTTGACTGTATAAAGTCTAATATTTCTCATCTAATTCTCTCACATATCCAGAAAATGGTGTACATAAAACATGTGTATTTGTCTGATCTCTATCCTTTTTGGTCTCGTGTACAGCTTAATGTGGAAAGTGTCATTTGACAGGAAGAAAAATGGCCACCATAATTTGATAGATTGGAATGGACTGGCATTATCTCAGAGAGAGATTCAGATAGCCACAAACTGTCCTTTATGTCCACGATGAACCAACAAAGGTCAGACATAGGACATGAATAGAACGACCCCTGTAAGCTGAAGCATCATGGGAAATATCATTTTTCTCAGAAATCTTACTTGACAGTTTACTTTACATTTTCACAAAACTGCTTACAGTTAATCAATATGGTATAGAATCTTAAACCAGAGAAAGAAACTCTCTTCATAGGGTGTGAAAAAAATGTGTTTGTTTCTGGTTCCCTGACCTAACCTATTTTTTCCCTGTGACCTTTGACTTTTAACAAGGTCTGGGGAACCATACATCCACTTTTTTACTATTTTTGGCTTACTGCATGCTTTCAAGAATAATCATAACAAAACAATATAAAAAATTACTTATGTGCAGAAACATAAACCATCCTTGGAAAAGACAAAATGTGACCTTTATTGACAGGTGGCTTTTGTTTGATGGTCATTTTGTTCTATTATAATCAATTACAGTTTTTCAAGAGATTGCCTTTATTCACAGGTTGACCTTTATTCCCAGGGTGGCCTTTATTCACAGGTGGCTGCTAACACAGGTTTGATTGTACCTGCTCTATTTTTAATGAGCATGTAACATTTTTTAAGCCTTATGTATGGTGAGCGAAATAAGTCAGCCATATTTAGAAAATTTGTTGTTTTCCTCTACTGGGAGTCCGGTGGTCATTCAGGAAGTTGATTAGCTAATGTCTTTAGCAGGATTGTAGTGAATCTGACATTTTTATTTTGGGGGAAAAACTTGAAAAGCCTTTACGCCAACCTGGTATTTGGTACGAAAAGAAACGGAAGACTTCCTGCTGATTCCATTTCTATGAAAATAATCGCGTCTGACACATTATTGAATTAGCCGTGAAACTTGTCACGGTATTTATGTGGAATACATTTTTATGTGTCCTCCTTTCTTTTCATCAGATAAAACATAATGGGCTTAAAATATCCCATAGTTGTTTCCAGAGGTCAACTGAATGGACATAACTTGTTTTATGGTATGTCTGCTTTCGAATGTCCAGTCTCTGTTTTAAAGATCGAAGCAATAACGTAAAGGACTAAATTCATTTTTAAATGACATTAACTGACGTGTGATTTGTGTACAATGAATGGAATGTCATACTGCCAGAATTCATTGTGTGCTTAATTCATAAAATGGCCGCCTGGCTCAGCATGTATGTGCCAAATAAGGGTAATTGCGGCTTTTACAATAGGGGCTATTAAACGTAGCTGTATAAAGTTGCAATGGTCATTAATGTGTTGATTCCATTCTTTGATCCAATAGAACTCCAGCGATTTCAGGGGTCACAATCTTCAAGTAATTACAAACAATCCGAGCATTGATTGTGTCTAGATCTTTGACTGATCACCGGAAATAAATTAGTGTTCTGACCATATTTGGTTAACATGAATTTTCATGTGACGAGGAAAATCACCCCTCTTATACATGAACTAAGATGCTAGCTATTTGAAGATGGATTTATTGTTGTAGGATAGAATTTCAGGACATTTCACCAAAGATACATTTTCTACAATCAGTTCTTGAGATTCAGTCAATTTTGTTGAAGGAACTGTTACATTAGTTAGAACAGACAATGTGTAAACATAGTATTTCGCCCAGAATTCATCATGACATGATGTCTAAAATTCATTGTATTATTAGCAAAATGCTCAATATGAAAGAACATAAACACAACAATAAGCAACCATGCTGCATGATAAAAGAATTAAACATACAAAATTTGCAAAAGTCATGTTACAATGTGCACCTGACCTCTTGTAAAGGAATTCACAAAATCATGAATTTTTCTTGCTAACTTCATGAATAGTTCATGAAATATAAATAACTATTTGACAAGGGCATTCCCAGCGATAACACAAAAAAAAGAGAAAATATATTTTTTTATTATTTCCATCGGGGTCCCTGATATTTGTGTGTGTTATTTAGAATACTTCTCGGTTCAATAGATGGTAATTATATCTTTTACTAAGAACTCTCATTGTCTGTTTTTGTCAGGAATATTTAGTCTTCCATATATTTCCCAGCATGTTTTTTATTGATTTCATAAGTCAGCTTCGTGACTACATTATCCCTTTGCGTTGTATCGTTGAAGTAAACTTTCTATTGAAGATAATGAATCATTCCCACATCACATTTCTCAGCAACCATCTGCATTTTACTCAATTAAGACGCTTTTATAGACTTTTTCCATCAATGTTTCGCAATCAGGTGAAACCGAAAAAGTTTGTTTCACTGACAAAAACAAATTCGATAAACTTGATCCGTGGTGGTGTCTAAAATTCAGTTAAAGTATGGATTTCTATCGACAGTGATGCACTGTTATTCGCTATTAATCACTTGCAGGAAAGCATGTGCAGAGAGAAAAAACTTAATCACATTTTCAAGTAAATCAAGTGCTTTTCCATTATTTTGTCAGTTTGAGCGATAGCATTGATCTTAGGCATTAACTTTCTCCAGTATTGATGAGGGCCCATGGTTGTCTGCTATTCAATTTCTGCTTTTTACTGCCATCGTAAAATTTTCTTCCAAAGTTTATCGTTTGACTATTGTAACTTTTGTCTTATCTCTAATACACTTAGTTCAATTTTGCTTTAAACCATAGATTTGAAATTTTTAGTATGTCATCCGATTTGGAAAGTTTCCGAAAAAGGAATCTAGTTAATGTATTAGTAATTAGCGTGTTATTAGACGTGGAATTTTATTTTCAAATCATTTGATTGCTCTGTTTGCTTTCCACGTAAATGTTTACCATAAAATCTCAAAATGTGCTTCGTGGAATCAATTTTTTGTTTAAAAAAGGCAAACTCCTAAAATTCACCAATAAAAGTCATATTACTTCAAAGGTTAATGTTTTCTGTACAGAACGCAATCGCAGAACATTTTTTATATCTAATTATATTTTTTTGGTTTAAAGTTTGGTCTTTGAAATAGAAAACTATTTCCAAGATGTGCCAATACTGTAGCTGTGTGCTGTTTTCACGAAATAAATTTTCCGAGTATGGATATTTTGTCTAGATTTGAATTTTTTTCTTAGAGAGGAATTGGATATCACCAAGGGGTCAGACGTAGAAAATATTTTTTCGTTGATGTAGGCATCGTAATTAAACTTCTGTATGTATTAAGCAATATTCGTAGTACATGAATTGCAAGGTATTGGTGTTGTTAATCGATTACCGTAATTAATTATTTAACCAGTTTTTACAGGATTTTAAAAACTTGAATGTTGGAGGAAAATCACCAGGTGTATGCTTAGGTAGATATATCAGTCTTCATTTAGCAAGTTGTGCAGCTTCCTCAAATATGAAATATGTTTTGTCTCAAGTAGGATTTGAGCTAAGAGCATTGAGGGACTGGTGAATACTTGTCCATATAGAGACTAAATAACCACCCAACAAATGAGGCCCCTAATAAATAATAAAACAAGATGCATTTTTGAAACATAATTCCCCCCTTCAGATGAGTTTGACCTACTGACATTAAAATGCACCGGACCTGTAGAGGTTGTCATGAGGTACCAACGTATGAAGTTTGACGATTGTAGGTGGAAGCGTTTTGATTTATAGGCAAGGTTAAAGTTTGATACAAACAGACAGACAAACAGAAAGGCCAAAAAAATATGCCCCTCAGCTATCGATATGGAGGCATAAAAACCAGTTATATCTCATTGTACATTAGTTGTATGATGGTGTTTGCTTGTAGTCGACATCAGAAAACATTCCTAGTAATGATTTACGGCAAAATCTGCTTGAGTTCAAATCCCACCTGGGCTAGGAAGCTGTCCAGCTAGCTCATGGTAGGTCAGTGGTTCTATCCAGTACCCAGGCATACTCTTGATGTCTTTCTCCACGGTTTTAAGCTGGACTGCTGATACAACATGAAACCCACTTTACAGTAAAATGAATCATTATGCATGTTATAGTATAAAGATATTAAATACTATTTATGCTAATTTTTCGAAACATGACCCCTAATTTATGGATATTTTTTATGTAAAATTTGTTTCAAATTATTTATACTGCTCTGATCAAAGTAATGTTTGGTTTTTTGTTAAATAAATTAAATTTTGTCGGGATATCATTGATATGTGAATTTATCGGCATAATAGATAAGTGCTTGGTTTGTGTAAAATGACCCCGTTTTTGTGTTTGAAAACTCCCACCTTTATATATGACTTCTCTTTCATCCAGATGAAGGGTTTATCCCGAATATATCCCGAAATTTTAATTTTCTCCATTGTTAGTATAGACATCTTTACAATCATAGTAATTTAGCGTTCTTTAGTCTTCTTAAGTACATGTGTAATCTGAAGATACTTTCACTGTAACTAGAATGATTAAGCAATTTAATACGTTCTACGGACCATTATCAAGTCTGTTCCTGCCCTAGGGTGGTAATAAATATATATCAGATAGGTCGAGCTCCCTTATTCCTGGGGTAAAGATGTCTTGAACAGTAATTATACGTAAACCAGTCGGATAATTGGTATACGCCGATGGTAGAAGCTTTAAAAAACAGACCCAGTCTATAGTGATCTTGATTTGGAAAGTTCACGTTTTAGGAAAGTTTGCGTTTTAGGTTAATTATTAAATCCATGAATAATAGAAAAAAACTGTCTGAATTTTTACTGTATCGTTGGTTTTGTATGTAAAATTGTTCGCCATAAATTTGGTTACCGTGGAAACGAAGTGATGAGTTACATCTTCATAACTGTAAATTTTAAATCATTCGTTCATTATTGAACTTTAAATCACATTTATTTCCCTCATCTTGTATGTAAATTGGAAACATTATTTTTTAATGCGAACCACAAATCCAATTTTCTAACAATAACTTATGTAAATAACTTTAAATGCACTCTGTGTTGTTTATAACCCGTTGTTTTTGAACTGTTATTTGTTTTAAAAATTGATTGGGTAGGAGCATGTTCACTTCTTGCATATAAAAGCTCACTAGAGAGATTTTATAGTCTATCTTATTTGAATTTAGCTACAATTTAAAACAAACAAAAACTTTTTCATTGTATTTGTGTATACAGTACAACCTCTCCAGAGCGACCCTCTCTTGAGCAACATCCACCCATCAACAACAGCATGAATATCCCACTGCACAATTTAACTATTAATTTAACCTCTCTAACACAACAACCTCTCAACAACTATATAAGTTTGCTACTTCCAAAGGGTGTTCCTTTCGAGAGGTTGCACTGTATTAATATATTTTCAAAAAAAGAAAATTTGTTAGAAAATCAATTCTTTGTACTATATCATAAACCATTTTTATAATGTATTGTTTTTGTTGTTCTTTTCAGGCAATTTCCTTGCTGTGTTTGGTTTACTTTTTGTTTCGTTACGTTGGACATAAACTGGTGGAAGATTCAGCCGGTAAGTACGCCTCACGTAACATGTAGACAGTTATTTATTTGTCATCTTTACTTGTATTTATGCTTGGTCGGTTAAACAGTTCTGACAACATAATGAACATACGAGGGTTGTCCCATGTAATCATACGCATGAAATGAGAAAGTTTCATGAATGAAACACTGAAAAATTTCCGCTAACCTAATTTTTAAGAAAAATGATTTCACAGCTTTGGTAAAAAATACCTACGTCTACTTATTTGTTGAATTGTTTCTATACATTGTATACTTCAAACAAAGCTAACATAAAGTAGGTTACGATTGAAGAGGTTCCTTATTTCCAACTGTCAGTAATTGTAAATATTTCGTCCAGCTTGCTGGCTGTCAGAAATTACTATTTGTTGTACGTTATAGTTGAATGGAGTGGTCCCTCCTGCCTGGTTCTCGGCTTTAAGCTCTTTATTTGGCTTTAACTCTTTCACTGCCAACAAGACAGGTATTCCAGTCGGCACATAACTATATGTGTATTTGCCTACATGGCAGGTATACCCATCGGCACAAATCTCTTCCTATTTGGCTAGATGATATGTAATACCTGTATGGGGAGTTGGTTAAAGTTTTAAATAAGCTGTCATTTCTTATATGTTCCCTGGCAATACAGTGTACAATGTAGGCAAATTGTGTCTGGCAGTGTAAGGGTTATTTAATTATATTTGGTGTCAGTCTTTTTAACATATGTTGCAATACAGCTATGTTCAACCTTTTACTTTTAGCTGGTACATATTGCCATACTTGTATACAGTCAAACCTGTGTTAGCAGCCACCTTTGAATAAAGGCCACCCTGTGAATAAAGGCCATTTTTTCAAAAAATTATCACTGAGATTTAGATCAAAATGACCTCCAAATAAAGGTCACCTGTCATCAAAGACCACATTATGTCTGTCCTAAGAGTGGCCTTTGTTCACAGGTTTATCTGTATTTGACTTACTGGTACTATTAAACTATGATCAATATACTGTTAACATATTATGTTTGTATGTTTACAGAATATAAAGGAATCATCTATGTAGGATTTGTGTTGTACGGTTTTATGATTGTCTCATCTTTAATTATCATACCTGGAGTACAACTGGTTAGTATAAAATTTATGGTCTTCTAATTTTACTTGTTTTATTAAAGAAAAAGGAATTTTTCAACTGTTCTTAATTGTTATTAATGTTTTTAAGTATTACAACATCTCAATGCCAACTGTAAATATAATTATGTAAACTTAATGATAATTTTCCTGATAAAAATGCTGTCACTTGATTTGACTAAAATTTTAAATTGATATCACTTTTGATTTGTATAAAAGAAAGAATAAAAAATGCCATATTTATGTAAATAACATATTTCTGACTTATATTATGAAAATACATGTTTTTCGAAGAATTTTTTTAGCTATTATGCGTCGTCTACGAATTTGCAAAAACTTTAAAGTGGCTCATAACTCAGAAACTATTAAAGGTAACAATAACTGAGGCGGGGAACAGACAAATGTTGGCATCGCTTACGGTGTTCTTGTTATAAGCATTATGTTTTATCTCCATTTTATTTTTGTTTTCAGGATAAACGTTATTTATTGTTACCGTGGATATATATTGTGATATTAGTCGTCTTATACGATACTGGTTCCGTAGCGTTACTAACCACTGTACATATGGAACGAGAAAAGGTATAGTAGATATATGTCTCGTACATTTTCTGTTGGTCAATCAAATTTCACGATTAATTAAATAGAGCGTCGAATTTAAGCTACTGAAATAAGGATTATTGTATGGCTATCTGATTGATTTCTTTAAAATTATTAAAAATGTTATTCTGTGTTATATAATGGCATGCAGATTTTGAATGTAGAAAGTGGTATTTCGGGAAAGGCTGGATGTTTTGTTTGTATTTTTTACTAGGAATCCTATTTTTATCTATGTATCAAATTTAACATATGATTTGATTTTATGATTATTCAATGGCAGAGTTGATCATTGATTTGGGTTTATGTAAGTTAATAGATAAATTTATTTTTCAAAATATACATGGATAAATTTTATTTCACAGTAATAATACTCCAGATGCTTGAACCAGTTCTAAAGTTTGTTGTTCTTCAAGAACTGTCTTTATGAAACTTACTTCAAGTCTAGGATAATCATCATATGTAGCAGTCAAACAAACATGATTTGACAGACATATTCAATAATGACATTGTCTGGACTGGGGCCACATTATATAACAATTTTTTATTAGTGTTTGTCAATTTTAAAAACACATTACTTATTTAAGCATGTATAACTTGGAGAGTAAAATTCAGATAAAAGCTACTGTAAAGAGTGCAACATTTGCTACTATCTTAGGTGGACATAGTTCACAGGTTTGACTGTTATTGTAATAAGACGCATCTATGATTAAAATGTCCGACTTGAATTAGAGTGATCAGTCAACCATTGTAATTTGTTAACATTTAATATCACTTTTCTATTGCAGACATTACATATATGGGAAATAGTCTGGTTATTTTTCTACCTCTTCCGTCTTGCTGCCAATGTAAGTAGACTCCCTGGATTTATTTATTTCTTGTTTATTATCTTGTAGATTACATTTCATGATTCCACCAAACATTTATGTGATATTGCTTCAGATGAAGTGTTTCCATATAGATATTCTCTCACGGTCAAAACAACTTCAAAAATGAAAAAAAAAGTTGAACTGCGTTAATCTTCCATCTTTGTAATAAACAAATTTTGTGAAAGGGAATGGTTTAGGGGCTTTGATCTCTAACCAGTAGTCACTGGCCCCTTAAATAATCGCTGTGAGTTAAATCCCACAAATTTCACATGTGAGGAGGCTATCAGTGGCAGCTGTCTAATTTAAGCTGAAAGTTACCAAATTATTCTGGCTGTTTAAGCAATACGTCAAAAAATAAAAACAAGTGAAAAAAGGTTAAGTTCCATTTATATGTAAATTTGTAAAACTTAAAATACCAGACTTATATATTTATATGTAAATATGTAAAACTTAAAATACCAGACTTTTTATCTGGTATTCAGAAGGCTTCCAGAATGCCCCACAGTTACATTAAACTGAACTCTGCAGGATCAATGCATTATGATGCATTTCAATTGATGTACAAAATCATTAGAAAGAACTGTATTTAATTATTCATGCATGTTTTGTACATAAAATAAAATGTTTTATAGTTAAAAAACATTATATCCTGTTTACAGTGCATGCTTGAACAAATTTAATCAAAACATGAGGTAAATGATGTAATAAACGATTGCGTAGTTATAATAAAAATAAAAATCAATTTTGAAATATTTTCAATATGAAAAAAGGAACTGTGACCGCAATCCGGTTTGACACTGACAATCCTTACTTTCATCTGCTTTACATCATTAAATGACGTTACCCAGAATTCCTGTCTATAGAAACCTGTGTCATCCATCTTTCGATCATTAATGTTGGCATAATACCGCCAGGGTGTCGTCTGCTTCAATATTTGTCTCCTGCTTGGAGATCATACAGTATTAGTTTATCAGTGTGTGTCTAGACATTCATAAGCCTAAGAACTACTACATGTGTGTTGAGATCGGAGTTTAATCTCTAGTCCACATAGAATAATCTCCCAAGATATGTCCCATGATACATTTTAATTCCAATATACTTCATGAAAATGGACTCTTGACAGAATGTCCATTGAACGTTTATGACAAGTGCTGTCTCACATTTTACTCTTAAATTCTGTAAGAGATGAAAGGAAATAAGGCTAAGAAAGACTTGTTTCCCTCTGAACTATGATTTAACTTTTATTATGCTTCTAATAATGAGTGAGTACTTAAGATTTTACTAATGATGAATATTCATTTTACTTATGATGAATATTTATGATTTTACTAATGATGAATATTAATGATTTTATTTATGGTGAATATTCATAATTTATCTAATGATGTATATTGATGATGTGACTATAATGATGAATATTGATAATGTTAGTCATGTGACTAATGATGAATATTGATAATGTTAGTCATGTGACTAATGATGAATATTGATGATGTTAGTCATGTGACTAATGATGAATATTGATGATGTTACTAATGACTAATATTTTCTACATTTCAGTGTTACTGTTTTACTTGTGTTGTGTCACAATATCAGGAACTCTCTGATGGCAGAGGGACATACGACTTTCTTTATAAACCTGTAAGTTCATTGATTAAGGACTTCATTGCTTCATAACTGTTTTGGTTCCATATGTCTGCAAATATTTGTTGACAGTAGGAAATTTGAACAGCCTGTTCAAGACCAAAAATGTTTCATTCTTTGTTCACAGAAAATATTAGATTATTCCAACTGCAGCTTTGCAACAAATTGGCAGATATGAGGTGAAAATGACATGTACCGTATATCTTCATTCTTGCAAAGCTTTCCTTTCTATGGCATTTAAGTTCTGAACAATCTGATCTGTGTTAGTAACCACCTCTGAATAAAGGCCACCCTGTAAATAAAGGCCATTCTTTGAAAACCATCATTGGTTGTTTAGAACATACTGACCTCTAAATAAAGGTCACATATCAATACAGGTTACTTTTTGCCTTTTCCAATGAATGTTCACTATCAGTAAATTACCCTGAAAAATTATCGCAACCCAAAAAGTTTCATATAATTTTTTTTTTTAAATCTGCTAGAGGACTTCAAATAGGCATTTTGATCTGCGTATTTTTTCTATATCTACATTGTTAGCAATATGCTTGTTGGCTCAGTCTTGGTTCAAAATGAAAAAAAAAAATGAAAAAAA
Organism: Lutraria lutraria; assembly: GCA_964023205.1. Lineage (NCBI taxonomy): Eukaryota > Metazoa > Mollusca > Bivalvia > Venerida > Mactridae > Lutraria > Lutraria lutraria. Next base: position 4,449,557 of record OZ026833.1, read on the forward strand.
TATATTTCCCTATTTACCTCCCAAAATTTCAAATTTGGGTAGTGCTAGGGCAAACATAGACATTTTTAACATGGACCTTGTGTATAAATAGACAAAGCTGTTTCAGCATGTTCATAAATTCTTCATGACTAGAGAATATTATAACAAACTGCAATATTTTTGAAGTATCAGAAAAATTGAAAGCAACTTTGTTACCATTGCTGCAGAAAATAAAATCAATAGCGCACTTGAAATCCTTTGTGTAAATATCTAAAGAATTGATTGTTATCATAACTTCATTAATTAGTCCACTGTTCTCCGAGAAAGCTGATATCGGATGTCTTGAAGAGACGTCTGCTCGTTATGATTTTTAGATTCAAGAGAAAAACACACAAAGCTTTTAATGAATTACTCAGAATATTAATTGCCGATGTTGACCTAATTTGTGATGAATGGGAGTAAATTAACAGAAATATTTAACATCTGGGGTCTGATCCCTAAACTCTCCATTACTCATGTTATTAGTCATCTGAATTTATAAAATTGAACTTTGTAGCTACATTGTATGTATAATTTGTGATTAAAGACAATACTTTTGTTATTTGTACTTAAATTTGTATCTCTGTGAAGTATCCGGTTGGATGAAATATTAAAGACTTCTCAGTGTATTTCCTCCTCTAATAACATTTTGGTTTCTGTCTTTTCGAAACATGGATATTAGCTTAAATTTGTAAACTTACTCTTTTTTACCTTCCAGCACCGAAGAGCTCGGTTAAGGACTGGTGGCCAGTTTGATATTGACACTTTTGATTTACCATTTGGTGTTCATTTACCTCCTTACACTGAAGAGGATACGACAGAGCACAGTCCACCATTGTACAGTCAAATCTATCCTGAAACAACAACAAACCAGTCTAGCACTAATGTTACAACAGAAGCCACAGACTTACAACAATGTGCTTGTCAAAGTTTTACGCAGCAATATTCCAGTGAAGCTACCAGTCAAAGATGTATGTGTCAAACATGTTTACAAAATTACGCAATAAGAACAAATAACACGTCTACTCACGCTTACATTGAACCGAGCGTAAACATGAGTTCGTCTCAGACTCAAGGTGCTGGATGTGTGACAAGGACGTGCTCTGATATTTGTGATTGTTGTAGTATCTCGCCGCACTGTGAGTACTGTGCATGTTCTGAAACTGGCGAGGATAGCGGGTACGTTGACATTGAATTCACGCCAGAAACAAGTTCAAGGCTACACGGGTCTAATTTATCTGGAAATACAGATGTCGGAGTACCTGAAAGGTGTCAAAATTCTCATAATATTCTAAGATATCCAATAATAATTAAAAAGAATGGAAGAACTCGAAAATTGACATCAAGGGATGGCCATATGTTATCGGGAGGTGTTTTGTACAATAGTCGCTGTGATAGATATTCAGAAACAGAAAATAATTCTCAGCAGTTGTGGAACAACCCACACTGTTATGAAGTCACTGTCAATGTTGAATGGATTTAAAATATATTTAGTCAACCATAATTGTCACAAATATTGTTAAAATGATGTTATTTATAAAAACAGAATCACTTACGTCATTACATTACGTTACGTATCTTCCTCTCGGCAGCTTTGGATATGTGTGAGAGAGAGTCAATTTTACAAATCAATATTTACAGGCAATATTTTGTTTCATGCACTTGTAGAACACAAATCAAATTTCCGAAATATTGATTGCAATGGTTTATAGATCACTACATGTTTTGATGTTATATAAAATTCATGTTCTGAGTAACAGCTCTTTGCTTTTACCCTTTTATCTAAATGCACGCTACATGATCATCAGTTGTCAATGCGCCATAAAGCAACATCAAACAATAAAAACTCAGAAACAAAATTCGTCAGAAATAAGATTTTTTTCTATTTTTTATAAGTCAAGAATATAAGTATATAAAATTTAGAATTTCACATTACTAATCCTAAAAAGATCAAAACTTGTTTTTAGTATTCTTGTAATAGCCATTTTGTCAGATTCCAATTTTTAAATTTGTCAATAATATTTTTATAGTATTCAAATCCCATTTAGATTATCAGTAATTGTTTCATAAGATACATAAAAAAATATGAATCTATCATTTTGCAAAGTATTTTCAGTACAGCTTCGACAATTTCAGCATCATCTGTTGTCTGTATAACATATAACATCTTACCATAACCGCTTGAGCACCAAGTCCCGGTAATGATATCTAAAGTTACGTATGTTGCCTGTGAAAAAGTCTAGACAAGCTAATGTGCATGTTTCATACTCTATAGTGGCGTCAGTTTTGAGATAACAGTTAAGTTGTTTGTAATTGCTGGAACTATATGGCTGTAGAAGATTGTAACATTGTAACATACATTATTGAGTGCAAACGGTAATGACTGACTTCAGTATCTTATACATCGTAGCTAGAAATATTTTATTCCAATTTTTATGTGTTTTTTGTCCCGGTTTATTCAAAGTTTTTATGATAATGAAGCTTTGGTTATTTATGATTTAACATCACATTATGCGGACACAGGATTTTGCCACAAGTTTCTTTATAAATCGTGTGTGACAAACTTAAGGCCTAAAAAAATTGTTTTTGTTTCTGGTTACATGCTCATTCAAAATAGGGTAGATAGGTCAGGGCTTTTGTTTTGGCTCTTGAAAGCGTGTGGAAAGGTATAAAAAGCATAGAAATGCACCTATAGTTCCCCAGGCTTAATAAAAACTCGAGGCTTTTGGGGATAAATTAGGGAAGGTGGGGTAATCAGAAACAAACCATTTTTTTAAACCCTAACTTGATTTAATATTAATAACCACAGGGGTGGCATTTGACAATTAATCCTCTCTGTGACAAGTTCCTGTGTTAATTTGAATTACTATGTTTGTATTTAATGTTTTCTTGATATTAAAGTGCTACACTTGCCATTGGGTACAAGAGTTAATTGATTCTTATCATAGAAGGGAGGTAATAAATAAAGAAATAACTAGTACATACAGAGTTGTCTTTCTTTGTGGTAAAGCATTGGGATGAGTTGTGGTGGAGTGGGTTGATGTGGTATGGAATAGTCAGGATGGGGTTTGGTATGGTACAATGGGGTGGAGTGGTGTTTGGTATGGTACAATGGGGTGGAGTGGTGTTTGGTATGGTACAATGGGTGGAGTGGGATTGGTATGGTACAATGGGGTGGGATGGAGTTTGGTATGGTACAAGGGGTGGAGTGGTGTTTGGTATGGTACAATGGGGTGGGATGGAGTTTGGTACGGTACAAGGGGTGGAGTGGTGTTTGGTATGGTACAATGGGGTGGAGTGGTGTTTGGTATGGTACAATGGGGTGGAGTGGTGTTTGGTATGGTACAATGGGGTGGAGTGGGGTTTGGTATGGTACAATGGGATGGAGTGGGGTTTGGTATGGTACAATGGGGTGGAGTGGTGTTTGGTATGGTACAATGGGGTGGAGTGGGGTTTGGTATGGTACAATGGGGTGGGATGGAGTTTGGTATAGTATAATGAGGGTGGAGATGGAATGGACTGGGTATGGTAGGGTAGTCATGGTTGAAACCACCCAGACAGTATTTATGAATGTTGACAATATACCTTGTAAATGATTACCATCAAGTTGATGATACACTCGCACTCATGCAGTCTGACTAGGTAGGTCGGAGCCTTTTTGGTTCTTGAACTTATGTAGGAAGTTTAAAAAGTGATAGAGTGGATTATCCTTTCCTTGGGCCTAATAGAAAGTCAAGCATTGCAGGGGAAAAATGTGGTGAGGCAGGATACCAGAAACTAACAATTATTTGTTTGCCTAAGTACATGTACATTATAACATAGATGGCAAAACACCTCAATGTCTTCTTGCCTGCTTCCTACTTAGTTGACAGAAACAATATTGTTTCAATATGTTGGACAGACAAACAGATGCGTGAAAATTCAATAAATGCCAGAAATATTTATAATCAATGCTAAGAATTAAACCAGTGACATTTTGTTGGCACTCTTCCCAAGAAATATCAGAAACACAATCTTCCTTTCTAACCATGAATGGATTCATAAGTTACCTAGACACTACATCTGTCATTGTCAACAGTATAAGGTTCATTCAGAAAATGCTGATGTAGATATCAATTTAACACTCGTCTGACAGAGAGTATACGAGTGCGTACATGTATTTTATCATCACAACAATGGCTCATTGTTTTATTGATTTCAATAATTTATGCCTCTGTGAAGAATCCCACAGGCCCGTAGGAAACAATTTCAGATTTGATGGCTAAATTCTAGATTTTGTCTGACGACAAAGGGATCAGTTATAGCCCCATTTAGTTTCCATTACAGCTGAAATTATTTGGGGGCTAAGCCCTTGCCCCTATCACCGGCTCCTATACAGCCCACACCCAGATTATACAATCTTAGATAGTATATTGATATGTGTAGTTTCTTCTAATATTATAAAATAATAAAAACAGAATTAAGTATGTTATAATTTATACTGATTTCCAACCTTACTATAACATAATGCCTATGGAAAGAAACATAAAAATTAATGTGTATACTACATACATGCAGCTTCTTCACTTTTGTTCTTCAAGATTCAGATTCAAATATATAATCATGCTTATTAACACATTAATTATATCATTTAACTATACACAACAGGGGTATAATGATAAAATAGAAATAATCTACAAAAGTGTTTATCAGACTTCGTGCTCATCGATTTTAATATCTAAGGGAGGTAATCCAAATTAAAATAATGACTTGAATCCCCCAAAAACATTCCGACGGTCCCTAGACCCTTCCCAATATTATAACTTATTAATCATTGAATGTCTATTGCAAAAAGTTTGATGATTGAATAAAGGTATTGATAAGGATGTTAACATTCGAATTTGAAGCTTGGAACCAAACAAATAAAGCCATAAGCCAATTTTCTGCTTTTTAATAAGGGAGATAATTACAATGTCCGTAGATGCTGTTTTCAAGACATTTTCTCCGTAACTGAAATTTTATTAAGACTTTCCTAAGCACATTTGTCATTGCGTATTTGAAATTATTATCAATTCTGATGTAAACAATGTTACATTGTTATAAAATCGACAAAATATGCGAACTAAAGTATGTTGTTTTTTTTTCATGATTTTATTACTACATGTATAATGTAATGATATTTCATTACATCCTACCCATAGTCGTACAAATTTGAAGTGATCCGGTTGATGTGTTTTGTAGCATGAGATACTACTCATCAGTGGCGTAGCTAGAAACAAATTTAAGCCGATGCACCCTAGGGAGGTTCAGGAGCCGCTCATTGGGGTCCGGGACCCCCCCGAACTTTTTACCTAAAACATCTCTGACGCGTTTTTTTAGGTCACACAATTGTATTTTAACCCAAATTTATCGGAATCATGTACGTTATACATGTACAAATGTATATGGTAGTTTGTAACAATAAAGTTATATTTTACCTACTTCAAGTTAAGCGATCTACAACAAGCGAACCTGATGCTTATGGCATATAAGCTTCCTCATTGACATGTATACTTTTTTATTGTATTTAAGTTTCTCTTTGCAGTTTATATATGTATATACATGTATATATATATGTATGTACAAATATGTAACTGTGTATTGTTTTGCAATTGCAATTGTGTACTGTGTTTGTATTTGTTTCTTTACGTACCGGTACGAATCTTTTCTGTATTTTCAGTGTTGTAAAACATTGTATTCATACATATTGAAATGTACTTACCTAGATTGAAACTGAATAAATCACAGTCATATTAACAAACCTAGTTATTGTGAAATAAACAATGGAGCCCCTAGTGAACTTTTGAACTTGAGGTGGGAAGAGTAATATTGGAGGTTGTTTGTCATTATTTCATCTAGTGACACGATACATAATTACAAGTATTTGGAACCAGAAGGATTTTTACTTTTTTGTGACATTTCAACTTTTTTTTGTGAATAGTGACTAGAAGTGACATTGGACGAATTGGAAAAAGGATTAATGGTCGGTGAATGATTTATAAGAATACTGACAATATAGTTTCAACTTGACTATTCAGTACGTGCTGTACACTACATTTTTCATATTTGTTCACTTAGCTATATAGTATAGTGTTTAAATAACACTTGACTTTATTAATTGTACGTTACAGTAGAAAATATGTTTTCACGATCATAATAATGTGCTGATAAGTGTTAATCAAATTAAAACTTTTGATTAAACTGCAGTCAGCTGTTTGTATATTTCTGTGTTGATTATAGTACAATTACATGATTGTTTATTTGACAACGGTTGCATGCAAGTTGTCTGGTGTTTATTCTCAGTTCATCATATGGACCCGGGACCTCTTGAGTGACTCTACCAGATGGATACAACAATGGTTCAACACTAGGTTGAATTTGCATTCACAAGGTCAATATTATGTCATTATAGATTGGGTTTAAATTGGGAGAAGGATGAATACAATTTTTATCACTCGGCCAACGGTGCGCCAACATAGCGCCATTATAGGTCTTAGTAGAGCTCGAGCGGTTGGCACAACATTGGTCCAATGATGGCCGAACGATAAAGGCTATTTTAACACATTGGGCCAACGATGTGACAACATTGTGTCGATGTTTGGTTTTAGTGGTCCAATAATTGCAAAACGAAACTGACTGGGATATAACCTCAATGGAAGGGTTTTTCACTTTTACCGTTATAACACTTTTAACTAAAGTATCAAATCTGTTCTGATCACAAAATTCTACGCATCTCAGAAACACTCATACCGATCTTCTAGCAACCTGCTGTTGTCTTTGACCTTGCATTAGCAACGCTATATCGTGACCCCTCTGTACTTCCGTAAGCCATACAATGATTGTAATATGTGTGTGTATTTATAAAGATACATGAAATTTTATAAACAATAACTTTATCAGTATTATTCAGCATTTTGTTTGCTTTTTAACACTGACATTACATAGTACATAAAATGTTACATGATTCAGTAATTTTAATAACTGTTGAGTGCACACAGTCCTAGATCATCATCTAAGCAATTTTAAACAAAGCAGATAAACTTCTATTTACTTCATAATTAATTAATTTACATTATACTGCAATTTCATTTTCCCAATGAGACAGTAAATTGATAGTTTTGGTAAAGAAAGAGGCTATGCGTTTTTTTAAAATAAAATGACACAAGAATTGCCTGTACAAATTTATTTTTTGTTCAGTACGTGATAGCAATTTTAATAGATAATAGATAAAATTATACGGTAGATTTTCCTTTAATGATGTAGTCTTCCATTCCACTCCAAGTACCCATACATCCCCAGGGACCCTTACCCTTCCCTACCACTTACCCCCCCCCCCCAATGGACCCCTCCCCAGTACGCCACACCCCTATCCCTCAAGGACCTTTTTCCCCTAGGACACCGTACCCCTTCCCGACCAAGGGACACTCCCTCGTGAACGCCTTCCCAAGGGATTCCTCCCCCAGGAAGTCCCTGCTCCAGGAAACCTTTTCCCAGGTTACCATCCATCATCTCCTGTCTGTCTACTCCATTGTTCACTTACAAGTACAAGTGCAAACAGACAAAAAATAACTTATAGAAATCTAAGGGATATTACGTAAACATGGACACTTTTGGAGTAATAATCAAACACGTAATCTGTAAAAAAGAACAAATTTTAAACATTTTAGTGGATACCAATACTTATCTGAAAGTAGATAGACTAAAGTATGGGCGATACTTCAAGGGTGCCAACATACAGTAATTTAAAACGATATGCCAACATACAACAATTATTAAGGAAATGCCAACAGATAATTATTATAAAGAATATGCCAACAGACAATAACAGGAGGAGACAGACAGGAGAAATTTGCATGACCATGCGACCACATACACGCATCATACGGGTTTTCCTTCCCTCGACACCGAGAGGCGAAAGAAAAATAGACGCAATGCGTCCGATGATGACGGCCTGTAAAGGCCATACATGATCCATTCAAACAAATATCCACCTTTATACGAACGCGACAACACCAGACAAAAAGTTGAAAAATGTGAATAACAACAGGCTTCGAGCGTATTTTCATGTCTAGTAAATTCACTTTAGCACCAAATCAATTCTAATTTACAATGGCGCTTCGCATTGTAATATACAATATTTTGGTGAAGTTTGGTAATAATTGGAAAGTCAATTAAAGTAATATCAATGAATATTTGCAACTTTAGGTCTTGTTTTACCTCCACGTAGTCAATACGTGTACCCCCGGGGCATGATATATATACTAATATTCTATACAAATCCAAGTCCTTTAAGAAGACGTTTCACACCTCGCTTCGGTCAACGAATTCATCGCATAATGTAAATATATAAATATGTATCTAAGATAAAACCCAAATATGTACTACTTTTATTTCTGACTTACTCTCATAAATAAATACAGCTTATCCGGTGCTAATAGACACCCGTGAACAACAGAAACCTATCCACAACAGACGAAAAACGCTCTTTAAATGACCGTATATAGCGGACATGCCCCAACTGCGGACAGCTGACACCAAAATAGCCAAATTGTTTCCCGAAATGCCATCTGGGACTTCAAGAACGGATCTAAAACAAGTATTGTGTCTTATTCAGTCAAAAGAGCATTCACATGAATGCTAATACGCAGGAATCGCTTATCAATTAATATAATTAATGCAATATAATTCATTTACATACATATATAAAACCCTTTTCTTAGTACGTAGATGATATCTAAAGCAGAGTAATTGAAATTATAGAGAAACACACATTTTTACCAATATCCAAATAAAATTATTGTGAATACAATGTAATTACATTAGAATTAGAATAATTACCTCCCTTAGTTTGCTAAACTGACGCTTATATTGTATGGCTGTTACTGAGGAGACCGCTATTTATAACGAGGAATAAGCTATATCAAATTATATGTTTTGTTCAGATTAATAGTGACATTTTTCTTGTTCGCATCTTTAAGGACATATCCGATAGTTGCTATTGCGCAGCTTAAGAATATATGCGGCAACTTATCCCATATTCTAACATTTCAGTAAATTGATTTCCCAAGTTTTTATTTTATTCTTTGTGATCATTACTCTGTAAATTTTAGACCAGGGAACTGCCTCGGCGGGCATCGGCGTGGCTATGACGCTGCTCATGACGCTACAACTCCATGACAGCTTAATAAAATTAACATCAATTAAGTATTAGGAAATTTGTGACAGATAAGTATTAAATGTACAAAGCAAGTAAAGTAACATTTATAGATTGAACAATAATATGTATGGCTTGAAGTCAACCGCACTATATACACGTAATCTGATTATTGTCATATTTTCCTGTCTAAGCAAGACAGTACATGTATAACTATGAACTAAGTAATGCTTGCTTCTTAAACGATTTCCAATAATAATGAAATAATCAAAGTACTGAAAGTACACCTGGAAACTGAATTTGCATGGACTTGCACTGCAACATGGAACTGGAACAAGTTAAACAACTGCATGGCGGATGTAGAAAAAATACCTTTGGTCAGCATCAAAATTCTTGTGAGCCGAGCGAGTGACGGCTATGGAAGGCTGAACTATCGTTTAGTTTCCAAAAACATATAATTTCCCTTTGAAATAAGTCGAAAATGATCCAATTGGAAGCATTCAGCGGGTGCACGTAGTATCCTATCATTGGTGGTGTGATGCAAAACTCTTCAAAATCTCAATAAAAAAGATCTCCAATTATTTCGATAGGAATGATGTCCTTTGCATATCAATTGATTCACTTTTGGCGTAATGAAACTGATTGTCGTTATTACTCCATTATTATGAAACACGCTACCTACACGTGAAGGTCATGACCTTCAGTTTTAAAACAGTAATACTGTTCAGGCCCATATGATGCAATTTCAGATTTGGGGGTAAGTGTTGGGTTTGTTTGGCAACAGGGAGAAGATAGAAGTATAGTTATAGCCCTTTTTGATTATCATTACAGTCGAATTTATTATTACCTTCCCTGTTTCCTACGGCATAAGTAGTTTTCTTCGATGACCAATTACAGATAAATAGAGATTCACGTCCATTGCCTGTCGAGAGACGTAAATCTGCAAATCAAAATACATTTAGCGTAATGGTATATTACAGTCATGATAAGCCAATAGGCTAAGTAATATGACGCATTTAAGACAAGAAATTTACGATTTCTTATGGCAGTTTGATGGAAACAAGGCTATTCTATAAACACAATACGAAAGCGCAAGTTTAGCAGTTTGTAGGCAGGTTATACGAGTAAAGGTATAATGCACAGGTATTATAATTATAAGCCATATATAATCTAGACAAGACGGTTCTACTAATAACAAATTGCTGAGGGAGTGAACTGAATCATCTTCAAATTAATTTCAGTATCGGTGTACATGTATTTATAAAACGATCCATCATTTATATGTGGGATCTACCAGCTCTAATAACATTGCTTTGATCGTACAAATGAGTATTCCATTAATAAAACTAATTGACTGACGTACATAGTTATCTCAACCCTAGGTTGTAGATCGACGTTATAATGTTCTTAACAGTCGATACTGACTTCCAATTTGCGCTTCACATACAAGCAAGTCTTTATATTGTCTAAGTTATACAAACAATCATGACCTCATAACAAATAATAATTATGAAACTAATAGTAAAATATAAGAAATATATATTAATTCCTCTAAAACAATATCTATATAATGCCTTATTTAGCCATATCTAATACAAATGTTGTCAGATGCTTTTTTTATTTTATTTTTGCAACATCATTGAAAAACACTGTGCTGTATTTCTATAATATACTTTGTGATTACAAAAAAAATCGGAATGTTTTTGTTGCAAGTTAAATTAATGTCAGTTTCACATCCTTCTAGGTAAAATAAGATCTACTTTAATTTCAACATCCAAAAAGCTAATGGGGCTTTAAAAATTGTGGAATCTATGTTTTTTCATGTTATTTGGATTTTAAATACATGTATTTATTTTGCTTTTTATACGGAAGTAAAGTCAAATATTTCACATATTCTAATATTTTCAACCATGTTGTGATATGTTTTAGTCTTCTATCTCAATGATCCTAAAACTTGATTCAACGCGTCTATTTTTTATTACCCAGTATAATACATCATGCTGTGCCTGTATATACATGGGTACCTAATCAGCAGTTATGATATTCGCCAAATGCACGTTGTTTCCGTAAACGTACGTAAATATCCGAGATTTGTCGACCGATTGATGAATTGAACTTTAAAAAATCTAAGGGGTAGCTTTAAAAATCATCAAAAGGATCGAAGAAGGTATTATTTGATTGTTTTCATATTTTACATGGGGAAAGAAATTAAATTTCAAAATGAATGCAATGAGTACAAATTTGATCGCATTTGCCAAAAAATAGTAACTGTTATCAAGGACTTATATGTATGTATATAAGTCCTTGCTGTTATGATGTTAAAAACATCGAATTTTCATAAAAAAATCTACCAATTTTGCGCGTTTTACAATAAATATAGAAGGAATCGATAGGTGTCTTTTTCAAACGCAAAAGGGTCGGAGAAAGCATTATTTTAAAATAATAAAAAATACATCATTAGAAAGATAAAAGATTATTAATCTTTTGTGATGAGTACGAATTTCGTATTTCAAATATAATAAAAGTTATGACGATTATAGTGAAAATCCCCTTCTTTGTCTAATATAAATTTTTTATCGATTTTCCAAAACAGCATGTCCTCGTAAGTTGGGTATGGTTTTAGTATTACCGGGTGGTAACCTAAAAACGGGAGGGGGGGAGGGCTTGAAAACGTTTCACCGGCATGAATATCCATCCACCAATCCATTCATCTAAATAGTATACAGAATGTCTGTTTTGGAGTTGAATTTTCATTTGGATACATAGTAGTAGAATCTCAATATTAAAAAACCACCTAAGTGATGAAATAATTCTGTATCAGATTTAACAAGTTAAAATACACAACTACAACTGACTTCCTGTAAGTCTATACATGTAACACATTTTCTGCAGATCGGGGTTCAGTACACAATACAGTAAACAATAAACTATTGATCACTCGGTTACATTATTAAATAACCCCGATGTATTTACAAACGGAATTAATAGCCTTTCACTAATGCGTGTCTCGCAAATGAATTGCATTTAAGTTCGCAGTCAAGAGGCGGCAGCGGGTGTAAGTAGGATTCATGGAGCGGAGGCTCAACTTCCAGAGTTGCTTTAGACAAAATAGGATTGATCAAATCGCCTTGGTTTTCATTCTATTTGTGTGCTGTATCACTACTTTCTCAGCTGCAAGTGGTGTGAAAATATCGAAAGACGCGGTTGAACTTTCATACAATGTGACTAATTCTGATAACTGTCAATCGGACGAAAGTAAAGTCAATTCTTTTGTTGGAATTAGTGTATCGGACTGTGTTATAGAATGTGGACTTCGTAACCATTGTCTTGCTGTGAGCTATCATCACCAGATGACTAGTTGTCTACTTCTAGGGTCGACAAACAGACATGACGTTCTAGATACGAAATGTGACTACATTCTGAAGAGCGATATTACAATATTGAAGGTACATAATGTATTTGGATCTTAACTCCCAGGACCATTGTCTCAAAATGGGACGGACAGATTTTGGAAATGTTTATGATTTGTATAGTTTCCATGATACTCGTTGAAAATAATTTACCATAAGACAAAAACAATGACATCCCTTTGAGTTCTTTTTTTAGTAAGCCATTTTTCAAATTTTTTTTTTTTTCTATTTTTCGATAAGGGCAACAACTCGTACATAAGTTTAAAATTGTGTTGTAAATTAAATTGAAATATCCGAGGTAACCATAAAAGAAAAAGTATAACTGGGCAATACTACATTTTTTGAAATTACAATATCTTGGCGCAGCATTGAGCAGATACATCAGAAAGGTAAAGTATTAGGAATGTATTTTAATCGTATTTGCCAATATAAATAATTATGGTTGTAAATGTATGAATAAATTGAAAAAAAGCATTTTAGACAAAATGGACTGGACCACACAAAGTAAACCCTGAGAACAAATGGTATCAATGGAAAAGACATCGGCATGAAATTTATTAACGGAATGGTTTTAATATGGAGGACACTATGTGAATAAAGACGCTTCTTTAGAAAAATATCATTGATAAAGATAATCTAATTTATTTTTCTAAAGAAGCGTCTTTTTTCACATAGTGGCCTTTATTCGGCCGCTAACACTGGTTCGACAATTTGGTTGATAATTCATGCCATTGAATGCTTTTACCAAAACAAACGTCATTTTCGGAGCTGGAATTTCATTTTTTCTTATCAACCCATTTTCTCAAATTAATTTTGAAATATTAATTTGAGTGACCAGAATATTTTTTTTTCATTAAATTACCTATTATCTTAATGCAAATTATCGTTAAAGACCCTGAAAACGTTTGTAGCAATTAACTTATATTTACCTTTACAGGATCCTTGTCAGACTGAATGCAGTGATGGAATGACATGTGGAATAGCTTCTAAACAATGCGAGCATCGAGGTAACCATACACAAAAGTACAACCAGTTTATACCCCATGCAGCTTTGCTGTAAATCATTCTAAGGATGTATCCTTTTATAGAATGCCTTGTTACATCATCCGATTTCTTTGTTGCATGTGCTGGATAGGTCTATTTGGGGTTGGTTGATTATGGGGTGTGATATTGCGTGGAGGGTGAGATATTTGCACGTTGTTATTTCAAGGAGTCCTTTTTCTTATTATTTTCACGTATGAAAAGAATGGAGAAGAATACATGTATTTGGTTTCATCCATCCATTGTAAGGATCAATTTCAGGGATTCTCCGATGGTCACACCTTTTTGCTAGGTTTTCTAAGTGTGGATCGGTGGTCTAGTGGTCAGGATCTGTACTACTAATCGATTGTTCGTGGGTTCGAATCTCGGCTACGCCTTTCGTTATTTGGGGGACAGTTTTCAGTATTCCTTATCCCAACCACCGAACCTTGGATGTCCGTGAAGTTGGCAGCCCAGCAGCCTAGCAGCCCAGCAGCGTGAAGTTGGCAGCCCAGCAGCCTAGCAGCCCAGCAGCGTGAAGTTGGCAGCCCAGCAGCCTAGCAGCCCAGCAGCGTGATGTTAGCAGCCCAACAGCCTAGTAGCCCAGCAGCGTGAAGTTGGCTGCTAGGCTGCTGGGCTGCCAACTTCACGGACATCCCAGGTTCGATGGTTGGGATAATATGAAATGTGTTAAGAAAACCATCGGGAAAAGGGCGGGGCGTGAATCGGTGCTTTACATATGACATGGTAAAGAAATAGGAAAACCTTTAGAAAAGAGTAGGATCCATATACATTCCCGATTCTCCAATATCTTCCTCAGTTTAGTGCCACTTTTTGTTGAGTCTGTTTACCGGTGACACGCCTCTATTCAATTGAAATTGCCATTATAAATTTGTTTCAATTGGGGAATCAGTATTCATGCAAGCAATTACCATATAAACAGAACAAAGCGTTTAAAACTCTCTACAGTATTATATTTATTGCTGCATAAATTTAAACATGCATGTCTATGCAAACATGTATTCTATGAAAGTGAGTTAAGCGAGACATTTTTGTTCAGCCGGAGGTTAGTTGGTAAGGCTATGGTAAATAATATATGTGCGATATCGATTTGTACCCTGAATGATGTAAAGATGATAAATAATAACATAAGCAGAACAAGACACTTTCAATGAGTCTATGATCTTTTACAACGATGTAAACTCTTGACATACTTCATTTGAAGTAACTGGTTAGAGAATGGTTGGATTCTGATTGGTTTGCAATCAATATATACGAAATTCTGAAAGGTTTCATTATCATGTATATACCTAAATTATTTTTTACATCATCTTTATTCTGCACAAGTTGTTGCGAGTTAGTGACAATGTTTGAGAAAAAAATCCACATATTTCTCTTGTTTGTTTTAGAATGTGGGATTCCAAAACCAATCAATGGGACATTCTATGGCAACAGTTTTAGCATTGGTTCCAAAGTACGATACATGTGTGATAAGGCCCTTTTTGTAACATATAGAGGGTTGTCTGCTGAGAGACTCTGTCTTGTAAATACACATGTATCTAAATTATCCACTTGACCAATGTTACACTTGAGTGTAACGTAAGATAAAAAGAAATCTGTCAATATGTTTCTGTTGTTCTTTAATGGTAATAACATCCAGTTGATAGCGTAGTCCTGCATAAGAATTAATCAAGAATCTTTGGTAGAATAGTTGTGATATCTGACTAGTAATCACTACCCCCCTACCGCTGTAAGTTTAAATCGCATAGATTCTGCATAGAAGTATGTCTGTGATCTTCCTCCATTGTTAAAGTATGTGGCTTGATTAAAAATACACATACAAACAAGTACCCCAAACCCATATCTAAGCTGCTCATACAGTCAAGTTCTCCGAGCACATATCTAATCATGAGTTACACATACAATCAAGTCCTCTAAACGTATTTGTAGTCAGCTAATGATATTATATGACTGCGACTTTCCGTTATTCGGATTCTTAATCTTTGGATTGAGAGACTGACACGTTATCAAATACTTTTGGTAAGATTAAAACATAGAATTTTCTTAGTTTATGTTATGATTCTGAATACTCGTTCCTGACACTGTTATCAACACATAAATCCACATTATCATGTAGGGAAGAATGATACGTCGGATTGGAAAATATATAAATCATTGTAGAAAAATATATGTGAGCAGCTGCTGTATATCCGGCATCGTTTCCACATAACAAACATATATTGTACATGTATATTAGGTGGTAAACTGGTTCCCGCTTCGTGCTGCAGTGCACCAAAGTGTGTACAGACCGGGAACCAGTTTAGCCACATTCATCAATTTGATAGGCTGCATCACCAGGGCCCAGGTATATAAAATCTCAATTCCATTCTCTTTGTAATTTGATTGAAAAGAAATAGATGTTTTATTTCTAAATATAAAAAACATATTCATATTAATTAATTAGACTGTCAGGATTATGTATCTTTGATATCATAATTGTTTTGGAAGTAAATTTACAAACATTAAAAGATACAAAAATGAGATATGAGCTCGGAGACCGATCTTATGTTAAGGGTCTATGTTAAGTATAGACATCAAATCCAAGTTACAGTCTTTGCTTTTTCATGTACAAGTAAACACGAATATTTCTTTGCCTTGGATTCGAAGCGAATTCTTGTAAAGATGAATTATTTATAATGTCATATTTCCCAGTAGAATTATAGCATATGCGCAAATCACCAATTTTCAGGATTACGCGCATTATAATAATGAAAGTACGACGATTTACGATTAACCGGTATTCAAAATCAAGTCAATGCATAGTCGGTTGTCTCTCATTAAACAGTAAGCCTCAGACGTTTTTGTTAAAATAAAATACTTTAATTCTAACTCGGAATATAAGAAACGAGAAATGCAACAACAGTAGTTGAACATTTATTGAAATAATACTCATAGAGCGATGTCTGAAGTGAATGCATACGACGACTGAAGGCGATAATGTAAGCGAGACGGTTACGAGAGAATACTCGCCTGTACTATTGGCGATAGACTCAACGTGGAATACTTCTGTGGCGGGAATTCAGATAAGTTGACAAATAGCACTTCACATAGCTGGCTTGAAGTCTTAAGTGTCGTTTACTGGGATTGTGAATTAATAATGCCGGTATATAAAGAAACGTCGGCGTAAAACAAACCCTTGGCAGCGTCTTTGAAATCACATTAGGTTAAGATCGCTTTTTTTGCTATTGATATAAAAATGGAAATATTGGGGCGATTTTGGCTGAGAGAGGTTTTGAAACTGGTAATTTTTGAAACCATATTTGTGATGGGCGACGGTGGGACGCATCCTGGCAATGAAATGAAGGAGTTGGATCATTTTATAAAACAAACAGTGGCGTGTCGAAAAGTCCCTGGACTAGCAGTGTCTGCAGTTAGAAATGATAAAGTAATATTTTCACGGGGCTACGGACACTCGGATATAGAACGTGATATAAAAGCTACCGAGCACACACAATTCTGCGTCGGATCACTGACTAAGGCTTTCAC
Source organism: Lutraria lutraria (assembly GCA_964023205.1). Classification (NCBI taxonomy): domain Eukaryota; kingdom Metazoa; phylum Mollusca; class Bivalvia; order Venerida; family Mactridae; genus Lutraria; species Lutraria lutraria. The sequence continues at coordinate 4,466,723 of OZ026833.1, forward strand.
AAGCACCATAATTGCTGATGTGTTGTCAAAACACACCAAGTAAGTACAACTATACCCGTTTTCAATGTTGCTTGTTTTTTTCTTCATTCTTTATATTTTGTGTAGCCAATCTTTGCCCACTCCTAGTCCGTTGTTCAAGAATTTACGGAACGATTTAGAGATGTAGTTGACTCGAATAAACGGTTTCCGTGTGTCAAGGTGTATCGATTGAGAATTCAGAGATAGTCTTTCGGCTAACTATGTGTAATTGATTACCAGTAATCCACAATAATAACGAGTTAATTAATTAACTAATTAAGTGTTTCATTACTTTGATGTGAATATGTAATGCTGTGGAATCATTAATTGTCGTTGGGGATTTAATTTCGTGCATTTCGTGGGACGGTTCATCCACGAAATCAAAACCCCACAAATTTAAATGCTGTGAAAAGTTTGTTTTTTTCAAAAATCAAAATCCAGTAATTTATGTCCCCACGAAATAGCCATTTTAGTAAAAAAACACGAAATTGGAGCCCAATGAAAAAAACAAGCAGTATATATATGTAATGTTTATGTGTCTCCCGCACCGTGTAAGCCTGCAACATTTCTTGCATGAAATATTGTACGAGTATATACAATTATCAAGACTTCAATGAGGCGGAAAATTTTGGTTTTTGGTTACCCGACCGATACCCTAATTTTTCCCCGCGACCCTAGACGAACGTACGGTATCTACTGTCTCGGTTTTTTACCTTTCCGTACTCTTCCAATAACAATAATTATAACAAAATCAAAAATCTACCTACCAGTATTTACTGAACATGTTACCAGAAAGGAACAATTCGGTTATAGGGACGCTTATAATTACTTACTGTGAAAACTGGCCTTAGAAGCGTTTAAAAGGGCTTCATAAGAATGTGTTTAAATTAAATAAATCCATGGCTCTAAAACCAAAATAATCTTTAAAAAAACTATTACTGATTACGTCATAAATATACTGAGCCGAATTCCTAAACGTCCGTCCTGTATTTTATAGAATTGCAAGAAGACCATTGAACACACTTGGTTAATTGTCAGGTGGGTGGTTTCTATTTTATTCAATCCAACTTTGACTCTGGATATTCAATTTATTGTAAATATTGTAAAACATAACTTGTGCAGGGAAAACTAGGCGACCTGTTGGCAGGCCACAGCTACGATTGAAAGACGTGTGCCCCGTTGAGGGTCCTAAACGTCCTGGACATCGACCTGAACAACTGGAAAACAACAGCCCCGAAACGTTCAGCCTGGGGACACATCGTGCAGAAAGGTCTCTCTAATTTCGAAGAGAAGTTTGTTCAACAGCACAACGCAAAGAAAGCGAGAAGAAAGACTGAAGCCAAGACAGGCAGACAGAGAAGCCTCAGGATTCATGTGTGTCCTATGCCACATGGACTGTCACTGCCGCGTTGCACTGGCGAGCCACACCAGAATAAACCAGAATAAACACATAGAGTGTAACTCCGTAGTCTTCCGCAGGACGCCTGTAAACGAGCACATTAGAATTGGTTCATAATCTCGGTTCTTCCGAGAATCAAGTTTTAACAGATGGACCTTTAGACATCTTCCCCAGTGTATATAACAAGAGAAACGCTATTTCATTGTAGTAAGTGTTCATATCAACTATAGAATATCTGGATAGAACTTCAAGACAATTCTGATAAATCATTTAATTTTCCGGGGTTCTCATTAGATGTCAAAAATTAAGTGTCCAATATGACCTTTGACTGATTATAATCTAAAATTAGCAAATTTTCTCACTATTGTAATAAAAAAAATTTGACCTGTTGGTACAAAGTCTTAATAGTCAGAAGTCTTATTTGATTAAATTTGGTAGTCAAAATATCATTTTAAGTGTCAAATGAAAGCCCAGGTTCTTATTTTGGGTCGCTGTCATACCCAGTTTTCTTTGTAATGCTAATGATTATAGCTTATTGTATGAAATAACGCGTTGTCAAGGTTTGCCATTAGTAATAACCACAAAAATATACTAGACATTAATATGTAAAGAATCTACGTTAAAAGCTCAAAAAATAAATAAAACAAGCCAAGCTATGCATAAAATTCCCTCGAGCAATTACTAAAAATATTTCGTTATAAAAAATAGGCACGATTGTTATTTTATGTATATTTAAGCTACATTCTTGGAATAGTGGATTAGACATTTCTCTTTAACCCATTAATGCGTCGTTTTCGTATTTCTCTACGTATTATTTTGTTTCTAATTAAACGCCTGCACCGTGGCAGTCAAAACACTAAGTTAACCCTTCTGATGTGGTTTAAGTCCATCAATAACCAGGGTTATTTCGCAACCTTTCCTGCTTTAATGAATATCGAAAGTATGGAAGGTCTGTTTAAAAAGGTAAAGAAACTTTCCGCGACCTACCGAACCTATTTTCTATCAAGAAAACGCAAACAATACTGTGTTTCTAGCCCTCGTAAGCGATTGAGCATACTGACGTTTCAAAAACTGGAAACAAAATGAAATTTCATGTTTAAATGAAATCTTTGAAAAAAAAGTCACTAAATGTAAGTCCACTTACAAATACACGTATCAGTCCAGATTGTACAACGTGATGGAAGTAAATGTATATCACATGCAGTAAAGTCACATGGTTTAATCTAACCCTTACTTGTTCCTGTATCCTTATATTTAGAATATTTGTACATTTTTGGACACCAACGAACTAAAGAATGTCATACAGCAAAGTGGGAAATCTTAAATCAACCCAAAATAAGCTTTTTATTTGAAATCGTCCACAAACTGTAGTTCCTCATTGACCTCGGCGTCTGCAATGTTATTCCTATGGGAACAAAATAGTAGCTGAGTATCAAAGACCATTGGAAATCTATTCCTAATTCTTGTTTACATATAGAAATAATCTCATTATTATGGGAACAATTGAACGTGTGTACATATATCACGTGACAAAGTCTCCGCCCTTTAAACATATTAAAGATGACATTTTCTGACAGTTCGATCAGGACATGTTCAGGCGTACATTTTGGTGAAATCACAGTCCTTCTATAAACCAGCTGGACGTCCTATTAAACATTTCCGGTAACGGATGGATTACGAGCTCCCAGCGATAAGGAGCTACATGCAGTTATTAAAAGAAAGAACCCATAACCACCCGACCACGCAGGCTCCCAGAAAGTTTCCTGCATCTCTGAATGAAGCCTACTACATGTAGTTAGTACATTGGATGAGATCTCTTTTATTTTCCGATAGATCGTGCTAAAGCACAGAACTCAAAAGTCTGTCCTTAAACCATGCATAAATCGTCGCACATGCAAAATCACAAATACATGTACTAGGAAGGGAAAGAAAGAGGAGATGAATGCAAACTCCTCATCCGATACATTTATCCATGCCTTCCACCAAACCATTAGTCGATTTTGAGTAGAAAAGATATTTTCTCTGTCGCTTAACATTTATTTCAATATTTTATTCATGATATTTGTTTCAGTTTGTCAACATAAGTTTAATAAACCCGCAAAACTTCTCCGTAAACATTATTGATGTATATTTTTGAAACTAAGTGTATTACCGAGAATGTATGGAGATTTGTAATTCTCGTATGGATGGAAGAATGGGTCGAGAAAAGTACGACCGTCATATTTCTGTTTTTATGATATTGTTTATGTTCGCTATAATCCCGATTTATGTAGTGCATGTTTTACAACTTCTTCAAGATTGTTCGTAAAACAAAAAGAAATTCAGACAATGTTACTACTAGTATTTGGTGGAAACGTAAATAGGCCTACATTTGTAAACATTGGTTGTTTCTTGTTATGTGTTCATTAAAAATGGGGTCACTGAGGGATGTTTCATGAATGAGTACGGGAAGGTAAGAAAAATCATCCGGGACGTACGTTTCCTCTGCCCTATTATAAGTTTCTATGGTTACTGGATGGGGAAGACTACATGGTAATTCGGTAACATGAAACAAACATTTTTTACATCTTACTGATCATTTTCTTATGTGTTTGTGTACGATGTGTTTGTACCATTCTTTGAGAAAACGAAAATCTTTTTTTATTTAATGATAATCCAGCGTTATAATTAGACTGTTTCATGATTGTAACTTTAGTTTTTGTAATCCAATATATTAACGTGGTTTGAATATTACACTGCGGCGGTTTAAGCTATCACGTGAAGATTTTTAAACTGGTCCCGTTCCAAGTTGCAGTTCATGTCTATTATGCAAGTTCAGTTTCCATGAGTACTTTCAAAATTGCTGTGTTCTAAGAATATTCACGTCGGAACTTGACTTATTTATTTGTTTATCAAATTATTTTATTTATATCTATAATAATGAAGAACCGTTGTCATGGAATATTTAAAATCATTTATGATTACTTAATCGCGAGTTTTATTCAATCACTACCTTTTTTATCAAAATCGCAGAATGGTACGCAAATATTTATTGAGATATTTTTACACCTAGATTATATCGTCAGGTTTTGAAGATAAGCTCATTTATGTTAATATGTTTTATATTAGATTTCCATGTTCTTATATTGTTTATCAACAATTTTATTAATGTCTGATAGCACAGTCGTTCTAAACTATTAATATTGATGCCTTGAGATATCAAGAACGTATTGAAGCAAAAATCGCTGAGAGTTGATGTTAAAATAATGATTTAATATTTCAATTTTCGGATAATTCAATAGTTAACATTAATTTAAAAAATCACTCTCAGCAAAATTATGTCATATTTTCGGAATTCCGAACCTACGGGATGCCTTTGATTGGTTTCCGTTTATTCTGTGTATGCACTGCAAAATACTCGTAGAATGGGAACCAGTTTAAGATAGTTGAATTCCTTGTGTAATAAAAGTCTACTCTTTGTCTATGATGCTTAAGATGTCAAAATGTTTAATACATTTCTATTTTCCGTACATCATGGAACACAATACCACAATAATATAGTAATACTAGTATTTGAACCATAAAATGATTAATACAAGTCTACATTCATCATTGTCTCTCTTGCCATATACAATGTTGGTCCAAATACAGTACAACCTCTCCAGAGCGGCCCCCTCTTGCGCACCTCCCCCCCTTTCAACAAAATCATCATGATTTTCCCACTGCACGATTAAACTATTAATTTAACCCTCTATAGCAACAACCTCTAAACAACAACAAATTTCCAACTCCCAAAAGTTGTTGCTTTGGAGAGGTTGCACTGTATGCCATATATTTCTTCCTTCAGTTTGTCGTGGGACACAAAAATAAAAGATATTTTAGGACCAACTTTCCAGCTAAGTGATGATCTACGCACAGAGAACGCAAACATACGTGATGTATTGTCACATAAACTGGGCACACCATCTAACTTCCACGCCTTACTGGTTGGATTTCCGGCCAACATGTCAAGACCGGAACTAGTGGAGTAAGTTTGGTAGATTCATTTTAAATTCCAGAAGCATTTAACTGCTTGTACTTCCTTTTGAGAAAAATGCATTTAATGGACGAGTCAGTCGTTCTTGGCATAGCGATTCAGCTTATTGAAGTTAAAGCTATACAAGCATACTAGTATAAGTAAACGCATGTTGTGGTGCGCATGCATGGAGATGTAGAAAAAGAAGTTACATGTACTAGTACATTGTACATACTTCTAGAATTGATGTGACGATAGTTTTCAGTGATTTTTTCTGGTAACCTTAAAACTAGTTCAAGATTTGCTGATTTGACCGTATTTTATTAATGCGTTCAGCCCACAAACTAGTGATGTCATCATTTTGGAGGTTCCCTATTGTCATAATTATACGTGTGTTACAAATAAGCACGCACTCAATGACAAATCTGCTCTAACAACCATGTCCTAAATGGATTTAAATGTAGCCAACATGGTAAAAATCCGTCTTTTACAACCTGTATGAACAACAATCAATTCCATTTAACTCACATCACATTCCGTGTGTCCATTGATCCAGATTGTAATCACGTTATGTCAGTTTCCAATTAACGTTTCATTGTGTCAAACAGCCAAGCAGACACTGGGGACTGTTGGGTTAAAACGCTGACTTGTATGAGGTCGTGTGGAGACTTTTAACCGTATGCCGATGGGTATATTACAGTTTGTTTACATATTTGTTTGATGTTCTGAAGTTTATGTCCAGAACTGCTGACACAACTTGCATGTTGTAGCACCGGAAGATTTCCACAGACTTCCTCATTCGATAAATTAATCATCTCAGGCGATTAACCTTACGGCACTCTGTTTATATAAGGACATGCTGCAAAATGTCCGTTGATTTGCCGTTTGCATTCCTTTGAAATCCCAGAATGAACATTTTGACTATACCATCTTATTTTATCTTCAAGTGACCTCAGGCGAGTGTCTCATCTGGTGAACCAAATTGTACATCGACATTGGAACATGTTTACCATATGTATTCCCCTGTCTTGGTTATTTCAGAAAACTTCGTTATATGCCTGCTTGCAGTGAATTTAGAGCAAAGTTCCACTACAGTAACTACATGTACATGTTGGCTGGGTACGTTGCGGAAATAATCTCAGGTGAATCATGGGAGAACCTGGTAGGAAAGCGACTTCTCCATCGACTGGGCATGCGCAGTACAGGCTTTGTTGACAATGGCGGGAATCTAAACAGCATGGCCGTTCCATACGTGTTGAAAGGAGAAAAACTTATTCCCATAGACAAAGAACTTCTTTTGTAAGATCTTGTGTAATTTACCATAATAGGAAATTTTAACACAAAATTTATTTCAGTAAATCGAGGCCATCTTTCTCCAATATATAAACATGTTTGATTCTATAATTGCTTTAGACTTGTCCCACAAAGATGCAATGGTTTCTGACATCAAATACATGTAGTTTTGAATTATGGGACTTTTACAAGAACCGAGTTGTCTCTTTGGAACCATAATTATATACCTATAGAAGGGATTTGTCATAGTTTGTGTTTTATATATGTTATTCTATCATATTGTCAGAGCTGTTTCACCATCTGGTCCAGCAGGATCTGTGTACTCAACAGCAAGTGACATGGCTAAATGGATTATGTTTCATTTACGAGGTGGTAAGAATATACATGGACATCAGCTGGTCAATAAAAAGTGGCTTCAGGTAAAACATGGTCGATTTTCGACACATTGTATCGTTGGATACCCACGGTTACTGACTCCTTTCCGTTAGATACATTGCACCGTAGTAGAGTCACCAACCGTGGGTATCCGACGATGGATACATTGTAGTTGCGTATGTACGTTATCACGAATGTTCTTTTCGATAAAATATATTTGATTGTACATTTTTTGTTCTAGCATTTAGGATTGTATTCATGCCATACATGCTACCTTCTTTATGCTACGAGGGAGGAGAGGGCGATTAATTAGAGCAATCTTGCAATGCCTGTGACGCAGCATTCTTCATTTGCAATTATTGTAAACAATACATTTTATGACATGCTTGTCTTTTACGTATACACCATTAAACACATATACGAGCACATAGATATGTAATAAGACATAGTCAAAATACAATGCAGTAATTGAAATCAACATTGTAAATAACTTACAGTTAAGTCTTGGAAACATTATAGTGATTCATTTTTTCACTATTTACGTTTATGATGATTTGCCTTTGATTTATTTTATCGTTCAAAGTATTTTTACCGTAGGAAACGTACGAATCACAGATGACGCATCCGTTTGGAGCTACAGATTTAACAAAACCAACATATCCAATCAGTGATGCCACATTATCCTATGATATGGGATGGATGTCTTCATTGTATAGAGGTAAAAATGTTGTAGTTGAAGGGAACAGTTGTCTGGTTTTATGCTATGCGTTTTCTCCAATTATGAAGGTATCTTGAAAGCTGAAGTTGCTGACTTTGCTGATCATTTTCACAAACATTGTTCACATTTTTATATTAAATATTCTTTCAAACCCGTGTAAGCGGCCACCTCCGAATAAAGGCCATCTTGTGAATGAAAGTCAGTCTTCTAAAACCCGTCATTGATTACATACTAGTAATACAAAAATACATAGCGAACCGACAATTATATTATGGCACATCAATACGTCAAAACTATGATAATCTGATCTAAATATTGATTGTTCTGATCAAAGTTTTGCAGATTTTTTCCGTATACTTTGGTAAACAAACTTTCGGATATAAGGACCCTTTTATATTTTTTGTCTGGTTTACTCGAGCGTGCGGTAAATCGCTTTCCAATGACGTATATGAATAAAGGCCACCCGGCAGAAAGGGCCACACGTTGTCTTACTCAAGGATGGCATTTGTTCACTATTTTGACTTTATATCAGAATACTATGCTTTAACATATCTGTAAACAAATTCTGGTAGTCTTACAATAATTGTAATGTACAATATGACCGGTGATTAACATTGTTATCGTTAGCTTGATGACCGAGTTTTTCACTTGTGGATATATTCCAAATACATGTATGATGCAGTTCGGAGCATTAGGCTTTGTAATATTTTATTTCAATCATTTATTTAACTGAAATTCAATTGCTGCATTGAAATCTGTACATCTGTCATTCATTCACGTAGTGTGTCGCGTACAACCATAACGATTATAGAACTATTTGAGATCTCGTCATTTCTCGTACCACGTGATTCGTTCAGGGAATTGATACGATGTTATCTCATAGTGAAATAATTGGGAAAAGTCTACTTAATTGAATAGTCGTGATGCGGTAAGGGCACCGACTTGGGAAATTGAATTGATGGGCGAATAATCTAATACATCACGTCCTTTGATTAAAACTACTGAACTTACGGTGAAGTTCTCAGTTGTGTATTATGCAATTAATGGGATATGAACATACGTCTGAGTACTAATAAGTATGAGGAGACTTTTCAATGACAATTGGGAATAAACGTACAGCATTGAACTGTTAGAAAACTTACAAATATAGTGTACATACATGTGTTCATTCATGAAGCTTGATCAAGAGCTACTCTTCATATCTCACAAAATACGTATAGTTAAGTTATAAGAACAATGCTCATTAGTCAATCATGCTTCATTAATAGTTCATTAAGTATACAAGAAAAGTTCATGAAAAACTCATGTTTGCATTAACCTATTTAAAGGGGTAATAAGTTAATAACCAGCAATGAGCATTAATTGTGAAGCTGTAGCCGGCCGACCAATCTTCAAATAACATACAGCACAGATTTCAGTGATTAAATTTTAATACTGCTTGAATCTTTATTACTCGAAGACCCCAACAGTGGAACCTTTGTCTCTTTAACGTTTTTTTGCGAGTATATGCATTAATTTGAACGCATAAATAATGTCATTCACATATCCTTGTAAATGCGATAATCAGAGATAAAAACATTCGAAGTACAAACTGTACATGTATCTCATGTTATAAGGATATGATCACTATCTGGTAAGTACTCCATTTATCCACCATTTTGGTATATCTATGCCAGTATCAATCAATCAGTCAGCCAGTCAGGCAGGCAGGCAGGCAGGCAGGCAAGGTACAATCAATCAATCAATCAATCATTCAATCAATCAATCAATCAATAATCAATCAATCAATCAATTTGTAAATGTTATGGATACAGAATATAAAAATACATTTAATTATACGTTTAGGCTTATATCAGCGGTTATCATCAGGGGCAGTATAACGTATTATGACTTGTGTGTACGTAAAAGTCCATGACACGCATAATTGTATAGAGTCGCCTGTCATATTGTATTCAATCCACCGAAACGATATGGAATCTACGGGTTTTCAACGAGAGGAATTCCATATTGTCTTTACTTTTTACAGGTTATCGTAAACTTTGGCATTCAGGTGGTATCGTGTCATTTGTCAGTCAACTTTGGTTATTTCCGGACGAAAATGCTGGAGTGTTCGTCACAGCGAGTGGACCAATGTCACCTCAGGGCTCTACGGCAGTAAAGGTGTTGTAGATGCATTATTTTGTCATATTCCATTAGAAATGTCATTTCTTCCGTAGAGCTTTTGTATATAAGCGACCATGCAAAATGACAAATAACACATATATATGCTTATAAATAAACAACAGCAACTTTCAATGCAGACACCATGAGACATCTATCTTTTGTTCGCACAGTACCTCCCGAATCCAAATATGAAAGTTATATTAACTAAGATTAGAAATGACGATAGTGATATTTCTGTCTACCCCTTGCTGGTTTACAGGATTCAATTATATCTGATTTTATTTCCTTTTTTTTCAGAGTATCGCTGCTCGTGTTTCCGATTTTCTGCTCAAACAAGAACCATGGTTGAATATGTCAACAACGTGCACCTACCCCGCACCCTGGGAGGAACCACCGCCTTATACTTTAGCCACAGATTATGTTTCAGAATACCCTTGGAATATCACCCAAAGTCGATCTTCGTACGTTGGTAAATTTAGCAATAAGGGGTTTGGCGAAATCAATGTTTATGTCGAAGACGAGGTTAGCCTCGTTTTGGAATACGGACGTTTCGGTAAAATGGCGCTATATCCGGTGTCTGAAGAAGAGTTTAATGGACATTATGTGGATAAATTATGGTTTGTTACAAACTCTGATGGCAGTGTTAAGCCAATATCAGTTACATTCGTTTTTAACCTCAAAAGTGAAGTGTCGGGACTACTTTTCCCGATAGATTTCGAGTTAGATAAAACATTATTCAGTAAAGGAGCCACCGTGCGGATTAATACACCACAACAGCCTTACAAGTTGTCTACCTCGCAGACATGTTCTTCTGGCAAGGCAGCTCTCTCAAATTCACATGCGTCAGAAATGTTCCTTGCGTTAACATGTTTATTTTTTTTACTTTCTTGAAGATCTTTTGAAAAGTCAACAAATGAAAATCAAAGTATATAGATTTCGTTTCAGTTTTTAAAGTGGACATACATTTGTAACTCTTATTACAAAATTCTTTAAAATTGAAATAAGTTTTTTTTTCATTTGCATTTCGCATGTCAGTGTAGAAGTCAGCAACATTGTGCGGGTAGGATTAAATATCATTCATGTTATATACTGTACATATGTGTATCTCTATTTTCATAGTTTACCATGAAAGACTGAAGCAATCAAAATATCACATCATTTTAGGTTTGTGTATAAAATGCAAAACAAAAATCCAATAACAATTATACCTTGTAAATATTAAGCTGTATATAGTATTTGTTTTGTTCATACATTTTAGAAAAAACCTGGTGTTTACATTTTCAATGTCATGAAAATTTAGAAATTTCATTAAATACAGGGTGTTTAATAATGTATGATACCATTACGACAGTTTATATCTTTTGGTTGCATCGGCCGTTTTTCTTGATTGAAAAACACCGTGATTAAAAGGAGATACAAAAATTTTACAGGAAATTACAGGCTTATAACTTATTTTCACCAAAGTGAACTACTTACAATTTTTACAACAGATGTTCGATGTGACGCCAGTTTTGCTCCGAAATGACGTTAAGTCTATGTTTTAAGTCTTTTTATCGGCTGTCACAAACCGATTCTGTCATTGAATCTCTGAACTAGCCTAAGTATTTGAAGTTTGGTGAATATACACTCCGAGTTTATGTTGCCTTTATTGCTTTGTTAACGCACCAGTAACTTGGAAAATGGCTCTCGAAGTAAAACTGACTGATTTCTGCACCTTTCTTAGACGTCGCCATTTTAGAAAACACCGTTCTCGTAAGTGACGTCATAACGTGAACGTGACGTTGAATTTTCTCTAACTTTGACGTTCATCAAAAATTTGAAATTCCAGCGGTATTTTACTCGACAGAGTGGGTAAAGAATTGTGATCCTTACGGTATCACAAGTTAATAAACACACTGTACATGGAATGGTGTATCAAGAATATTTGGTAAATTATGTCATGACTTAGATCATTCAAGCAAACACTACTTAGAATTCCCGAATATTTTGACAAAATAAAAAAGGTAAATTAATTTTCATATGACTTGAACTAGATGTAGCTACTTCTTCCATTTATGAATTAATCAGTACATAGAAGAAAAGGTCAAATTCATTATACATAGATAATTGTACAAAATGGTTGAAAAATGAAAGACATAGACAACTACTCACTCATGTCAAAAAATGAAAAATATTTTTTATTTCTTTTTGTGTGTGAAAATGCGTTAGGATTCTTTTAAAAGTGTTTTGTGTTGCTAAAAAATCAGTATATGACTGTATAATTTACACTTTAAATTTCTACAAGACTTACAACAGTTGAGTTTCAATTAATAGTCAATTATTGAAGTATGTTTCTTAGCATACGAGTCAATATGTCTGCATTGTGTTTGTTCTGAATGGACCTTTACGTACATTTGGTACATACCGATACACATGTGTATGCATCAAACAAATGACAAATCCATATAATTCCTATGGCAAACAAAGTTGATCTTTCCATAAATAAAGTTAATATTTAAGTTTGAAAGTTAACTTATGTGATTGCGAACTGTGTTGTTTCCCGATACAGGAACTTCACCAAAAAATATAGCCACATCCATTGGCTTATCATTTTCTGGTATGATATGACACAGAGCCACAATAGAATCTAATCATTTCTAAGATTATCCCAGAAATACTTAACTTAAAACTGGACAAGTAGATTTTAAGTTAACTGGCAAATACAAAAAGTCAGGTCAGAAATACACAGTGGTGTTCAATTTGTTGTGAATTTTGTCTGCGAAAACATTTAATCAAAATGTTATTACAGCATTTTTACTTACGGATCCCATCTTTATTCATGATTTTCTTGTTACCTTGTATAATATATATGTTGATATAATAAAAGTTGTTTTTTTATAAAAAGACTTGCTTGTTCTTTGTATCTAATGATATTGACCTTTCGTTTATCTTCGAGCGTCTCTTATAAATTTACTTCATTGTACATAATGAACTGTGGGACTGCAATATCTTATAGATAATTAAACAACTCAAACTTCTACATTTCTACCAAATGGACACTACTTATATAAATTCACACACTATGAAGACCGTAAGCTTATTGGTGAATATTTTACTCTCAGCTATACCAATAGTAATTTAATGACTTGCATGGTTTTGAAATTAGTAACTTGCAAATTTGCGATGTGTCTATTTTGATTTGGAGGGAAACTGGGAGGCTAATGTCAAACTGCTGTAAAAATGTGACCTCAATATCGTCTGGCTCTCTAAAAGCCAGTAAGTAACTAGAGCTCTGTAACAGTAGTGACGATTGAATACGGGTTCTTACACGCCGCTTTGACACAGACTGTTTAAAATCTGAGGTTTTGCGAAATGTTGTTGACTATTACTTAAAATTTGATTCCGAATATTTCAGCCAAATATTTCCAAAATCTACTCAAAAGTGACAAAGTTACTGAGCGGACACAAATTGAAATGCAGAGTGTTGACCTTTAACCTGTAAGTTGGTCCTTGACCTTGCAGCTACAGCTACGTGAACTATGCGGACACATTCTCTAATGATGGCTAATATTTTCGATAACTTATAATTTCAAAATCCCGAATGAAGAAGTTAAAAAGCGGACAAGGAAAAAAGACCAAAATTATAATACAAATGAGTATATGACCTTTAAACTCTTAAGTGTGACCTTGACCAATTAGTGGCGTATTATTACAGGTTTGTTCAGTTTTTAAAGTTGTGCACGAATTAGTGGTTACAACAATCGATTAGTTTTATAATGATGGTGTACGTTGATTACATGATAATTATACAAATGCATTAGGCAGGTAAGGTTCGTGAAGTTTACTTGACGAATTTATTTGAAAAGCTGGTGTATTCGTCAATTCTCGCGTATTCTTGTGCATTCTCTTTGTTGTTTTTATTTCTTTCTTCTATTTAAGTTTGATGTCTGTATGAATGGTTTTTATGACTCCCTAGAGAATACAGTTTTAGAAATCCTACTTCGTCAAAATACCAACCTTATATCATGGAAGGGTACCTATCTTACATATATAGATACAGGCCTTTGTGTAAAGATATCGAATTGCATAAAGCTAGGTGTGGGTTTTCCGAGTACGCACATGTAAGGATATTGCCTGTTTGTGGATAATTTGATGGTAAAAACCGTACGACGCAGTCATTCGAGGTGGCATGAAAACGGGAATGAACTTCTCCCCTGACCAAATAAAACACCCAAAACATCAATCCTGGTCATCATCATTATTACTAGCCCTACTAATTCGGCTTTTCGGATGGCCGATTTTCGTGAACGAATTCGGAAGGGCCATCCTCTCAGCCTTACAAACATCTGCATATTTACGTGCGGAAATTCAAATTACGTCAAAATTCTTCAATAACAGGCATAACTTACTTAAATCGATAGAAATAACAATAATTTGCGTGAATGTGCTGTAAAAATCTGTGTTAAATGTCATATTTGAAGTATTTAACTTAAATTTTACGTCGCGGGAAAAAACCCGGTACGAACGGACTTTAGCCACATCCAGTTACACTCGGTATACAAATACCGTCCGACAGTTTAATTCTAAATCGATCTTTATAATGAGTACCTAGAATTAACGAAAGTTGATTTTAAGTTTAATTTGCCAACGTTTCGTGACATGCCAGCTTATTTAAACTTGTACTGAAGCGAATGTTTGAGAGTAGGCAATGTTTACCATGACACCGGCATTTTACCGCCATTACGCCAGTTTCGTTTTCAGTTGGGAAATAGTGGGGAGAAACAAATCATTAATGCATCTTTCAGAAAAGGTATGTAGGAATAATTTATACTCATATGAGTATAGAAACATGTTTTCTACCCACGGAATGGTTCACTTTGGTCACAGATATTGTAGTTATCGGGCCCAACAGGTTTTAATTGGGGATTTTCCGCACACAAATATGCAGATCTTTGTTAGACTGTGCGGGACGGAGCCAAGTCGAAAAATGTCTCGCCGTCACAAAGCAGTCTAATTAGTTGGACTACATTATTACATGCTTACTCGGTATATCCATACATGTAGCTAGTAAACTGCATTCCGATATCTTTACAGGAAGGCCTTTATTCTTCATAATTATGGGAAAACTATGTTGATATGCAATATGGGTGCTCAAAACGAGGAACGGAAGTTCCTCACAACATTTTTGCTGAAGGATAAATTACACCCGTTCTGAGTTAAACGGGCATGCAAGTGTGACCTTGACCCTAGGGAACTGGTTGTTGCCAGCGACACACTCTCTGATAATGGTGAGTAATTGGCCAAGAGACTTCAAAGCTATGGCCTGGACATGAGCTGATGTTGCGTGCGTCACGTTGTTGAGTAATTGTGCCAAGTCATTTTACGATTGTCCAAGGATGTCCAAGTTAAGGCCTTGACACGAATTATGTACAGGTCAACCAACAAACGAACAAATAATCAGGAACAAATTCAATATACAATAAAAACATAAAAGACAGATAATTTTATTCAGTAAGTTTATTGACCCTTGTATTTAATTCACAATCCAAATACCTCCCATTGTATTCTATACAATAATGTGAGTCATAAATTCCTCACTTCCTGTATATATGAAAGTCAGGACACAGATGAATGAACTTTTATGTTAACTTTTCATGTTCAACAAAGGAGAACATAGTCCCGCCTTGATCTGTATATATGAAAGTCAGTGAAGCAAATACTGACATTGTCATGACACACATAAATGAAGATACTTTCCTACCATAACAAAATATTCTTTTATAGGAAAGCATAGTAAACTATTTACATATACTTTTAAACAAAACTGTGCCTACAAAAAAAGCATGTCTGGTTAATTTTTGAAAACTATCAAAGACACTTATTTTGTAAATATGACTCTCCAAGTACAACTTTCCATTCTCTGACACTGACATGACAGAACAATAAGCAAGAAGTGGTATAAATATTGGTTTACTTTAACCACTGAATTAAATTTGAGGTTGGTTAAAGTCTGAAATTAAGTACTAATTAATTATTTTATCGAAGTGTCTAATATTAGTTAAGAAGTGGTCGATATCCTCAGTTTTACTATTCACTCATCTGAATTGACACTTTGTTATGGCCATCAAGCATTTGGTACAACCAGGGCAGCTTTCTTGATTCTTGTTAAATTTTGGTGAACTCCTAAACCAAAACTCAAATTTAACCTAGTGGTCAAGTCTCATACCATCTTCGTACAATCATAAAGCGCTATGAGAATTAACAAATTAAGATTCACATGCTACTGGGACCAATATTCATCCCAGCATGATACAAATGTCTTTTTTTATGCAATAAAACTTCAATCATATGACATTTAACGAGCATATAAATAGATAAAACTGTATTAAACGTTCATACAACCATACATGGACAAAGAAAAAATATTAAAAGGCAGGTCACACAGTAGATTTGATTTATATCTAATAATAATAAACAAACACAAATCGGTATTGGCAATAACCAGTCAACATTGAAAAATGCACTAGAAATGTGGTCATGTGACAAAAAAACAACACTTCAGAGTAATTTTATCAAAAATATTTGTTTCTTTGATTTGAATTTCCGTTGTTATAAAATGAAATTTTTTAGAAAAATGATAAGAAAATTGCAAATATATTATATAGCAACTATGACTCGTTAGTAACATTCTGTGTGTAATAGGAGTGACATATACATTACCAACTCCTGTGGTATATGGACTGTATATAGACAAAACCCTGAGAGGTCTGCAATGATATTCAAGACAGAAATGGAAATACAATAATATATATGACTAAACAAATAGATAATAAACTCATGGACGGAGACAACGGTGAAGGTCACCTAACTTGAGATTGCTCTCAAAGCTCAAATCTCCTATTTTAATGTTTCTTTGTTAATTATCATAAAACAATCATTTTATTAATTACATTATTCTGGTTGTACTATTGATCTGAAAATGTACTTAAATGCTTAACATGGATACTGTTGCCATCAAAATACTCTGAGAATGAAATGATATTTGAGCTTTGAGATTGTCCTCAAGTTTTATAACCTTGACACCAGGACTGTGTAAGTTTCTGTTGGTTTGTGGTTTTATGTAGGGTACATTATAAATAAAAGGGCTCTATAAAGCAAGATAAACAAAAATACTGTATTAAACATCAATAATTTAGTGCAAAAAAATTGTAACTCAGATTTATATAATTTTTATATAATAAGTTGATTTAAGAAAAGAATTTCTATACCACACTAAACACTTTATAACAAGCATTCACAAAATGCCAAACAAAAAAGGACGGAAAATTGTAAATATATAAAGCATTCTAACATTATGACAATACATGTATAACCTAATGTGATGTTAGATTTAAATGATATACACAGAGAGTCAAACTTCAAAACATTCACCGTATAAAACTTGATTATTGGTAGGAATGAATTCTTATGTTTTACAATACTTACAATTGATCAACACAAAAATATCGAAAATTAAAAAAACGATGTTGGATTGAATAAGTGAAAAGTCAATAGGATAGGTAATCAACGAAGCTTGTGCTACAAAATACACAGAGGATGTTTAGAAAGTTGGCTCCATGTGTAATACATAATTATCTTCATCATACATGTATAATAATTATTACAATAAAAAATACAATATTTTCGAGCTGCAGGGTCAATGATGTTTTAACACACAAAAAAGAACTTAGAAATATTTGTATTTCAATACTTGATTTATATAAAATTCAAATGCTCATATTGACAAACAAGAGTGCCAGGTCACAAAATATGCCCGTCAAATTCATTTTTCAAAGCGTCAAGGGGTATAATTCAGAAGTGCCACGGCTGATTAGGCTGGTTATCTAACTTGGCCGAGATCTCATGGCCATAAAGATTTCCATTGAGTTTGGTGAGGATCCGAATAAAACTGTTTGAATTAAAGAGCGGACACCGTTGTAGACGCTGCCTGCCCACCCACCCACCATGGGTGTTCCCATAATACGACATGTTTTTCAAATCGGCGTATAAAAAATGAAAACAAGAAGAAGAAAATAAATTCAATGAGATATAATTGTTGCAGCAGGTTTCAATGATATTTTAGTTGTATATTGCAGTTGGTTCCCCTAACCAGTTATTACCTGTACTGTATTCTTACCATTCGCAAGGAGCCAGCACCTTCTCTACATATAGAGAGGAAAATTGACATTTTTGTGAAATTTTCATTGAAGGGTATGACCTACTGACACAGCGATTCGAACCACTGGACCAGTGCAAAAGCCAATAAGATATAAGTTTGTTTCATAACTCATAACATAGAAAAAATCATGATAAAAATTTAACAGCATTGTGCTTAGTGAATAGTCTTAGAAAAGTAAAATTCCAAATGAACTTCATCAATTATTTAAGAACAGGATGAAACAAAGAGGCAATAATATAACAATCCTATGTAATATAAATGTCTTTATATTTATAACACTCATTGTAACAAGCCAACTCACAGAGGAATCTGCATCTTTCAAAAAAAATATGAGAACATATTGGACCCATTCCCCTACACACATTATGTTATAACATTTACATGTTCAGCTCTGACAACCTCTAGAAACACAATAAATCACAACTTTGACACTCTATTCTTACAAATAACTACATGTATATTGAATGGTTTAAAAAGAAGTCTTTAAACATTTTTTATGATACAGATTTCTTATTGCACTTTTGTTATATTTCTAAGCAAAACAATAACAACAACAATTAAGTGTTTGGTTTTGTTACAAGTTACATGTATATTCGAAGGCATTTTGGCTGCATGCTAAATTTATGAAGTAACGTAAATAAAAAATGTATTTTTATAGAAAATTCAATAATAACCTTGAACTTGATTAACAAGGTTGATGTACTTTCAATACCCATTAAGGATTTTGCATGGATTTATAACTGAATGAAAGGATTTGACTAACCACAACATCAAGAAATTGGAAAACTGCCGAAATTCCAACATCAGATTTTTGAAACTGACTGATAGTTCAGCTTTGCATAGCCGTCGCTTGCTTGGCATGCATGATTTTTTATGCGGACCACAGAACTACATTTTTCTACATCCGTCATGTAATTGTGAAACTAATTCCCATTTCATGTTGCTGCGCAAGTCTATGTAAGTTCAGTTTCCATGAGTACTTTCTGTACTATGATTTATATAATTATTGTGCGGCTGTTCGAACTTGATCAAAAGTTTGCTCAGTCAAAAATGCATTGTTTAATAAAATTTACAAATTTAATAAGTTTACTAAATCACAATAAGACACTTTGTACCCATAGCAACCAAGAATTCATGTATATTAATGGCCCCTAACAGCATAAAAAAACAAAAAGAACAACATACATATTGTAAATGTAACACAACCCAGTCGGTCATCAGACCACATTCTTCAGTAAACAAATAATATATAAAGCACATCTAGTAAACTACATGTATATATTCAACCAGTCATATATCAATCATAACCACACCACATACTATTAATATAATATACTTGCTTCCAACAATGTTCATCATTTGATCATTAAAAGTTTGTAGATCAAAATAAGAAAAGTTGCAAAATACAGTCACACAGGATCTAAACTGTCCAATTTTAGATCAAGTTAGATTATCTGAAAACAAAGAAAAGTAAATGTTAATAATAGTACATAATATAACATACAGATAATTGTTCAGTGAATATTTGTATAGTGCGATTTTATCAACCCGTCAAAGTCGCATAATTTCACGGTCAATGTTTTCATTTATTTTTAGCTTCGATTAATCTCGTAAGTGATATGATAATTTTTGATGTACTATACAAAACATGTGGAATGAGAAATTCCCTAACGGTAAAATAAACGAAAACTATCGACTGGCACGAAACTAAAAATAATCACATTCAGCGACCAAGTAATTATTCAGCTTTGACTGTTTAATAAAATCACACCATACCAGTAATCAATTTAAGTTAAAAGAATAAATTTCCACCTTTTTTAGAGCAATGTAAACACAGATAAATATACATAACTTCTCACTGATGAACCTTGACTGTTTTTTTTTAAATGCAGAATACTACCAGTAAGTTAAAGACTGAGTCTATAGACCAATCCATAAATGAAGCCTCCTGATTGGTCAATTTAAAATAGGATCCAACCAATCAGAGTTCAAATTTGTGTTTTGAAATATGAAATCTTTTTTTACCAATAATGCATAACAACATAGAAAAGTATTACAGAAACTTAACCATGCTAACAATGAGTACTATACATTAAAAATGGATACTAGTAATTGATTTGTATTTCAAAAAGATGTTACACCAAAGGGGAGCTTTGCATTGTAGTACTAAATCAATGATCTCTGACTAGTAACCACTAGCTTACTACTGCCATGAGTTTGAATCCCAGTGACTAAATTTCCCATGTGAGGAAACTGTCCTGAGCTAGCTAACAGAAAATCAGAGGTCCTGCCCAGGTGTTTTCTTGAAGTCTTCTTCTACAGTGAAAGATGGAAATTTGCCAAATGACTTGGCTATTGGTGCTACATTTAACCCCAGGGGAAAAAATGATGTAACATTAAACTTAACAACATAAATAAATACATATATATATATTATATACACATAAAACACCATTAGCAACAGCAAAATGTACAAATAAAATAAACACAGATCATTCACCTCTGATACTTTTTACCATCGAAATAGACTTGATGGGTTGAAAACGCATCTGATTATAAGCATAGGAAGAATTGAGAAGATAGTTAATGACATAAACATAGAAATACACCGAGACAATTCTAGGACTATCTAAACATACATGCATTGTATGGATTAACATAATTATACATGTATTAGTTTGAGGTTAGATGACAGCCAGTCAATGATGCAACAATACAACAAAATCTTTCATCAAAAAATTCAATTATTGTAAATACTTTAATTTTCATTTTATTTTTAATTTCTATTCGGGTAAATTGTAAATATTGATTTGAACCTCATTGTCAGTTTTGGGCAAATGCGCCTCCATGTTTAAATTTTTAATGGCGTGCATAAAATGGCCACACAGACTAATAAAAACACATTTATCGTATATATATATATATAAATAAATACATCATCCCATCAATTTGATAGCCCCCTACTATTTTGAGACTTTACAACCCTTGAACAAATCGGGCAAGTTTACAGACTATTAACTTCTTTATTAATGACATGTAATAACCATCAGCCAAGACGTCATAATGTAAGACTCTAGATTAACGGATAAAGACAAACAAAACATGAAAGTGGCATCATTTTGTTTCCAAATCCAAATTACACAATATTGCTCTACTTTATACTAGTGTGCAGACAGACTTTATTTACTTACACTCATATAAACTTTCTGGAGTTAATTATTATTATAACTAATAATAATTATTATTACAATTTTCTAATTTTAACATCTCACAATTAACGTTACAATGAACTGAAAAGGCATTTAATTAATGAATTGATTCCAATCTCTAACAGAAACAATCAAAATAATGGAGAATTCATGGATTTCCTACATTATTTTATCTACAAAGTAGGATTCTAATAATATTAATATTTTTTTTTTATTCTTTGAGATACAAATCACACTACAGGAGATTATATATCAATATTTATACAGATCAGAATTGGACCGAAATCCTAAGAAATCCCCGAAATTGTATGTTCTCATTATATACTGTAATGCACATTTATACAACTACAGTGAAACCTGTGTTAGCGGCCACTTACAAATAAAAACAACCCTGTAAATAAAGGCCATTCTTTAAAAACGTCATTGAAGGCGACCCTTTGGAAAGGTGTAATGTGGCCTTTTTTGACAGATGACCTTTATTTGGAGGTCATTCTGTTCTAAATAATCAATGACGCTTTTAAAGAATGGCCTTTATTTACAGGGTTGTTTTTATTTGGAGGTGGCCGCTAACACAGGTTTGACTGTAAACAACACTAGGTAAGATTAACAAATGAGCCACATGCAAAGTCCATTCTGACGCCAAGCATGGTACATGTATAATACTACATGGCCAGCCATGAAACATGTCTTATTTTCCCTCAACTTTATTTTCAAAAGCATCACAGAATTAGCATATTTGCCAATGATAGAATTTTTCATTCACATTACAGAAGAGACCCTTTTTTAAGTTTAAACACTTTTTAACTAAATGAACAACCAATAGGTCAAAACTTCCTGACATATTCATTTGATTGGTTCAATGAGGGAAAACAGACAATTATTCGCCAACCAGAAGATTCATTCTATTTAACACAAAATGTATTTACTTCCATCTAAAACTTCCCATTCATCAATTTCATATCCTGCGTCTGCAAAAGACATAACAAATGTGACGATGAGTGAATGATGGAATCAATGAGTGGCAAGACTGGAAACCGACCGGAAATGACGAGGGAATAATCTGATTATCGTCTCTTTTATCTTAAACACGTTCAGCCGGATAAAGGAGAACTTCTCTATAGACAGACAAGGAACAAGAGCCATCAGGACAGAAAATTAACACCATACACCAAAACAATGCCCCTGAAATTTTCTAGACAATAGACTGGTATACAAGTTAATGGGGTAAAGTTGTGTCTGCGATGTCAATTCTGTGTGACACAGTCTAAACAATAGACTAGATTAAATATGATCACCTCCTGTGATCAGAGTTTAGACAGACTTTGTTTCTAGCGCTCACACACTGAGAGAAAATCCAATGGAATATTTGTAAGCATTCAACGATTATCAGAAACTTATAAACTCCTCGGCTAACGAACAGATAAACACATTGATGAATAAAAGCTTCTACGAGCTGTCTTTTGTACCTGGAAACAAAGTGAATTTACAAAACGGAAAAGGAACTAGGTCGAGACCTTTTCATGCCTGAAATTTGTGAAATAAAACACATTAGCTGAAAAATGCTGAATAAGTGATTGATTAAGTTACCAGTTTAACGACCTTTTCTCACAAACTCAACTGCTGTTTATCAGCATACAAACAAATGTATACAGAAATCATAATTTTAACAGAATTGAGACAAGATAAAAGTAGAGTTGCAGTTATCATAACAGCATCAGCAGGATCTGAAACAAGACATGTTTCTAAAACAAAATGCCCCTTCCGGGTAACAATGACGTACTGATCTAAAAATGCAGAGGTCCTGTATACCGGTAGGTTAAAATATGATCATCAGAAACCAATATATGAAGTTTGATGATTGTAGGTGGAAGTGTTTTGATTTTATAGGCAAGGTTAAATTTTAACAGACAAACAGGCCAAAAAAACCACGCCCCCCCGATCTATCAATATTGGAGCATGAATATGTTGTCATTTATCTTATGTCTGAGTGTCTCTTTAAACAGAATAAATATCATACAATTCATCAATGTCAATTTTGTCATCCATTGAGGTATGATTTTTGTATAAAAAAATTGATTCAAAATTGGGACTTATGACTACTGGTGATGTCATTTAAAGCACAATGTAGATTTAAATGACCATAAATATTATGCAGACTTATTTATAATACAATTTCTTATCTCAATTTTGAATTGAATGGGTGGGGGGGGTGCTTAAGACAATCATGTGTATAACTCAATCTTAGAGAGAGTATGTAGTCTGTCAACTATACACTTCCTTTCAAGTTCCATTTTTCTCAATTTATATTTATTCTGAAATAACTATATTAACGTAAATCTGTGCTTAAAACATGACCATGACAATATGAAATTTTATATTGTCACGCGTCGTAGAATGGACACGAATTGGAGGTAAAGTGTTTTATCATTAAAGTAATAAAACATCTAGTGCATGATCGAAGTATATACTGTAGTGCTTTCAATGTATGACAAAAATGAAAAATAATCAAGATAACATGTAGACTTGAAAATAGACACTCAACCAATCCTTAGGATTATAAATCTTCACTATCAACAGAACAAATGTTTTATTTTTGTCATGAAATATTTATATATTTATGCACAAAACAAATGAGAATAAAATCTCTCCATCAGGGAAAAGATATTAAAATAGCAACGATATTAAAGTAAAAGAATTCTTCTTCTCTGCATGATAAAAGATACAATTATAGATAAATCAACCCTAAAAAGCTACCCACATATAACTTGAACTCCACATTCAAAACTAGAACCTCCCGAGGAACTTATAAACGTACAAGAATTGGTTTGTTTCTTGTTACTCAACTTAACATCAATTGTCTAAGCGACCCTAGAGTTCCATTAGTTTCAAAGGACAGTACACCCCTTTCTCACTTTTTTTGTCTTTTGGCACCCTTTCTAGATGAATGATAAAAAATTCCCTACCTACATCATGTACGTAGCCATGAAGCATGTAACAAGAAACAAGTGATATTTTTATGCCTTAAGCATTTCATTAAGTTCTTTATTTGATAGCTAGCATTTTATCACGAGAATAAATCAGATTTCTTATTAACAATATTAAACCAATCCCTCAATACAGCAGCAGAAAATCAGTCATTGACCTGAAGTAGGAGTAAGTCTTAATAATAATACAAGCCTTAAGACAGAAATCATGTACATCAGGTTTGTCACGTAATCTAAGTTTGTGGACTCACAGTTTGAGAAAGGTATAAACATAGGACCAGATATCAAGGTTATCAAACTCTAGTTCTATCTCAAAACTCAGATCTTATATTCTTTCCTTTAAGTTATTAAGTAATTTTAACTAAACAAGAAGTGTTTGTGAAACATGCATGCCCCCTAAAGGCCAACCGGATATAAGATCTTGACCTTTGACCCACTGACCTCAAAATCAATAGGGGTCATCCACATGTGATGACCAATCTCTCAAGCAAATCTGAGGAACTCAGGCCAAATCGTTTTCTAGTTATTTGTCAGACAAGGTTTTTGTGTTAAGGTCACTGTGAATGTGACCTTGACCTTTGACCTAAAAATCAATATGGGTCATCTACAACCTCCCAAGCAAATCTGAGGAGCTTAGGCTATATAACTCTAGCAATATACACCATTTTCTTCGAAAGGTGGCCTAACAATGAAAATATCAATCATATGTTATTCTGCCAGCTTTAATAATCTGAAAATGTATTTTATTTTAAAGATTAAACAGTAATTATCTTTTAAATCAGAATGTGCCGAGTATGAAATTGAGATTTAATCTCAGAGACTGTACTCAAGTTTTATGACCATGTGGCCTAAATGAAGAACAGTGAGTTACTTGTGTCTGATTCGGTACAGACATTATTCATTCTTATAAAAAAGAGGTCATAGTAAAAGAATCATATGATGATTTTAAGACTGCAGGGCTCTCCTTTGACCCTTAAAATGGCATTTTAACTCTGGAAATTTGCAAAATAAGATTTTTGACTCTTGAGAATTGGAACGAAAGGATCAAATTTACTATTACATTAGTAGGAAATTTAGTAGACTCTTTAAATTTCTATTAGCTAAGGGCCATTTTGACCCCCAACTCTTGAAGTTTAGGGAGCACCCTGAGACTTTTGTAACAAATAAAGTTACACATAACATGCAAAATATAGAAACATCATACTAAAACTTCAAAAATGAAAACTTATCGGGCTAATTCAAACAATCATATTTCAGGTAAGATGATTAAATACAAATAAGAATGTTCAACATTTAAAAAAAAGGATTTCACCTAGTGCCTGAAAGGTAACATATACCTGGTAAATATTGACCTGAAAACTGTGAAAGTCTGAACCAGTGAAATAGGTGAAAATAAAACATCAATATTGACTAGAAAACTGTGAAAGTCAGAGAATTAAATGACAATCAGTTGAGTACAAGCAACTATTTCTGTCAAATCATTAACCTAGAAACAACAGCAACGAAATAACATGATAAAATGTTGCTTTGTGAAAAGAAAATGCTCAATGAATGGTCATATCTTAAATACAAACAATATCATTGAGATTACTGGACAATGGAACAATCCAGTCTACAGAGTGTTGTCTAAATATTTACAAGATATTATAACTATACTCAGTGAAACAGATTTTTCATACATATAACTCCTGTATTCTGAAAATTTATTTTTGACCTACACATGGATGAAAGCTAATTTTAAAAAAAAACACGGAAATCTTAAACTCAGTACAGCAAAAACAATAAAAACAAGTGCGGTCTGGGCCAGTTAAGTAACAGAAATACTGGCAAATTCTGAAAAACTGTCCACACTAAAAACTTAACCCTGCCCATATTATGTTTTGTGCTGAAATAACAATACAATGTACACATACCACTATTATACATTGTATATGCATACAGACATACAAAACAGACAGACTGACAAACAGACAGACAGGTAGACAGACACTTACCATCAGTAAAAGCGGCATCAGCCATGACAAGTTGGAATATTTTAGGATAAAGATGTACTTTATCTTCTCCTAGAAGTTCTTGAGCTATTCTCGCCCCTTCTTCCATATTCTCATCTTCATCTTCTTGTAACGCCTGAAAATATTCATTATTTATATTACAGTGATTACATTTTGTATACAATACTACACCACACAAAGTTACTACACGAAAAAGCACAAAATTACTACACAAAAAATATAGATATTTATTTTAGCGATTCATTTTAGTAGAATTTCATGGGCCAATGATAAATAGCAATGGTGTTTGTAAGTCATAAGTCATATGGATGGATGGTTTGTTGTGCATATTAATTTGAGATACAGTATCTTTTTTTGTTCAGAGATTTGATGGGGTCTCACCTGAACTGTTTTATAAACTTGTATGAGTTTTTCAGCTCCCAGATCCTCCTCTAACTGTGCTCGTGATTCTTCAAGTCGTCCAAATAAATCAAACTCACCAACATCTTCGCCATCATTGAATTCACTATCACTGTCATCTACAACATGATAAAATAATCAAACTATCTTCATCATGTTCATACAAGTGTTATTAGGGATGAGATCATACTTTGAGGTTTCTCTATGTACCGGTAATACAATGATCCAGTATTTAAGGCTTACTTTTACTGGTGTTTACCATCACACCAACAGTTAGGGTCATTTGGTAACTTTTCCAGCTTCAATAGATGAGGAAGATCCAAGGTTTACACCTGGGGTAGAACGACATACATGTGACTTCAGTAAATTAGTTGGACAGTTTCCTCACATGTGAGATTTGAGATGTGAAGTTGGGATTTGAACTCTCAGAGGTGAGGGGCTAATAATTCCTAGTCAGAGACCATAACTTTCAACCCACAGAGGCCCACTACATTATTTCCTCATTATAGTATATAGGCTACAAAAATAAGTTTCATCAATTCATTAAAAAAAATTACGACATTAAATGTCCCACAAAATGCCTTACCTGAGTTCAACAATTCTGACATCATATCTTCTCTACTTTCATCAGGTGTCTGTGGATTCTCATTATCAACAGAGTCGGATCTTCTAACATCCGAGTCTTCATCATCGTAATCACCATCAATACCATCATCTTCTTCATCAACATCAAAGTCATCAAGGTCTACTTGAACAGTGGTAACAAGTTCTAAACAATGATATAGAGACCACATACACAATACAAATATACTGTGGAATCATTAATTTTCGTTGGGTATTTAATTTCGTGAATTTCGTGGGTTGTCTCATCCACGAAATCAAATCCCCACGAATTTATGTGAAGAGATAAGGCATTTCTTTTCAAAAATCAAAATCCACGAATTTAAGTCCCAACGAAATAGCCAGTTTAGTATAAACCACGAAAATTGAGCCCAATGAAAATAAATGAAACTACAGTAACTAAAGCATACACAAAACAACTTGTACTAGTTAATAAGTCATTGCTTTAAAATACAATTATCATATCAGAAAAACTTCGAACAAAAATATGAAAACTTCTACCACTACTGCAAATACTATAGGCTTGCTACCAAGAAAATATTCAAGTTCCACAAAGTGTGAGTACTGTTATTACATTCACAAAATCTGTATCTCAGTCCTACATCATGGATAAGGAATTTTTACAAAATAAGAAACATACCACTAATTTAATGGGTAATATACAGCAGTCATGACTTATATTTTTTAATAATCTCTTAATAGTTTCACAAATATGATGTACCATAGTATTATTGCAACATGAGTTAAACCGACAAAGCCATTAGTAATTAAGGTAAAACAGAAAATGTGAATTTGAAATGGGAACAAAGTATGAACAGAGTGATTTATTTGGAATATAATGGAGGTGATAATGAGTCTTAAAGGATAGATCATATAGATCAAATGAAACCAGTCGAGTACTCCATTGAACAAAACTAGCAATGAAGTGCAGTAAAACCTGTGTTAGTGGCCACCTTTGAATGAAACCCACTACTCCATGAATTAAGGCCATTCTTTTAAAAAATCATCAAAATGACCTCCGAAAAAAGGTCACCTGTCAATAAATGCCACATTTTGTCTTTCCCAAGGGTGGCCTTTGTTCATAGGTTTGACTGTATGTATCAGACAAAATAAAGTGCATACATATGTATTTATCTAATTTTCTCTAATAATTTAGTAAAAAAATACATTATCTGACCACAGATATATTTACCTACAGAATCAAGTTAAGCTACAATGATAATATAATGTTAATCACCTTGTTTTTCACCATTGTCATCCTCAGAATCTTTATTGCTTTTATTGGGAGAATCTGTAGACTTATCCTCAACCTCATCTCCGTCATCTTCTTCTATGATATCTTGTGGTTTACCATCAAGATGTTCATCATCTTCAGTATCATCAATGTCACCATCGTTAGTGTCACCTCTACTCTCCCGATCACTTGACAAACTAAACTTTATTGGTGATTTCTTTGTGTCATCATCAGCTGATGTTGATAGAATATGTACTAACTCAATTACACAGTCACTCTAATTACTTGATTCATGAATAAGAATTCGTCTCAATGGATTAGAAGCAAGGAAATGTGAAAATTGAAGCAGTCTGATTGGCTAAAAATGTAGGTCAAACACTAATCTACATTAAAAGAAGTCATATTAGATAAAATGATAATATTTCTTGTTTTTCTTTTGAGTTTTACAAGCCTAAATCAGTGATAATGTAATATATTGTCTGTGCATCCCAGAAGCAGATTTCAGCAATGATTTTGAAAGCACTTATTTTAAAAGCTAACTTTCTGTAGAAGAAAAAGAAGTCATTCTAAACAATGAGCATCATATAAATAAAAAACTTACAGTCATCAACAAGAAGACTTTGCATGGTAGCTCTAACACTGATCAAATCTTCTAAATCTTCATCTCTGTAAATACATACATATAGACAATGGTTAAAGCAGTCTACAAATTAAGCCCCAGACCGTGGACCCAGTCCACCAAAATGGCCTTTGGTCCATAAATTTGAAAAAGTCAGTGGTCCATTAAATTTTTCAGTGATAATTTTACCACATTTCAGTACAAATAATTGAAATTTTTTAATCACTCTCGAAAAATAAGGTTTTTAGCATACCAGTAATTACAGGAAATTTTGTGTGTACTCTTTTTAGTCCACTAAAAGTTCATTTGGTCCAGTAAAGTTTGCATTTTCACTGAACAGAATGTCCAGTGCTTAAGAAAGTTTTTCATGAAGGGCAGGTATAAAACATGGCGCCCCTCTAGGTTTTAGTGTAAAATTAAAAGAAAACATGGCCCCCCCTATCAACTTTTTTGTTTCTTAATGGATATTAATAATTTTGGTATCATATTAAAGCTAACGGTCTGTAGTTTTAGATAGGTAATTAAATATAGAAATCCGTATTGTTTTTATGCATTTATTATTGGTTAAAGATAGGTAAAAAATCTATTTTTTTATCACAAAATTTGGTGTTCGGAAAACATGGCCCCCCATCTTAACTTTTTTATTTCGTAATGTATTTTTTTAAGATTAATACTGTTGGAAACCTTAAGCTCTCTAGTTTTCATAACTGTAAACAAAAATAAATTTGAATCAGTAAAACGTTTTTTATCGCGAGTTGAATATTTATTTTCTTTATCGCCCGTAAAATTTGGTTCGGAAAACATGGCCCCCCATCTTATCTTTTTCATTTGTAAACATATACTTTTTAAATCTACATGATTAAAAAGGTATTGTAAACTAGTTTTCATAAGTGTAATTATATTTAAAATTGATGGAGTAAAACGCGATTTACAATGAGTTAAAGTAGACGCATTTTTTCGTGTTTTTTTTCACGGGCCGCGATAATCGGCTTTTTAGTGTACACGTCGGTGTGTAAGATCATGCGCGTGCTAGATTGATCATTTTGATATATACTTGTATGTATTGGAAAATATCTATATTTGTTGGTAAAGTATTACAATATTAATAATTTTGATGTATGTGTTATATAAATGAAAATAGAACATGAAATACTCCAAGGAAATATATGCATATAAACAATATAATTATATGGATACAATCCATGTTTGTTGTACATGTGCTTACATGTGTGTTTTGTGATGTAGTGTGGCGGTCTCAGTCATGATTCTAACTAATAATTAAAGTGTATATGAGAAGATTTCCAAGTATGTAACAAAATTATTCAACACTAAGTGAAACATAATCTAAATAATGTAATGCATGTTCTAACAGGCAACTCTCAAATCAAACCGAAATAGTTCAATATTCACCATGAACAGGAAGTACACAATTTTTTTACTACAAAAAGTCATACAATTTTTTATAAAATGCGGTTTTGTAAATGTGTGGTGTAACAATACACTCACAAATTTTAAATTGCTAAAACATGATGTAAAACAAAATTAAAAGACCTATTTCTTAATGACTGGTATTCCAAAATTGATAATTCAAGTAACAGTTTGTTTTACAGAGTATTCAAAAAGACATTTGGTACTGAGCTCTTCTTAACAGATTTAGAAAGTCCACTTCTATACTATTTTATTAAATTTAGAACCAGAAACCATCGATTACCAATAGAAACAGGTAGCTGGCTAAGAACACCAATAAATCAAAGATTATGTAACACCTGTCAAGATAAAATTGGCGACGAGTTCCATTATTTATTCGAATGTTCGCAATTTAATGATGAATGAAAACGATTTTTGATACCCATCTATTACCGTCGACCAAGTATGTTTAAACTGGAAAATCTAATGTGCACAAAAAATAAGTTAGAATTAAATAAGTTATGTAAATTTGTAAAATGTATAATCCAAAAAGTGATAATGTAATTCTTCTATATGCTGAAATTGTTAAATATTATGTTGATATACTATAATGCAAATGTATATTTTTCAGTATGACTATGTCTAAATTCTATAGCCTCGTTTATTTGTTTTGTTTTATTGTAAAAACCTCATATTTGCATGTTTTGTACATGTATTGAGTGAATAAATGATATGTTCTGTTCATCAAATGTTTAATACAGTTATCTTTAATATGAGTTAATTATCACACACAACACTAATTTCATATGCGGAAAAGTCATTTGAACTTATATATGGTAAAATTATCAGATCTGTCAATCAGAATCGGCATGTTATCAAGTGTCACACTTATGCAATAAACAAGCATTCAGCTACCGTAATAGGATTATGCTGTGATTGTATAATTGATTTGACAATAGCATGCATATACAAGCAATCACATGCGTTAATGGGATTATCAATTGAGTACATTGGAAAGTTTTTTTTTCTTTACAGGTTTAACGCCTATTTCCATGATGGCTAAGTATAACATCATTATGAATGGCTATGCATAAAAGTTAAACTATTCTGTCTCTGGATTCTAGCTAGTGAATATTGATATATATGTAAGACTAGATATGCCCCTGCAGACAGCTAAGTAAAAAGGGGCCTTAACTCCTGTGAAAATGTTTGGATTTTAATGGAAATCAAACTTGGCCTGTATCTTATAATTATACACCTTCATGTAATAATTTTATGAAACTAATCCATAAAATATGTCTTGAGTCATTACTCGGAAACCAAAATCTGAACGGATGGAAGGACAGGGGAAACACTTCGGCCATTTAGAATGGTGGGGACATAAAAAGGATTCGTTCTTTATTCTCATGGTGGCCTTTATTTGCGGGTGGTTGCAAGAACATGTTTTACTATACATCTATTTTTTCAAGCAGCTCCACACTTATTTCTTAGAATTTACAAGTTACCTTAAAATATTTAAAATTTCAGCATTATTTCATAATAAGCATTGAATATAAAAGCAGAGGATAAATGGTAACTCATACATTAATTGAATGTTTATAAACTCAAGACACAGCCAACAAACTAATAAATGATAGTCATTAACTTCAACAAACACCAGCAATTTGGCATAACAAATAAAAGCAAATCTATTTATAAATCAGATGGTGATTCATAAATTATTCTTAATTAATTAATTAACAGGTTTATTTGAGGAACATATAAATGAGAGATGATTAATTAAATCAGTTAACATGGGTAGTTAATGATACTACATCAAAGTTAATTTCGAGTCTAGCATATACAGTGCAACCTCTCCAAAGCAACACCCTATGGGTGAAGAAAAATTATGTTGTTGTTATTATTGAGAGGTTGTTGCTCTAAAGAAAACAAAATCAATAGTAAAATGGTACCATGCGGAACATTTCTGTAACTTGGTCGGTCTTATCGGCAAAGTTGTCTCCCTTGAAAATGTCTTATCGATCACTCCTATAATGTTTATCGATAAACTGATTTACTATAGATTTATATAGGAGCTGTATAGTTTAACACTAATAACTTGTTTATAACATTAAATGAGAAAATTTTATAACCTCGTGAAGTAATCTTCATTCTCTGCACTTTATTTCAATATAATTTTTATTAATGTGGTATGTGAACTTATTGCTTCCATTTTCGTTTGAAGTTGGTGACTATCGTTCGTTCATAATTCTATATGAAAACTGTCAAAATACTCTTAAACCTCGTTTTTGACAGGCCATAAAGTTGTTTTTTACTAAAATGACATTTTTTTATAACCTCGTGAAGTATTCTGTGGTGTCCAAGCTTTATTACAATATATTTTTTAAGAAATTTGAAAATGTGGAAATTGCTTCCAATTTAGTTTGAAAATGGAGATATTCGCGTTCAGGCGCGCGTGTTCGTATCAATATTCTAGTAAGTACAGTACATGTACAGTAGTCGATGTAGCAACTACCGAATTAGTTGTTGTTATTATGACCTTTCATACATTTAACACGTGACTAATTGTTAAATTGCTTTAGCAGGTGTATAATTTAAGTCGGTATATTTTTACCATGTTACAAAAAACTGCTAATTTTTAGCAAACTGTTCGATAATTCAATAACTCGATACATATTTATTTTCTTAATCAGGTTTATATAAGCGGGTCTAAAAACTCAAAATATAACCATGGCTACTTTATGGTCACCCTGTGAATATAAATATATCTATTACAAATTAATAAATGAAGGCAGACAGTTTTATTGAGAAAAAACCTGATGAAGGTGAAATTAAATGATTTTCTCGTGCATGTTTTACCGGAAACATATTCTGTAGAAAGGATTATCTTCAGAAAATATGTATGTATGTAAGTCCTTGTTATCTACCACGCTTTATAAAACTACGATTTGTTTAAACTTTTCCAGTCGTGAGCTTGCTGGGTCAGAAACATAGATTAAGTGATTTTATGAACTCAGAAGTATATTCCAATTATTCTTTAAAGCCTAATTGATTTTGAATGTTGAAAATCAAAACAATAGATAAATTGATAATAAAATATAAGAAATATATTTTATTCGAACCAATTTCGATGTACAACAATATTTTACTCAATGCCTTTTTTAGTCTCATCTAGTAAAAAAAAAGTAAAAAATGCTTTTTCTTATTTCTTTGCAATATCATTGAAAAAAATACCGTGCTATATTTCTATATGTACTTCTTGATTGAAAAGGATATTAAGAAAATGCATTCGTGTGGATACGTTTTATTATCTGATACAGATATGGCTAAAGCCTCTGACCACTTTTATGACTGATGATATACAATTAGCAGGATGTTACGTAATATTTATTGATTTTATCGACCTGTTAAAGGGATATTGCTCATTCATGCAGTATCGGCCGGGTGTTAAAATTGACATACAATATGTTTGATATACGCCATTTCAAATTAAATACCAATTTATTATTATCATTATTATAATTTATTATTGAAAGTGCTGTTTTAACTTTTTAAAGTCCCAAGAGATTTACTAATACAGTTCTACTAGGACAGTAACCAATAAATATCTAAATTTAAAGATAGATAGATAAATCTTTATTTTTTATTTATGCCGATGGCACATCATCACAATAAGTATATAGACATACATGATATTGTACGTAAACAGTGAATGAGTAAGACTAACAAACAATCCCTGATTCTCGCGCACACACTCGCACATATATACCCCAACACCCTTAAAACATCAAATAGCTAAATTTAAAGACATTGGACAGCTCCTATTTAAGTGACCCCAAAAGCAACAGGAGATCTATTCTCTTAATTGTTTTATTGCCCCTTATCTGTCTAATCCTGTCTGAAAAATAATACTCTCACATTCCCTAAAACTCAGATCGCACAAAAAAACGACCAGGAGATATAGATCTCGGTTTAACGCTAAATAATCCATATTCGATTAGGTTAACTTGCTAAAATCAATACTGACCACTTATTGGGGTTTTTTGGCGTAAAGGGAAACAACTAGTTTATCACAAAGGTAAAAAAATCAATAACGACAGGAGTTGTCTTTTCATAGGGAAATAGCGTCAATGTTCCGCATGAGTTGTGAAAAATCATGCTGTTGTTAAAGGGAGGATGTTGCTCAAGAGAGGGCTGTTCTGGGGAGGTTGTACTGTATATACAATTATTTTCAGAGTTCGGATGATATATTTGGACTAGAAACAGAAAATATATCATCAAATTAATGTAAATAATAATTTCAGACAACCATCAAACCACAAACTATCATATATTTGTAATTAACAGGGAGAAAATATAAAAATATAGATTGATCTAGGTTACCGTAACACAAATCTATAAATTCAGTGAAATCTCTCTAATTCAAACTTGTTTATATCAAAGAAAATATATGGATTATGGAGTTTTCAGATTATACAGGTTGTTTGGTTTAGAAAGGATTTTGAATTAGAGAGGGCTTTTTACAAGAGTTTTTTTTTATTATGAAGGCTTTGGGATTGGAGAGGATGCTTTTTTGCATTAGAGAAGTATTTTTGTATAAGAGAGGTATTTATTTGGATTAGAGTTTTTCAATCACAGTGATTTTATATTCTCATCAACTTAAACAACTTTAATCATAGGTTTTGTCTAAAAGGTCAGTATTGCGTAAGGGAATAATGTCTTTGCTATGTCAAAAGTTAATTATCAAAAAAAAAAGATCATGGATCATGAAATGACAGACTTTCAATTTGAACATCTTTTGTACAATTCAAAATACATGTACTATCATTATCTCAATTTAGTACTACTTGCATTAAAGCAAAAACAAACAGGTGTTGACTTTTTTTCATTTTTGGGGGTCAGTTTTTTTGGGATGTTTTCTTGACTAAATTTATGTGTTTAATACATTAAATTTTTTCCCCAGGATTTCCCCTGGTTTTTATCAGCGTCTTATACACAGGTGTGACCTATACATGAGTGATTTATACAAAATGTTCAGGTATATTGCAGGTAAATAACATTGGAAGAGGTCATAATAAGAATTCTTACTCTTCATCATCAAAATTCTCATCCTCATCATTTTCTGATTTGTTAACATCGTCTGTCTCTGCAGGATTTACTTCTTTTTCACCTTCTTTATCATTTGCATCATCATCATTGACATCAGCATTATCGATGCTACCATACACAGCTGCCATATCATAATCTTCATCCTAATATAATACATGGTTTATATAATTTAAATGATAAATGATTTCTAGTTTATTTAAATGAAGTAAATGACCTTGAGATAAAAATAGAATGCAAAATATCGATATAAAATATCGAAACATTAAAAATTGTACCAAAACATGCACTTGCAAGATAACAATATGAAAACAAGATACCTTTATTCAGGAGTCTTATTTCACATGAAAGCTTTAGTCACAAAATGTCAAATTTGTATGTGAAAAAAACAACCTTGCTTAAAAATATTAGTGCCCAATAAAAACTCAGAGACCTTTAGTAAAATAAAATGTCCTCCACTTTCGAAAAATTGTGAAGCAGAAATTAAGTATATCAAATTAAATTATAAAAAAAAATTCTAACATCGTTGCTATCCAATGTTGCGAATATCTTAAATTGTATGTTATCTAATACATATTCCCTGCTGTTTATTTTTATGCATAAAGGCAGGTTGACAAACTTACCTCCTCAGCTACAGTTGTCATGTCATCCACACTTTTAACTCTAACAACAGGAGATTCATTTTTCATAGTACGGAATAAACTAGCCAGGTCAGGTTCTGAACAAGTCCTGAGTAGTTCACGATGTCCGATATCAAAACTACCCATAGTGATTCCTAGGGCTAACCCTGTCTTATTCTTGCCACTGAAATGTAAGATAAATAAACACATAAAGTCATAAACACTGAAATACAGGTACATATAAATCTATCTATAAAAACATTTTGAGATCTGGAAAAAAGGCGTTGAGTTGAGATTTCCACTCAGAGGTTTAAATAACGAGCGCAATTACTATAGAGTTTGGTGCTTTCTATTCACAGATGAGAAGAACATCACATACTGAATTACCGGTATGTTTTCATTTTACAATTCTCGAGATTCATAACTTTGGTGCTGGCTTTTATACCAGTGTCAAGCAGTAAGCTGCTTTAATTTTGACAAACTTGTAACCACAATGTGTACAAGGGAGGTAACTCCAATTCAGCTTCATCCACATAATTGGTTGATAATCTTCTCTTGAACAGAATGATATCTTTTTATTTTTGTCTGAATTTTCTTCTCATAGCTAACATTCTATTAGTAAATGTTCATGAGCACTAAATTCAAACTGATTCATTATTAATGAGCTATCCATGACATGAAACTGATTTAATTGAAGCAAAAAAATATTTCTTTTTTATCAAAAACTAACCTTTTTATCAAAAACTAACCTGTCTTTTAAAAACTTAGTAGACTACTGGTGATTGAAATAAATACATAAGTAAATTCGGACAAAAAAACATAAAAAGATAGAAATGACAATTAATCAAATTTCAGTTAGGAAGTTTGATTTATAGATGACCATAGTGGTCTATCGTAATAACATATAATATATATATAAATCAGTAATGAAGGGGGCCTCCAACTGGTCATAATTTTTCCATGAATGACTTGACACATTTTCATAGTCACAAGTCTTTAAGTTTCAAGTGGTTATGGTCTGTTAGTGATCACAGCCACTATCGGCCTTGAGCTTGAATCTCACTCAAGACAAGATAAATTTTACAACTGAGAAAGCAGTCCAGCTACCTCACAGAAAGTCTGTGGATTCGAAAGTGGCCAAATGACCCTTGCTGATGGTGCAACGTTAAATCCCAGAGAGACGTATTCATATTCATCCTAAGTCAAATATGATGTCAAATTTCCACTACATATTATAATATAGAAGTTACAAACCTGTCATCCTTGATTTCAGACACTGTCACATTATCATCAACTGCTTTAACAACTTTGTCAGTTTTCTGTTGCTTGCTTTCCTCTTCATCATCTAATTCTACTTTGTCAAACAGTGAACCAGCTCCTTGACTCTTCACTGATACAGGCACACCAGAGTCTGTTGAGTAATAACATAATACAAATTACTGAAAATCTACGATCAATAAGTGTATCCATAGACAACGAAATAATCAATGCCCAAACTTTTTCCTTACCCATGATTATTAAGCGATTATTTTTTAAAACTAATTTCTCTAATCAAACAACAAAAATTTTTATTTAGCCATTCGGTAAGGCAGCCATGGTACCTATAAATAAATGACTTAGAACTAAATGTTTCATACAAATATACGGATGTACAGTCGACTAGGGTGCAACAAGTCATTCACTCACAAAATTCCTTTCCATATTTTTACCAATCATTGCACTGCAATATCAGCGAGTTCATCTTTTGCATTACATTTGTTCATTTTTATATCTGATAAATACTTCAAGTGTGTTGGCCTTAAGAACAAAAAAAAGCTTTAATCTTAAGCATTCTATAACCAGAATATTTATCCAGGACTCGTGCCAAGGAGATATTTTGAAGACTGCATGTTTTGATAAAATAAATAATACATACCGGTATTAAAAAATAAGTACTAATAACGGTACATAAAACACTACTATTATTCGGGGGATAAATATATAATGAAGCTTCATCTACAGGGACATAAAATACAGTGAAACCTCGCTAAGTGACGGCCACAACAGTATGACCTCCTCTTTACAACAACCATTTTCCTTCAGACATTTAAAAAAAAAAAATCTATTTCAACTTGCTAATAAACCCACCTCAGTATTGAGGCCATATTTTCAAGTCACAAAGGTGGCCTTTATACTGAGGTTTCACTGTAGCAGATTAAAAAAAAGGTTTAATCTATCGAGAGAAATAAAAAAATACATGAAGCATGCAGCATGCAGAGTTGACATCATGAGTATAAATATAACAGAAGACTAATACTACATCTAGATTATGTATATGGTAGGTCAATTTGACGACCATTCAATTTAGAATTAAGTGAATATCTTCACAGGCAATTAATTATGATATACAGGAACTAAGGCTTGATTCATTTCCAGTCTTAAGATTGAGTTACCGTAATTTATTTTGAGTATATATATGAGACTTCTATATTACTAACTATGCATTCATCTATTCTAAAAGACTAGCAGTATCAATCATTATACTAATGGCATAAAAAGGATTTTTTTTTTGAAAGATCATACAAAGGCAGATCTATCTAGTACTCATTTTGCTTCTAAACAAATACACATGATGCATACATGTATGATATTGATACAGTCACTGGTTATAATATCAATTGAGCCTCTTAATAATTCCTTCCAAAACATACCAAAGTCTTTAGGCTTATCAGGTTGTGATAACAATACTGGTTTAGGTAACATCACTGGTTTGCTTGCTACTGGAGGCTTCCTAGCAGGTAGGGGAGGTTTCTCAGGTAAACTCTTCTCTGATTGGCTATTCTGGGCAGGAGCTTCCTTCACAGGTTTCTTATCTTCATTTTGATTGGCTGGTGGACTACTCTCTACTGGTGGAGATTGTTTTGATATTATTGGAGAGGTTTTTCCCTTCACAGGTGAAGAGCTTGTTTCACGACTAGTCTCAGGAACAGGTGAAAGTCTTGACTCATCTGTGTCAGTAGATGATGACGGTTGCAGATTGTTTTCCTTGGAATTATCCTGGGCTGAAGACAATATTTACATTCACGTATATAGACTACACACCGAGATGCACCACAAACATGCAATAATCAAACTTTGATCATGGTTTGTATCAACAACATGCACTAAATAAAACATTGTTGGATAAACTAAATGAAATAAGTAGCAGCTTAATGATTCAGATGAATTCAACCACATGTTTGTTTAACATTACATTCAGTCAGAAAAAAATTGTCATGTTTCGGATTACCTGAACAAAAATCAAAGGCCTGAAGGTCAAAAAGAGAGCTCATTTCCTGGACATGTACCACTTTGAATCATGATCATTGGGAATTTTGAGTTTGTGTAGTAATGTTGTGTTAAGTATGGTCTGAAGTGAGTAGTAGAATAAATTAGGTACAATAACAGAAATGTCCAAGAGAGTGTGATTTATTGTCTCACCCATAGGTCCAAGGTAGAACAATTAAATGCCTAAGTGAACAAGAGGATAATGCATATACAATGTACTGAACAGGCTGATACTTATACAGAAGCCTTGCTTCCTTAAAATAGGGTAGGTAGATTGCAAAACTTCTTTTCTATTATATTTTCGAAGCATATTTTTCATACTTTTGAGGTTGATTTGTCACTGAATATTTTTGTAATACCACAACTGGTTGCATATTTTTAGACTAAACTTTAGGGTCAGCATCAACAAAGATCGGTCAGGTACTTAGAAACACAACTATTTCTTTCTGAGCTTAAAAGAAAGATGCATTTTACGCAAATAAAAATAGTATATGTAAGATATGAGAGAAAAGCAAAATAAGATGATTGACTGTAGTCACAACATAAAATGTAACATGTAGACAGTTACAACAGACTGTAGTAAGCTATTTCATGATGAGGTGAAAAAACAGTCATACAGTATTGTAGGAACAGAGATATTGCAAGTTTTAAAAATAATGGCATACATAATTAAAAAAAAAAAATTAGAATAACATTATTAAGAATAATAAAAAGGGAAAATAAAAATGGGGAGTAAATGAGAAAATTGAATTAACAATTTTTCTAGCCATAACTTCTACAAGGTGAAGGGAGGAGACCAGTCTCAGTGCACAGCGATTGGTCAATTTTAAGACTACACTCACAATCAACCAATCTGGTGCTCTAGATCTGAGACTAGTCGTCAAACTTAGATATAAAACTGCAGACCTTGTACATTCTACATCCCTAGCATCACCTATGATAATACCTGCTTTATTTTCATCAGCAGTTCGTATAGTGATTGTCCCTTTTTTGACTGGGGTACGAGATATAGTAATAGTAGCACCCTTTGTTGCTGGACTTTCATTGGTTGACTCTGGTGATGTCACAGATTCTTCTGAAATTGTAGGCAGTATTTGGAAGTCAGTTTATGACTCCTTTAATGTTGCTATGGCAACACAATCCTACTTTTGTTGGATATATAATTTTATAAAGGCTATTAAGAGAAATGTGAATATAAAAATGATCAAATATGGAAAATATATAAAAATGGTATAATAGAGAACATTTGCGGCCTATTTTTCAAAATCGCCGATTTCAATCTAAGTCACCCCTACAAATGTGTCCATAAAATTTGTGAACATAATAAATAAAAACAAACATGCAAAGATTTTAAAAATCAGGGTGAACAATAAGAAAACACAGAGCATTATGAAGATAAATCACAGACATGAAGTGTATATACAATAGGAAATAACAAATTACAGTAAAACCTTCCTAAGAGACCATCTCTATATTAAGACCATTTCATAACAGCAAACACTGAACAGCGGACCTGTTTCAATATTTCCAATACAATTTAACTGGATAATGAGACCACTTCTATATTTCATGACAGATTTTGTTTGATCCCATGGGTGGCTTCATAATAAGGTTTTAAGGTACTGTGAAATCATTAATTTTCATTGGGGATTTAATTTCGTGGATTTTGTGGGTCGGCTTAACCACGAAATCAAATCCCCACAAATTTAGATGCACAGATAAAACATTGTCTTCATAAATCAAAATCCACAATTTTTTGTCCCCACGAAATAGCCATTAAAGTAAAACCAACAAAAATTGAGCCCAACGAAAATAAATGAGATTACAGTATCATATAAGTTAAATGGTTGAATGTATTTCATCAAAATAATGAAATATATCAAATGAAAAATACATGTACTAATCTACAATAGAAGAAGAACACAATGGAAAAATGTTACAATATGTGTACCTGATTTATCGCTAGCCATGGTTTGTTCCGCCAAAGGTACACCCTGTAAAGCATTGATCACAGTTTCACCAGGACGTCCCCATTGTCTCCTGGCTGAATCTGGATTCATTATTACCCTATCTCTGGCACTTGTCACTGAAATGATGAAACAGATTACATCTTATATACAATTCAGCAATTAAATGTTACAAAAAATATTCAAGGATTGATGATATAGGTGACAAAAGACTCAAATATTTGAAGAAAAGGATCATTTTTTGTTTGTATCATGTTTTACACCCCTTTTCAACAGTCAGAGTCGTATGAGGCAGACAGTTCACCTAATCATCGTTCCTGGGAAGAACCAGTACTAGACTCCCATCCTCTGTAAGCAACTGCTTACTTTCTCACATAAAGAGACATGGCTGGTAGCTGGGCTCAAACCCATGACCCTCTATCAGTGACAGGTTACAGTGATATGAAGTCAGCGACATCAACCACTGCACCACGGGGGCGGGTCAAATGTTAAATAAACAGAGTAGACTGCATATATAAGAACTGAGATTTGAGAAGATAAAATAAAATGAAGGTTATGCTTCGAGGTACAGCCAAACCTATGTAAGCAGTCACCCCAGAAAAAAGGCCTCCCTGTGAATAAATACCATTCTTTTGAAAATGGTCATTGATCGTTTAGAACTAAATGACCTCTGAGTAAAAGCCACCTGTCAATAAAGGCCACATTATGTCTTTCTTAAGGGGGCCTTTGTTCACAGGTTTGACTGTATTTAGAATTCAGGAGTATCTCACCATCCATCTGTGAAGCCGTTTCCTCCAAGGAAAGTTGACCGAGATCCAGACTAGGGGCCCCGCCCCATTGTGGTCGTGCACTTTCAGGTTCTTCAACCGCTTCAGCCATTTTTACATTACCACCAGCTCCCCACTTAGACCTCGCTGATTCTGGAGGCTCTTCATTCTCCCTTGGTGGCCCCTGAAACCAAATCACAGGAAAAACATAGATAAGTTTTCATTTTAATGACAATTATACTTGGTTCCATGGCAGCATATTTTGTGGAATCATTGATTTTTGTTGGACATTTAATTTGTGGGTCGACTCATCCACGAAATCAAATCCCCACAAATTTAAAGGCAGAGATACGGCTTTTTTT
This sequence comes from Lutraria lutraria, assembly GCA_964023205.1. Lineage (NCBI taxonomy): Eukaryota > Metazoa > Mollusca > Bivalvia > Venerida > Mactridae > Lutraria > Lutraria lutraria. Next base: position 4,509,493 of record OZ026833.1, read on the forward strand.
CAAAAATCAAAATCCACGATTTTTTGTCCCCTTGAAATAGCCATTTTAGTAAAAACCACAAAGAAAAGAAATGAAAATACAGTACATTATACAGATTGTAAATGAATATCCATATTAATAGTACTTCCTAACCTATTGAAAGTTTTAACAAATTCATAGCCAGCCAGGTAAGCAGACAAATTACAGTAAGAATAACTTGATCAGAAAGATGCATACTTATGGACATCTAACCTTTTCTTAACTACAATACTATGGTAACAATATTAGAAAATAAACACGGGTCTTACCTTCTGGTTAAGTTTTCGTAGAATTTCTTCTTTCTGCTTCTGAATTGGTGTTCTGAAATATAAAATGTGGGATATTCAATCTGCTCTCAAATCTTTTCATCGAGTGATCATAACCAATAATTTGTATCAGTAAAGAGTGAAGTACATTTGTATTTACTGACACATTACCAAGGAATATTTCGGCTACCTGAAAGTATCGCAATGTTCAAGGTCACCTGTTATAACTTAACATCATTTTAAGATAAGATAGGAAAATCACAACATAATTTGATGTGTTTTAGAAAATTGCAAATTTCTCTGACTGAATGTATCTGTGGAGGTCAAAATTGTAGCAATTTTTAAGTGAAACTAATTGTGGATATCTAAATGTATTTTCACCCTGAAATCCTGCAAACAAATATGGAAGTTCAGAGATATGAAAAATTTGAAATACTTACTTAGATCTTTCGTCTTCTGTATCAACAACTTTAGCTTTAACTCCAATAGCCCCTAACACATTAGTCATACCCGCAGCTCTGTTAGTGATAAAATATGTTAAATTAAATTAATTTAATACTAATTTCACTAACAATGTTTTTATTGAAGAAAATGACAGAAAATGATAAGTCCATTTTTTTCTTCAAAAAATCAAAATCCATGAATTTTCGTCCCCAGGAAATAGCCATTTCAGCATTTTTAGTCTCCACCTTTTTAACAATATGCTTGTTGACTCTTGACTTGATTCTAAATGAAAAATATATTCATAGAAAAAATAATTCCCAACCTACCTATGCACCCAAAATTTCAAACTTAGTGTTAGGGCAAACACAGAAAATTTTAAAATATAGTACATGTACTACTAGTATATAAAGTATAACATACGCTGGTGCGGGAGTTCCTGCAGGAACTACTTTTGGTGTGACCCCTATAGCATTCATGGCCCCTGTCATTGGAACAGCTTGACTTGGTTTTACAACTGGAACTCCAGGTCTGTGAAAAACATTGTCATAACATAATACAGGGTTAACATTTTAAACAGGGACATTAATAGGCAAATACTACCGAAGTAGAGAACTTTACAAGAATTTCATGAAATTAAGTTAACATGCTTTTTTTCACAGTTATTTTAGTGTTTTTATAAATGCAAAATTTGTTTACAAAAAAACAACAACAGTATGATAGCAATCACTTGTGTGGCTAAAGTTTTTTATATTGAATACACTAGTCAGTTTACTTCTGTATTCAAGTTAAACATAAAAAATCTATAACTTACCTGTTGATATTTTGTCTGACCTAAAATATAACAAGTACATCAAATATTAGTTATTTAAAGCCATATACCAATTAACATAAACAAAATATGAAGACATCATGAATGGGGCCTTTATGGTCTAGTAATTACTAGCCCTACACTTTATTCATATACAGAAAAGACGTTTGACATGATCATATTCTAATATTCCATGCTAATAAATAACAACTAGGTTCACACAGGAATAATGCAGAAGATAATGAGGTAAGTTCAACTCTCAATTCTCTTCTTCCACAAAAGCTTTAAAAAAATCTTCCAGAATAAGGTTATACTTCATAAAACAATTTAGGGTTTGGATCTATAGACACATGAGTAGTAAACCAAAGTTCCAACCCCTGAAAAGGATGAAAAAAATATTTCCTTTTGCAACCAGTACTGGTGTAATATACACCTCCCCAGTAACCAGTCTAGGCCTACCTCCCTAATAATTCACCAGCAATGAACACTAATTAGACCATTAATGCTACAAGAAATCAAGCTCAGGTCACATGGTATAGTTGTCTAACGTGACCTCCAATTTTTAATATCTACATACCTCTCTCATCAGTTTTTGTTGTTCGAACAATTCTTGTTTTTTCTTCTCTAATACACCAGCTCTCTGTTTAGCCCAATCTTCCGCCTGTTTCTGTAATACGTAAACATTAATACTGACTTTAATATCGAGATAAAATAACTTATAATACCTCGGTACATTTAAACTATCAAAAAATCTGTTACAATCAAACTTGTGTTTGCAGGCACTTCTGAATAAAGGCTCTATGAATATAGGCCATTCTATTAAAAACCAGTGGGTTATATACAGTGGTTGGATCACCTAACCAGATTTCCTGGACTGTATTCTAACCAGTACTAACTTACCCTTTCACAAAGAGCAAAAAACACATTTTGTCAAATTCTAAAAACTGAAGGCAACCAAGGATAACCATATACATAAATGTAAATGTTTCCTGTATATACAAGTCAAGTACGCGTATCTACCTTCAATGCCTCAGCCTTTTTCTTTCTTTCGTCTGCTGCAAGTTGAGGATTTTTATCCTGAACCATTTTGGCGTTAAGATTCTTTCTCTCGTTATAATTCTGTTGTCTAATTTGTCGTAATTTTTCAAGATAATCTTGTTCTTCTTTATTCCTGACGGCCGCAGCAGATGGAGCTTTCTGTTCTGATTCTGATATGCCACGGTAACCACCACCTGAAATGAAAAAAATCCAGAATTTGACCTTTGAGAATGACCTTGACAATAGAGCTATACATATTGATCTTAGGCACTACATGCCATCTCAACATGGAGAGCACTTGTACCAAGTTATTCTAAAATCCTCCATATAATGGTGAAGTTTTAATGGTCTGGACCAGGATAATCTGGACAGACGAACGGACAGACATACTAACGATAGGATACTTAAGTGGCTTTCCCATGTAAAAATTTGTTAAAATTTAGCCACATAAACCCAATTTTAGCCACATAAATCCACTTATGGACATTTTTTTAAGTGACTCCAGTTGAACAAAGAGTCCTAACCCTAAGCCTAGAGTCATCCCAAACCCAATTTGTTTGTACGGACAGACAGACACAAAAACACTGAACAAACCTCCATTTATGGTGTCTATGTCAAGCAACCTGCAAGCGGACTAGACATAAATACACAATTTCATCATTTTCAAAAATGCTCACTAATTTCTTTTCAAGTGGAAATTAAAGATGCATAGTCCTTAGGTAGTATACATATAATACCAATTAATAATATTAAATAATGGCCAAATCTAAGCATTAGAATAGATAAAAAAATTTAGAGACTATGAAAATACAAATCAATGTACCTGATGGAGGTCGTGCATTGTTATCATTATTAGATGGACCAAACATTTGAGCATGTCCACGATGTTTGTTCATGGCGGCTTCTTTACGACGATTCACAAAATCATCCACAAGTTTAGCTCTCTCATTCGCCTGGTTTTGACCTCTGTAACCAATACAATGTGGACTGACATAAACATACGAATATCACAATGTAATAATTTCTTCAATACATTAATGTACATACATCTCATATTTGTCAATATTATTTTCAAACTTATCTATTGTAATAAAACCTTGCTTAGCAATAACTTCGATATTACAACCATCTCATTAAAACACCCACTGGTTTACAAAACCAATGCTTCAACTACATTTCATCTTGATAAAGACTCAAACTCTTTATCAATGAAATTGTTCCAAAAGGTGGTTTTAATCTTGAACTTTTACAGTACAAGGGAAACCCAGTTCTGTAAAATAAACACTTACAACCATAGGCTTTATTTCAGTGGATCTATTTCACAGAAAAGACTTATTTTATCTAAATCTATTATAATTATTCCTTAATTTTATATGTTGTGTATGAAACTGATTCAAAATACTGATAAGCACAGTCTACATTTTAACTAATTTTTGTGCCTATCTGTTACTTCTTCATAATTATCCATTTCTTAATAATGTTGTCACACTAAAAGTTATTATCCTTCACAAAGAATTACAGTGCAACCTCTACAAAGCAACACCCTTTGAAGGTAGCAAAATTATGCTGTTGTTGAGAGGTTGTTGCTCTAGAGCGGTTAAATTTATGGTTAAATAATGCAGTGGGAAAAAATCATGCTGTTGCTGAGGCTGTTGCTCAAGAGATGGCCGCTCTGGAAAGGTTGAACTGTAAATCCAAAAAGAATTGTACCATTTCTAATCAAAACACATGGATTTAACACTACTTCAGGGAATGTGATTACTATTTATACAAACCTCTGGTTTTGTGCTGCATATGCTGGTGAGGGTTCTGGGGCTCTTCTCCAGACTGGAGTAGGTTTAGGGGCTCCAGGTAGGGGTCTTGGAGCTCCCATATATGCTGCTGCAGGAGCTGTTTTATACAAAAAGGATCAGTATTTAAACTTTTTCCTGGTGTTTAATAAATTTTATTGCAGTTCTGACAAACATTTTTCTTAAAATATTTTTCACTGAAGTTTAACATAGCACAAACAGTCAAGGTCATTCATTGAATTCCTGCTTTAACGGTGAAGGGAGATCCCTAGGTGTACACCCGGGTAGAACCTCCAACATTCACAGCCCTTTCTACAGCTATGATAATTTCAGAGCCACCCCAGAGAGAGATGAGATAAGATGAGACAGGAGAACTAGGTATTTATATCACTACTCTTTTCAAATAGTTCTATCCAGTTCTTGATGGTGCCTGGTGTAAAGCATGGATACAAGCCTCATCCTTTCCTGTGATATTCGTAATACAGTACTTGGCTCGGTAGTTGGGATGGGACACTGAAAAAGCATCCCTGAAATAGTAAAAGGCGAAGCAGAAAATCGAACCCAAGACTTTACATTAGTCGTCCAGCGTATTACCACTAGATTACCCATCATCCCTCAATCTAATGAATAACCAAAGACAACAATGTATGTATCATACAAACCTTTAGCTGGAACACCTTCCTGTCTCTGTCTATTGTCACGATCTATCTGTAATTTATCCAGATAATCATTATAATGTTCATATTTCCCTCTTACTTGAGCAGCATTTACATTACGATCACCACCTGGTCCAGCTACAGGCTGTAAATACATCAATCATATCAGAAACACGTTAGTTTATACAATACAGGTTAACCAATGAACAAGGGCCATCCTTGGGTAAGACAAATTGCCTTTATTGACAGGTGTCCTTTATGAGAAGATCATTAATTTTTGTTCTAAATAATCAATGATGGTTTTTTATCCCATGGGTGGCCTGAATTTGAAGTAACTACAAAACAGGTTTAGCTGTAATTCATAGATGAAGATGTGATATAGAGATGAAATAATTACTGTATTTTCATTTATTTTCGTTTGGCTCAATTTTCGTGGTTTTTACTTAAATGGCTATTTCGTGGGGACATAAATTCGTGAATTTTTATTTTTGAAAAGAAATGCCTTATCGCTGCATTTAAATTTGTGTGGATTTGATTTCGTGGATGAGCCAACCCATGAAATTCACGAAATTAAACCCCCAATGAAAATTAATGATTCCACAGTATATAGATTACCCTGGGTGCTGGAGCAGGAGCCCTGACTTGATCACTACAATCTTCTCTTCTATTCTGTGGTTTTGAATCCTTCTGTAATAGAATAGTTTTATTTCAGCCATAGAATGCCTAAACTTCTCTCAACAATAAACCTTAAATCTCGTCGATCTCCATGACAACTGCCAGCATCATTAAATAATTGTCTTAAATAAATGATTCCACTAGGGTCCTTCATGGTCATGTAATTATGGTCTCTGACTAGAAATCATTAGCCCATCACAGCACTGAATTCAAATCCATTTCGAGATCAGAAAACTTTATGGCGAGGAAGTTGTCCAGCTAGCTTACAGGTCAGTAGTTCTACCCAGGTATAAGCCTGCGGTGTTCCTCCACTGTTTAAGCTGAGAGACTCATCAAATTACTCTAGTTGTTGGTGTGACATTAAACCCAGGTGAAACAAATGGAGAAATCTACAGGTGATAATATAGGCAAGTACTTGATGTTCACAGCACAATCACTTCACACATCAGGAATAAATTTTGTAACTCATGAAAAATCTTATAACATAGACTTTGCTAATAAACACCAGGGCCCTCATTACATTTTAGGGGACTGGGGCCAGGGGTCCTCAGGTAGGGGAATTTTGTCTTTCTACAACAATACTATCAGTTATACATATTTTACTTCACAAAAAGCCAAATTCAAGCTTATCAACAGCTTCTGTATTACATTTACACAATGCATTTCCTGGACACAAGTTGTTTAAATCGAAAATTTATATAAAAAAACCTTGTCTATGAGGGGATTTTTTTCATGAAATAGGGGAAAATGTATATTTATTGAGGAGGGGAATTTGGCCCCAGAAATCATGAAATGAGAGCCCACTGAACACACAACTAGCACATAAGGCAGCCTCATTAAACTCTGGTCATATCAAGTCAGACAGATGGTATTTTCTAAAGGAAAGGGTTAGTATTCATATTTATTGAAAGAATTAAGATACTGGACATATGCTAACCACATACCCCACTGTCAGAATCCAGAGAACTTAATACATTACTCCAGCCTTCTTCTCTCGCCTTATTAATTCTTGCAACCTGGGAAGGTGAAAATAGAGAGATAATTTATCTAAGGATATTTTTTTGGTTGGAAAACTTGTCTTTGATAGTAAAATGACTTTGAGAATAGGTTGAAAAAGAAATGAATTCTGACAGTTAGCTAAGAATGTACACTTAGTCAAACATTGTTATCATGTCATGGATGTTGAAATTGTACAAAGGCTAAAGTTATGTACAGTAACTCTCTCCTCTCCCTCCCACTCTGTAGTCAGTTCTAAGGCAACTAATAACTAATAACCCCGCCACCGCTTTGACACTAAGAATGCAATAGTACACTATATGGCTAAGTTCAAGGGCACATAACTTTGCAATGAGCGGATCATTGGCCATGGAATTGTCTTACACATCTATACTTTATGATGATGACATATTTCAAGTTTCATTGCAATCACTTAAGGAATGTGATAGTAGTTCGCTCCACTAACTTGAGATATTGTATGCAGACAGACTGACCAACAACAATTGACAGAGTGACTCCAATACTATAAAAACGGTCTTGTATATTATGTAGTGTGATCATGAAAATGATATCTTTATACTGATATATTGAATGAATTACTTAACAAAAAAATATTTTCCATTAAAAAGGTTCACAACTGGCAAGTAGCAAAATATTTAGATAATAATCATATAATTGCATAACTCATCCACTACTTTTACAGCCATGACAAAATATATAAATATCATAAAACAAAGCACCATCTCCAGTCTTTAGCCAATGTGACAGTACCTTTTGTCTTTCAATTAAGTCTTTGTGGCGCCTTTCATAATCTTTCCTTTTCTGGTCTTCATCTCGCTTCTTTATTTCTTCTCTTCTTTTTCTCTCCTTATCCTGTAGATCTTGTCTTCTTCTCTGTAAGTCCTGAATTTCAATTATTATATACATGTAATAAATAAATGCTTCAAAATATCAACTTGTATAAGTTAAAACATCACTTGTATTAAAATGTCAACTTGTACAAGTTAAAACAACACTTGTATTAAAATATCACTTGTATCAAAATATCAACTTGTACAAGCAAAAACATCACTTGTATTAAAACGTCACTTGTATTAAGATATCCCTTGGAATCAAACAGGACATTTAGGCCATATCTGACTGTTTTCATATAGACATATAGGCAGGATGAAAATGTAAAGACAGAATCTTTTAAACTTTGCATGATCATAGCATATGACAACAGAAACATTTTAAGCGGAGAAGAATTAGGGTCGCAGTGTTTGTTTTTGAGTTATCTGAAAAATATAAATTTGCAATTTGAAATTAGCCAATCAAATATATTTGTATATATTCAGGGATGACAATGATAAATGAGAAAAAAATCTGAAAGGTCAGAGGTCAAGGGGGGGGGCTGTCTAGGCTCATTTCCTATCTCGGAACACTTCAGGAGACTCTGAAAAAAGTGGAAATCTGCTGATTAAGTGTAAAATTATCATCCCTGTATATTGTACAGCTTTCCTACCTTAGATATAAATGCAAATTGTATGTAGCATAATGTGAATTTTTAATAAATGTGCATTATTCGTCATCAAAAGTAGGAAAAGATTTTTTAGTCATACAGAATAAGTATGCCAGGAAGTGCTAGAAATACAGAAACAAGTTCACACTCATTTTTCAATACACAAATAGAATTGTCCATTGAGGTTGAATTACAAATAATAAACAGACTAGGGCAAATGACATTTTGACTCATTTTCTGAAATCAGCAAAATTAAGCTTATGACTCTTGAGTATTTGTACCAATGGGTCAAATTTACTATTTTATTAGTTTGACATTATGTTGATTCTTCAAATCAATGTCAACCAAGAGTCATATCTGACCCTCAATTATTGATGTCTAGTTAGCACCCTGCAAATAAGACAAGTTCACGAGGCAGTCAAAACAATGGTAAGATCAAACTTCATAGCATATCTTAAGTAAAGCTTTATCTATGAAATCTGAGTTCAATTAATTGGTTTATTGTAAAGAGTGACTTATAAACACCAATCATAAGTGATATGTAATTAAAAAAAAAAAACAGACATAAAGTGTGTAATAGTCCTTTTTTATTATACTTATAAATTATTTATAAGATTATTTTTCACAATTTTCATCAAAATCACTAGGCTTTCTTGAAGTGGTTATAAAACCACTTGATTTTATCAGGCAAAATAGGAGAACAACATTTCTTTTAAGTGTAACAGATGCAAGAAATTACCATAACCAATTGAGAACCATATACCAATACTGTACAATGTTTGTCACCAGAGAAAATACCTTATAAGAAGGGCAAATACTGGGTTTATGTACCTTTTGTTGATTGACTTTAGGCTAAAACAACAAACGTAAACAATTTGATGAAAAATGTTGCTTCTGAAATGACATTTTTCAAACTTAAATAAAGATAGTTTGAATAATAATAATAATAATTAATATACAAAGCAACCTCTTCCAGACAATAAATAAAGTCACATTCATTGATCATCTATCAAACTTACTTGACTACTAGATGGTCGAGAACCAGCTGCACTACCAGGACGGGAACCAGCTGCACTACCAGGACGGGAACCAGCAGCACTTCCTGGGCGGGATCCAGCACTTCCTGGTCTCTTCCTAACATCTGCAGGCACTCTGCAAATCAAAACAAATACTTACTTAAGTAATTTTGACAAGAAGACCTATCATGTAATGAGATAGTTATATTAATTTTGTATTAATTTCTCAGAAAAGATTTGTTAACATCAAACAAAATCTACATTTCTCATCCATTATAAAACCACATAATAAAACAGAAATCTATTATCAGGATTAAGACGAAGATTCTGGAGTTAAACATGATACAAAGAGCTTTCCAGCTTTAAAGGGTGAAGGATGCACATGAGAGCAGAACCACCAACTGTTAGCTAGCTGGACTGCTTTCTTGTATGTTAAATTTGACTGGTCCTGGGTGGGATTTGAACTTACTAGTACATCAGTGAGGGGTAGTAGTTACTAGTCAGAGACCGTAACCATTCAAATACTGAAGTCCTAGGACAAAAATACAGTCTATTACCTGTTTTCCTTAGATTTCCTTACAACAGGGGTACCATATATCTTAGAAGGATCATATCTCTTGGCTCCAGCTGCCATTGCTGGTCCTCCAGGATCACCACGGTTTCTTGCGGCTGAAGAAAAAAGTAAAGGTTTGCTCTTATATTCTTATGACAAGATTAAGTTTTATGGATCAAATATTGTCTCAGTGGACCAGCATTGTGCATTGCTATTTTTTTAAGGTTAGTGATATGAGTTCAAACTTTTCACTTGTTTCGAAACTACTGCAGTCAGATCTGGATTCTCTCAATCTGACTAAAGTATTTCGATCTTCCTTACGGCAAGATCTGATGACGGCCTATACTAGTTTCTATTTTCAAAAGTCGGAATTTCCATGATCACTATTTATATCTATTTATAATTCAGCCAATCGTATAACTCGTTTCATCGGTACTTTGGCCGAATGAACTTTCTACCTGACGATGTTATTTAAACGTTAGTAAACATTAAATTACGTATAACATATTTGTCTGCAACCACTTTTTGATTTTTTTTAGTAATCCTGATCGATTGGGCCATAGTAGTACAGAAAATTTAATAAACACGCATGTCACATGGGCGCTATCATTACATTTAGTTGCGTAAGAATAGGTGTTCGTGATAACTACAAGTCAAATATTGCTTTTTACTGCGGTTAAAAATAGAATCAGATCACTTTCAGAATTATGAAAGTAAGGCGCTGATTGGCTAGTGAAAAAAATCAAAAAGTCAGCTAGAAAGTTCATTCGGCCAAAGTACCGATGAAACGAGTTATACGATTGGCTGAGGTGACCTTCTATAGGTCGTCTTCAGATCCTCATAGCGTAGCGGGTTTGAGGATATGATTTTAATCAGATTGGGATTCTCTCTGTAAGGATTATAATAAAATCATAAGCCTTCGCAAATAAACATTTATGAGAAGACCCATACATGTAATATCACCTAAAGGGTATATCTACAATGTTTGAACACATATTTTAACTGTAGAAAGATTCTTGAAGGGATTTGTTTTAGGAAAAGGGGAAAACACTGGGTGTTGGAAAAAGCAGTAAACATTTCACCAAAGAATATTTATAATGCAAATAAGACTTTTTTGAGAGTAATGTAGCCAAGTTTCTGGCAGGAAGACACTTTCATAGTAAATAAACCCTGACTTGATACAAAGTCTATTCTTACCTGAAGGTGGGCGTGCTGCCTGATTTGGTGGTGGAGGTAAAGCACGGCCTAGTTTATGACCATGCATTACAGTATGACTAAACTCCTCTTGTAATTTCTAAAATATTTAAGAAAATGTTATCATAAGACTGATAATAACTTATAATACATTTAAGTGTACATAACTATTTTTTATTGGAAAAACATTCTACCTGCATAATTTCAGGATTTTTTTATTCACTTTTAGTCTAACATCATTATCAGCAGAATTTAATTGTTGCATGACAGACAGGTCACATGATTAATGCTCTTGGATAAACAACCAGTTCTTTTTTGTCTCCATTTAAATCAATACAGAGTTACCTACTTTACCCTCTGATAAATGGATCACAGGTAGAATACAGGAATAATTGGTATCACCTTCAGTCAAAGAGTCTAGCTCACAGGAACCAATGTCTAGCTCACAAAAACAAGTGTCTACCTCATTTAATTTATTTATCTGTTGTCTAAAGGCCTACTTCACAGCTAGTCATTTCAGAGCCTCACCAGAGAGAGGGGAGATAAGATACAGGAGAACCGGGCATGTACATCCCAACTCTTATCGAATAGTTTTTCCTGTTCTTTATCATGCCCAGTGTACAGTCCTAACCCGGTCCCCCGAGATTTTCTTTACAAAACTGAAAAACTGTCGCTGAAATATTGAAAGACTTCATTTCTCAACCAGCAGCCTTTTAATCAACAGTTCTGCATCTTACTAACTGAACCAACCCTACAGCTAAACAAAACATCAGAAGAAAAATAAAACAATGATACCTCTGATGATAGGAACTTCGGTACTCTCTGTGAAATTAAAGGCTTCCTTAATACAGAATTAATGGATGGACGATCCCTGGAACAAACAATTATATCATAATTTAGCAATTTACTTACACGGTAGAGAACATAAATCAAAGAACTAAACAGAATTATCAAATTTATATTATCACTTAATATACTTAAAAGCACTAGCATATTGATATACCTTTCTTGGAAATGAACGAAGTCACTTAAATCTACCAGTATAATAACATCTTGTATTATGCTGAATGTCAAACAAGCCCATAAAAGAAAATAACAAAATGAAATAAAATATACACACAGATTCAACACCTGTGACTACTAGGTAACTTACGATGAATCCTGCAATTTTCATACAGTAATACCATTTATACTTATAAAGAATTTACCTAATGCTTGTCAGATGTATATGGCAGTTGGTAAACAAAACCAGTGATAGTTGGTTACAAACCAATTACCGGTATCCCATTCCTCTGCATTTTACAAGTACCAACAAAAACTGTGTGAGCCTCAGAGGTAAAGAGACAAATGACTTGTTAACTTTATATCTTCAGTCGTATGGTACTTTCACAGAGCTGGACATAGTCAACTAAAAATACTTAAATGGCATTCATATGCCCTACTGACAGATGAACCCACCAGTTGAGAGAAATAAAACATCCTTACAAGTTAGATTTTATAACATGATACCAACCTTGGAGCTCGTTTAAATAATTGCGCCACTAGATTCCTCATTTCATAACTGTACTTGGGAGATAATGGTGGGTATGATCCTCTATAAATAAAATAACATCATTATTAATATAATAATAGTAAATAATAATATGATACCCTAAATTGCTTGTTAAGTAAACTGAATTAACAAAGCATAAAATTAACATGCCATGAAATTGACTTGCTTGACTTTTAAATTTTAAACGAAGATCAAATTTTAGCTAGAAAAAGGGTTCTGTTTGTCTTAATTCCGAAAAGTATGGATTCCTGGAATTCGATTTTCAATTGTTTGAGTTTTCTGCGGTTTCACTTATAATTGTATTGAAAACAGAGCCATATAGCACAATTTAGGTCTTAAGAATAAATGTACCAACTTCAAAACTTTCTAATTAGGCACATAAAAACGAGTCCAAAAACAAAATTGACAGTTTTATTCAATAGTTTATAAATATTAACATCCACAAAACTGACAAACTACATTCTTACCTGATAATTTTCAAAACTAAATTTTTCATATTGCCAGCTTCAAACTGGAAATGTAACAATGAATATCTATATATAGATGAATAAAACACAATTAAAATATTTTGCATTAGGCATAAACATAGTTTGTTTCTGGTAACGTGCTCATTGAAAAAAGGGTAGGTAGGTTGTGAAATTGTTCTTTGGGGGATAAATGCTTTTTGTTATTCCTGAAGGCATGCAGGAAGGTAAAAAGGGAGACAGCAGATGTACCAGTACTGGAGTTGTGGGGGAAAATAAGGGAAGATCGAGTAACCAGAAACAAACATTTTTTTAGGCTATATTAAAAAACATAATTGGATCAAAACAAATCAGAAAGCAATATAACTCAACTTTCTATTAATTTAATTACATCCATAACATGTACTTTGCAACCAATTATCTTACATTTTAACTACTTCTTATGACTTATAGAAGTTCTTACACTTAGTGTTCCCAACCTATTAAATGAACAGAGGCTCCAGCTGTGTAGAAAATAATTTATCATCAAGAAATAGATATTCACTTACTGCATGTTTTAAAGTTGCTAATTCATACAACACACAACCTAATGACCATATATCACTGTAAAAATATAAACAACATAACTAGCTGAATCTAAGAAAACAATTTTAGTCAAAGACCATACAAAACATCGCCATGAATATTACTTACAAATGGTCAATATGTACTTTGGTTTGGCTAAAATCATTAATACATTTACATGAAGGGTTTCATTTGAAACAAAAGAGTTCTTTACTGCATACCCTAATACATGTGTACATTATATGCCAATATCATTCACATTGCCTGTCCATTTCATTCAATTGGGATTTACTAATAGCCAGGGCCATTCAGCAACTTTTCTAGCTTTAACTGTTGAGGAAGACGTACAGGGAACAACACCTGGGTAGAAGCACCAACCTTTTACAAACTAGCAAATTACCCATGCAATATGTTTGTAACATATCTGGGAAAAATAAAGGATTTGTTCTGTTCTGTTGTTCAGCTAGACAGCTTCCCACATGTGGATTTTGGGCTCAAGTAGGAATTGAACTCACAGGGGCGAGTAATTTATTGTTAAGAGACCATAACCAATCAATCACAGAGACCCTTATATACCAAAGTATAATTGCAATATAAGTGAAGTTAAATGCAGTAATTGATAAATCTGCAATATTTCTGTCTTAAACAAGCATCATAGACTAACATTAAACATTACATACAAACCTTTTATTGTTATATGGCTTATTTTCACATATTTCAGGACTAAGATAATATGGTGTTCCTATACATGTTCTTGCTAGCTCCACGGTGCTACTTAATACCTTGGCTATTCCAAAATCTCCTAGCTGTACCATACCTTTACCTGTCAGAAATATATTCTGAAACAAAATTAAATACCGGTATATTTTGATTAAAAAAAGTGGAATTCAAATGTTCTATAGATATGTTAAATTGTAATTTTGATTTTAGCCAATAAGAAAACATCAGAAATTCTGGGGAAACTTAACAAAAGTCATTTATCTGGACAAGTATGAAATCATAATTGCGTTTGTTTCCTATAAAGTAAGTAAACAGCTGAATATTTCCACCAAAATGATATCAACCTTCTTGGAGTAAGCTGCTCCAATAAATAAGAACTGCTCAATAATAATAACAACAAATGATATGAAATCATAGACAATTTACTGCAATTGAAATACTTATTTTATGTACTGGTAAATGTATGCATTAGAAGAGAATTGATGTACAAGATTTAAAGAAAAGTGACTAAAAATACCTGTGACTTGATATCCCTATGTAAAATTTTTCTGTCATGTATATGTTTGATTGCAAGGCACATCTGAGCAAACCAGTCTAAAATCTGTAAAAAATAAAAACCATTAGAACCAGACTATGAGAGAAAATATAATTAATAAAAATAAAATGTTTTCATGGCAACCAGCAAGATCATTTTAACAATGTACAAGCAAACATAGCAAAATTCCCTGTATGGCTGGCAGTAGACACAAAATTTAAAACTGTTGCCCAAAAGATGACATTATTTTTATCTGTCAATACCTTTTTTTAATCGTCATATGATACAAAAATTGTATTGAGAGCATTAATATGAATTTCTAAGATGAATCCAATAAAAATAAATTCACCAACAAATACACATATCATCTATGGAACTTTGTTAAAGATGAATCCAATTATTACTGTAAACCAGGAAATTATTTTGCGTATTTTAAGTTCCCGCGAAAGTAAAACGCCGCAAACCATGTAGTTATCACAATATCGCGAAAATTAGTCGCTATAAGATTGTCTTGAAAGCTGCAATGATTTGCTTATTCAATGTGGTAATGGTAGAATTTTGACATGTTTATGATCCAATGTGTAAATAGCATACTGTAAATAAGGTTGGTAGTTACCTGTTTTATTGTTTTTGACAAGTAGAGTAGAGAGTAGACTACGGTTAAATGAACACAGAGATTACTATTGTTATGGTCACTAATTGATGTGCAAACAAACCATTCCCTCATTTTGTTTGACTTTTTTTGCCATAAAAAACTATGTATCTTGTCAAACTAACTACTAATATCAGTATTCAAGTAACTCCAATCAATGACAACCAGCCTTAAAACTTCTCAAACAATATAACCACTGACTGGGCAAATTAGATTTAGGTATATTGTAATACCGTGTCATGCTATTTAAAGTAAACATTTCATTCAAAGTGTGTTTTGTTTCGCGGGATTCACGGTCTCCTCAAATCCGCGAAAGTTTAATGTCGCGAATATGACTTGGTGTGTAAAAACGCGAAAGTTTCTTGACACGAAAGTTTCCTGGTTTACAGTAAGTGATTAGAACACTTTCTTGAGACCAAAGATACACATAAGAGGTAAAACTTTGATACCTGGTCTTCTCCAAACATAATACCACGCTGACTGTTGATTCTAGCATACAGATCACCTAGAAAACATCTAAAACTTGAAACATCTTAAATTCTAAGATTACAATTTTCATATAGATTTATATAATTATCATCGTAATTAATAGGTAAGTGAGACATACAGCTTTCACCATACCATGAAATAGTGACTGATAGGTCTAGTAAACATTTGTTCAGTATTAAGGAATTTTACAATTAAACAAGTATGGAAATCAATTTCTGGGTCAAGTGAACACAGATGTAAATTAACATATGTTGATAAGTTATAACTAAGAGTCAACAGAATGAATTGTTTGTGATCTACCTCCAGCACAGAAGTCCATCACAATGTACAAGCTACCATGTTCTGCAAAAAGAGATATAATAGTTAAAACCTCTTACAAAATTCATAAAATGTTGATAAATAATTTAATCAGAATAAAAATAAACATAATGATAATTAGAATCAACTGACCATGGCATATATATACAAACTATTCAAACATTACCCTTTTATTAAGTTAATCATACAAATTTTGGCTTGAAACATTCAGTTGTTGGAAGCTGCCAAAGAACATTTATCTTAATATGTGTTAAAAATACATAAGCTGCTAAAGTGGAACTTCACTTGAGAAAAACACATGATTTTTACATTCTTCATACAGTCAAACCTCTGAACAAACTTACAAAGACTGTCCTTGGCAAAGACAAAATGAGGTTTTTATTGCTATGTGGCCTTTATTGGAGGTCATTTTGTTCTAGATAATCAATGACGTTTTTTTCAAATGGTCTTTATTTGAAGGTGGCTGTTAAAATAGCTTTGAGTCTTTTTTTTTTTGACTGTACTTGTCAAACTACCTGTACTAAATTGAGCACAAACTATTTGAAAGAAAGTACACCTACCCTCAAATGACTCTCTGTATGCTACAATATTTGGATGCTTCAATTGAGCAAGCACAGATACCTACAAATACAAAATGCAATTCATTAATTAATGATAGCTAAAATGAACTTAACCTGCAATTTCATAAATTTATTAAACTGAACATTTTCATTTCAAGGGCTTCAGGCAGATTAACATGCTATTGATACTTTTTGATGTTGAAAATAGAACACAGGATGTGTCTCCTTTTTTTGTATACTTATTACTACATTAGATATACTGTAGCCCTTTACTTATGGATAAAAATAATCATTTAATATTATATTATTCAGTTTGTTACTATTTTCATGCAATATTTGATACAAGATTTTAAGTTTTAACTACCTCTTTTCTGGATTCTTCTCTTTCTTTCGCTCCCATCTAAATAAGAGAATACAAATATATGATACATGGATGTAATCACAAAGTACACAAGAGAAGGTTTTTGATTATGCTTTGTGACAGGAGGAAAATAATGAACCCAATGCGGGGCTCAAACCCGCGACCTCCTGCTTGCAAATCAGATGCTCTACCAACCGCATGAGCTAATCAGGCTGTTAATATTACTGCCAATTTATAAATACAAATACTATATACCATACTGCTACATTCCTACTTATTTTCTTAAAGTAAATTATCGCGACAACCACACGCTCTTAAGATTAACCCAGTCTTTGCTTCAATTCCAAGGTTAGTCACGTACACATTCACAGCACCAAATGTAACAGAGGAGGAAAATAATGTATTGCAGGGCTCGAACCCGCGACCTCCTTACAAGTCAGATGCTCTACCAAATAAGCTAATCGGACTGTTATATTTAATATTACAGCCAATTTATAAATACTGACACAACATAAAACTTTATCTATGTATGTTACTTGTCAAAAATGTTAATGAATAAAATAACTTTAATACGGGGAAGACAATGACCGGGCCCGCGAAGCGGGTCCCGGCCTTTGGCCTTGCCCGGCTATAGACAATGCGTACGTTAGAAAAGGTTCAATGTGAATTACAACAATTTCAAATGTATTACCTATCGCCGAAATTCTCATTTCCAAATCATGGAGGCCGCCATTTTGGCCGCCATTTTGTTTGTAACAACTAAGTTCTCGTTCTCGTGTTGGCATATTTTTTTTATATAGTAATATAATTAATCACTTATATTTATGTATTCCTATCTGTTTACAAGAAAAAGAAAGCAAAATCTTCGAAGTTTTTAAAAAAGAAGCTTTAGTTAAAATATACAAACGCTTTTGGTTAACTTTGTGAAAAGCGTCTGCATAAAGTGTGCGCATAAACGCTTGACAGGAAGTAGAATGACTTCACTTTTTGTTTACACAAGGTGCTCGACCAATCTCCACCTAGACTTGTCGTTCCTTTCCAAAAGACTCGACTTCCCCGTTCCATAGGCTTAGCCTATTTTCATATTAAGTCATTAAAGCATGGCATTTACAGTTGTTGTAATAAATAAAGAGTGTCAAAATCCAACCAAGCTAATGTATTACTAATCCATCACTGCATTGCTCTATAATACATAATTCTATCACAGAGAAAGGAAGACTTGAATAATTAATTACCCTCTGGATATTTATCTCTTTGATAACACATTGGAATCCATCTGCCTTCCTTTTGACAAGTTCTGCTTTCCCAAAAGCTCCCTCCCCAATATTTCTCACTCGGACGTATTTATCCATGGTCAAGAAGTGTCACTGAAAACTAATAGGTCTAGTAGGATATCAGAGCGCTAGAGTTTCACAGTCTTATTCATGTTCAAATTCTTGTTTCGTTATCAAGTGAAAAACATTCCTTTATGATCAACTAAACCGCCATATACAGCATTGTTCGCTAAACATCAATAAAGAACATTTTCAAAATAAATAACCGTTTAGTATTATTATACACACAACGTAAAATATTCTGGAAACAGAAATAAAGGCAAGATCTAACCGGAAGTTTATAAGGTAGCTACCATAATACAACCCCAACGTACAGACGAAAACATATTTTTAAAATCAATATATTTAGTACAAAAATAGCTTCTTTTGAAACGGCAACTTTTTAAAAATATAAATAAATATATTTTATTGTCTTAGATATATAGTTATTTTCTGATAAAAGATATAATTATACACATTTTTTTTCGATTAATTTCAAGGTGAAAAAATGGCAGCCGCTGTCAAATTTGGAAGACACTTGAAAGAGTTGCGAATTCACCTTTGTCAGAAGTCACCAGCCAGTCAAGGAATTCGGTAGTTTATTCAAAACATCGTTTTAAAACCACTGCAATACATTTCATGTAGAATTTGTGACTGTGGCATTGGTATATCTTAAATGTAATGTGTTTTCGCTACATATTATAAATTCAGCACAAATCATGCTTGGTTACACTCAAGTCATTACAATTGAAGTAGTAAAGTTATCATTTGTTTGCTGTTCCGACAATTCAGCAATTGGTTCCATTGGGTTTCTTTATTTTGATTGCTGTAACTGTGTTATTGGTGGATAATTTATTGTGTCAAGGCTTGAAGCACACAAAAACTTGGTTTGTTTACAACTTTTCACTTTTTGGAGACTGGATTCTAAGGAATATATAGCTGTCATTAATGATTATGTAAAAGATATAAAGCCCTGGGTCTTCAGGGTTCTCAATAACAGCAGGCTGCAGGCCAATTTAGCCGCTTAGAAATGTGTTTGGGTCGGTTAGGAATTCAAAGTTCACAAAATATTGCTAGAAAATGCCCAGATCCCATCTTGCAGGCCTGTTAGTCTAGCTTTTGGACCTGTTGGCCACAAACTTATTGAGAACCCTGGGTCTTGCGATGCGGTGCCAGAAACAACGAACCCCCATTCCCCTGCTAAATTAATATACTTTTTTCCCTATTTTTGATAAAAATTCCCCTCAAAAAAAAAAATTGAAAATTTTTGCTTAAATGGTTGATATTAAGTTAATATGAAAATAGGCTAAGCCTATGGAACGGGGAAGTCTAAACTGGTTCCCGTTGACTTGTGTGTACAAAGCCAACAGGTACGGCCTAAAATTTCCAGGACGCTGATTGGTCAATTTCGATCGGAATCCGGGCAGAATTCTGCCCGGGGGATCTCGCGAGACTTTGCATTATCGACGAACATTTCGCGCGTAATTTAAATAATAGATAATGATTAGGGAACTGGATAGTTATTTTCTGATCTTGGTCGTTGGAACACTTAATTAAGTAGCATTTAGATACACACAGCGTACTTAAATGTATTTTCAAATAGAATACCGACCCTTAAAAAATATATATTTAAGAAATATTTTTAAAATCGAGTACTCAATCAAGTGGGAGAATTTTCACTTATGTAGATTTTTATATTTTTGTTGTTATTATTCGTTGGAACTGTCAAATAACATTAATCACCGTACAAACTTTTGAGTGTTACAACCTGATTTTATATTCTTATAAAATTCATATAAATATGCGATGCTAATAATAAATTTAAAAGTCGTGCCCAATCTGATTCTGGACTACGTGTTTTAAAATTAATTAATGCAAACAGTGTAGTTGATAATCAATTGACCAGTATATAGCATAGTCTCAATTTCAATACATGCATTGATAAAAGCAAGATAAGTAGCCAATTAAGAAGTTGTTATGCAATATTATGTAACTCGACCGTCTCACTTCCTGTACCCTTATAAGGGAGAAATATTTTATGGATCATTGTCAATATATTCTTAAGCACTTGTGTGTCTGATACCATGTTAAATTTACAATATACAGCATAGATCATAATCTTAATTACTCCTAATTCAATTCAGTCTGTAAAGTCAGATGTTAACGAAAAGAAATTAAGTAACAAAATAATTACTTAAAACGTCACTTGACAAATACTGATATACATTTTGTATATAAGATATATATTTTAATTGTAAATAAAGAAAAATATGTTTTAAAGGAATTAATACATATTAGACCGAACTATGCATATATTTATACAGATGATTTTATTTTTAAAGAAAATCATTTAACAACAATAAAAAAATAAATCAAGGCATTAATTGATATTTTTAAGATATGTATCTTTGATATGTTATATAAATATACTGTAACGAATATTCACATAGTAACTTCTAGCATCTATATTTTTTTATTTTGAATAAAGGGTATCCGTGCGGTATTCAAACATTAGCAACTAACATTATCAGATGTACGGAAATCCCCGATGTTTCTCGAATGAACAGCAACCAATGAAATAGCTAAAACGGGTTGACCAATCAGAACGCTGGAAAATTTAGACCGTACCTGTTCCTTTGGTGCACTGCATCATGGAACGGGAACCAGTTAAGGGGAAGTCGAGTCTATTGGAAAGGAACGACAACTCTAGGTAGAGATTGGTCGAGCACCTTGCGTAAACAAAAAGTGACGTCATTCTATTTCCTGTCAAGCGTTTGTGCGCAAAACTTTAAGCAGACGCTTTTCACAAAGTTTACCAAAAGCGTTTGTATTTTTAAAATAAAGCTTCTTTTTTAAAAAACTTCGAATCGTTTGCTTTCTATTTCTTGTAAACAGATAGGAAAACATAAATATAAGTGAGTAATTATATTACGATGTAAAAAAATACTCCAACACGAGAACGAGAATTTAGTTGTTACAAACAAAATGGCGGCCAAAATGGAGGCCTCCGTTCAATGATTTGGAAATTAGATTTTCGGCGATAGATAATACATTTGAAATTGTTTTAATTCACATTGAACCTTTTCTCACGTACGCATTGTCTATAGCCGGGCAAGGCCAAAGCTTTTGTCTTTGACTTCCCCGTATTAGTTGTTACAAACAAAATGGCGGCCCCCATGATTTGGAAATGAGATTTTCGGCGATAGGTAATCACATTTGAAATTGTTTTAATTCACATTGAACCTTTTCTAACGTACGCATTGTCTATAGCCGGGCAAGGCCAAAGCCCGGGACCCGCTTCGCGGGCCCTGGTCTTTGACTTCCCCGTATTAACCTTTGATTAATTGTATATTATTATATTTAATATATTTAAATACCGCTATTTTAAGCTTAAAATGTTTGTTGTAGGGTTTATATAAGGCAGTTGAAAAAATCCCCTGAAATTCCCCTTTTCCACAAAACGACAAAAAATTCCCCTACCTGAGGGCCTCGGGTCCCTTCCTCTAAAGTGCAGATAGGGCCCTGCTATGACCAGCCTTGCTCTGTCTAACCCATTAGTAACTCAAGAAATCTCTTTGATGACTCTCAAAAACATTCACTCAGCCTCAGTTTTCATGGTCATTGAGTTTGAAACCTCCTAAACAACCTTGGTTGGCCTATTATTGCTATAATGGCTGTGAGCATGAGGATGTAAAATGGAATTTGATGAACTACTTCTTATATTTGTCTCTTATCTTTATTTAGTATTTACCGAATGCTTTACATTTTCTGCTGTTGTACTCGAAGTCTAATTCATGTGTGACTAATTTGTAAAGATGATGAGTCATTGTTGATTTTTTTCATTGTGTCCTTCTATATAGACTCAAAGGCTTGTAAACATAGTTGTGACATGGCATATTATCTTAGTGAATTTTTTTTATTAAATTTTTATGTCAAGTTAAATTAGCTTGATAAATCAAAATCTGAATTTAATAATTATAATCTGATATTGTGATGTTTTTATTTTTGTAGAGACTTCATTGAGTCACAATATGTTCCTTTGAAGAAGAGTAATCCTGGATTTCCTATCTTGATTAGAGAATGCAGTGGAGTGCAGCCAGTTGTTTATGCTAGATATGGTAAAAGTTATTTTGAATTTGTTTTTCTGAGCTCTTGGAACAGTTTGAAATGATATATTCTTTTATTTTTGTTCAAAGTTCAAAAGGTTTATTAAGTGCTTATTTATCTTGGTTTACATATTGCTTGGATATGTACGTTCACAATGATGGAAGGGTCTCTGGCTTAGTTGGTACAAAATGTACAAACTTTGACAATACAATATTTCATATGATATACAATGCATGTGGTATGTTGTTCTTGTAATGAGGCTGTTGTATATGCAGCTAATGTAAAATTGTAATTTCAAAGTAAACATACGTCCCCTTGAGTGTGTAAATAAAATTATATTCATAGCTGAACTGCATGTCCACTAATCAACGGATTTTGGCTTTTTTTGGAGCTTCCCAAATCGTTTCAGGATCAGGAAGGGGCCCCTCTTGATCCCAAGCCTTTCAGATTTTTCTCATTGCCATTCTCTTTCCTGATATTAGACATAATTACTTTTGGTAAATGACCTCAAGTATCAAAATGACTTAGGATATCAAATCTTTCAAGAATTGATTGATAAGAATTTAAATTTTGTTCATTGTTTCAGAGTACGGAAAAGAATCAAGTGTACCATTAGCCAACAAGTCAAGTACCGATGTTTTACAGACAATACAAACACTTAATTCACAATCTTAGGACTCTGATATACAATTTTTTGTAACTTTTTTGTTAAAATGTGTGATTTTGAGCCAGGAAAATTAAAACAATAAACTAACATGGCTTATCTGTTGCTCATTATTACAGTTATAAAATGTCTGTGTTCTTTATTTTGTGTTATCTGCTGGTACAAGTATTAACTAGTGACCGCTAGCCCCTCACCACTGTGAGTTTGAATCCCACCAGAACTGTCCTGCAAGCTTAAGGAATGTTGGTGCTTCCTGGTGTCCACTGTTACAGGAGAAATTGTCTAGTAACCCTGTCAGTGCGATGTTAAACCCCAGTGGAAACTAGAAGCCCAAGGGCAACATGTCGAGCCCCCTGTATAGCCAGCTTGTGATCTTGACCTTTGAACTACAAGTATGGGTGATATTCATGACACATCATTTCATTGAAGTAAACTTTTATACCAATTTATTTCAAAATCCTTAAAGCAAACAAAAGTCACAGCCCAGACAAGGAAAATTTATTTGACTGAATGTGTAATCTTGACCTTTGACCTATGAAAATCTAGGTGTTGCCCAAGACACATGGTCTCATGGCAAGTCATTTTCAAATAATTCAATGCATAAGGGAAACACAGCCCTGACAAGGTGTATAATGATCAATTTTTATATTTGACCTCTAAGTGTGACCTTGACCTTTGAGCTAGAGACCTTGATCTTACGCACCCGTCTCATGGTGTTTAACAATTATGCCAAGTTATCTTAAAAAGTTTCTATGCATAAGGGAGATACAGCCCGGACAAGGTCTATAATGCTCATTTTTGACGTTTGACCTCTAAGTGTGACCTTGACCTTTGAGCTAGAGACCTGGATCTTGGGCACTGCACACTGTCTCATGGTGTTTAACAATTATGCCAAGTTATCTTAAAAAGTTTCTATGCATAAGGGAGATACAGCCTGGACAAGGTCTATAATGCTCATCTTTGACCTCTTAGTGTGACCTTTGAGCTAGAGACCTGGATTTTGCGCACTGCAAATCGTCTCATGGTGTTTAACAATTATGCCAAGTTATTTTAAAAAGTGTCAATGCATAAGGGAGATACAGCCCAGATAAGGATCCGGACGGACACACTAACTAGCATACAGACACACAACCACCATTGTGGCGACTATGTCGAGCTCACCGCAGACAGGCTCGACAAAAAAGCTAGTACATCGCCCAAGGGAAAAAAAATGCAAGTGCATTTGACAAATCAAAAGAAAAGAGAATACAAAACTTATAGTTTATTTAAAGCAATAAAGAAATTCAATCCTCGCAAAAAAGCCACTGGCAAGACAAGTATTAAAGGGTTCAATCATATTTAAAATGAAGGATAAAAAGTCATTATATGCCTATTGATAAAAATAAAGTGCTCTAATGCAGGTAGCTGAACAGAGATGACACTGTCTTTATACTGAAGTAAAATAAAATTTATATGAACACTGTAATAAGACAATTATTTATCTGGTTATAGTTTGATTTTATTAAACTGTCAAAGCTTATAATTACATGGTCGTTAAATGCGATTATTTTTAGCTTAGTACTACAGCCAATAGTTTCTGTTTATTTTACTGTTGGGGAATGTTCCATTCCACATGTTATGTTAAGTAGCGTATACATGTACATTCCACAACCAGTAAAATGAAAATTATTGTATAACTTACAAAAGTAATCAAATCTCACTGAAGCTAAAAATAAATGGAAGCATTGACCATGGAATTATGCAGCTTTGACATTTTAATAAAATCGCTCAAAATAATGCAATGTGACATTTTAATAAATTCACACAAAATACATACTGTGTACAAGCAACACGTGGAATGTAAACAAAAAGTCAAAATAACAGTTCACAAAGTAACCATAAAACACAATGAGGCAAGTCTGAAAATTTGTTTGGTTTAAACTAACCAGGCCACTGCACGAATCTGATCACATTCAGATTTTTCGGAAGGGGGACATGTTAAAACTAATTTTGTGATTACATGTAGTAAATTTGCATGGTTAGTTTATACCAAACAATAACTTTAGAACATACATTGTAATTTAAATTGAACGAGTGTATATTACATTTTCATCTACACAAAAATGCATAGCACCACTATCACCTGAGAGACGATATAATTATACATGGCTCGAGTTTGTGACATACAGTAGCTTTTACATTAACATTGCCAAAATACATTTATGTAATAGTGTAGATACCTGTATTCAACTCACTATTTATTTTAGTGTTTTCATCAATGGTAAGATTGCATTTTGAGTCTGTTCTCAATATGTAAAACCCTGATGTTGTGTGTGACTAGTCTCAGTGTCAGTCTTATAGCTAAGCTTATTACCTGAGTGTATATTGACTATCAAAAATGTAGTCATCAATGTACATCATTCATAGAAGATAAACCCAACTACCATCTATATAAACCAGTATATATATGAAAACACAATACCTAGCACTTGTTATTTAGACAAGCAATCATTGTCATCACTAGACTGACATGAACACAAGTAGACAAAACAACAAATACAATGTAATTACCAAACATATTCCTACACTAAGTTCTCTAAACAATACTATAAAAAAGTTTATTAAATATAGTGAAACACTAACATGACTACAGTAAATATGTAAACAGCACAAAAAACTTTATTCAAAGCCAGGATACAATGATTTGTTCACCAGACCACAGAGAACATTATACAGACAGACATTTATAACAAGGCTTGAAAGATGTCCATAAAATACAAGTAAACACAGCATAAAGTACAACATTGGCTGCACTGCTGGATTGACAGTTGCACCAAGGACCTACATGTAACATGTTTTATGCCCTCATATTAATATATCAGGGGTCAAACTTCCTATGTTGGTTCCTCATGACAACCTCTACATGACCTGTGCATTTTAAGGTCAAGGTCAGCAGGAGGGGCATTGTGTTTCAAAACCACATGTTTTTTTCACTAGGTTTAACAACATTCTTCAACGATAATTCAGTTATACATGGCAACCAGTACACCTTACTAGCTTCCTGGACGTACATAACTTGTTACATAAAATATTGGAAGATTGGATTTAATCAGATCTTACAACATATATATCAACAGTATCACAACTAAGGTTATATAGTAAAACTCCTCTATCATGGACAATAACAGTTAAGGGTTCTCATGAATTTGTGGCCAATAGGCCCAAAAGCTGGACTAACGGGCTGAAGGGGGGTCCAGGCATTTTTCTTACCAGTCCGAACTTGCTTCTAAGCTGCTATGTTGGTCATGCATGTAAATGTATAGGTGCAGATTTTTACTTTTTCTGTCATGGTTAGATTTCTTAGATTATACTGGGTTGTCCGTAAGGTAAGGTTTTACTTCATCCTGCAATAGTACTGGAATGTAAAATAGAGATTTTGGGACAATCAGTGATCTGATGAACGCGAAACTGTCAGCAAAATGTTCTTGAATTATATACAATGGATGATTTTCTTAGAAGATAGAAACCATAAATTTTACACAAAAAAACTAATGTACATACATCTGCTACATGAGATTCTGTGGTACAACATTAAGATCTGTTTATTGGGCAAGGTGATTATAAATAAGACATAAAAATGCATAGATTATACAATAACACATGTTCACTATAACATATTGGACACCAAATACAGTCGACTCTAGTTAGCACAGTTTTGGGTAAAATAAGGGTAAACTTGTTAATTTGGACTTTCGAAAATTGTAACCTAATGAAAATCATTGAGACATCATATGGCCTTCATCGCCCTAATTCATATAGACAAAGAATGAATAATTCGGGATAGACGGAAGACTTCATGGTAACCAGGTTCAGTGTATTCATGCTAATGAGAGTCTGCTGTATTTGGCTTTTCTTCGATTACTATCCTCGCCCTCACTATATGTAAATATTTGACAGATTCAAGACGTTTAATTTGAGTTTAAAAGAATCATTCACAACTTCAGTACAAATATGCATGTATGTCATAAAATATCAAGGTGACCAATTAAAATAAGCGTATGAATACCGGTATTTGCTATAACAAGCATATGAACAGTTGCGATAAACTAAAAACATGTTTATCAATTATGCAATCAATAATAAGTGTAGCACAACAAACAAAACAAACAAACAAACAAAAAACAAAGGCATCAAAAAGGAATAAAATCCAGTCTGCAGGAAAAAGTCTTTGAGTATCATCCCATTAGGTAATACATACTAAAACAGCACCAAAAAGTAATAAAATCCATACTGCAGGAAAAACTGAGTATCAGCCGTTTTGGGTAATGTATATTGTAAAAAGTTTTAGCTTGAATCACAATTGGTTGCCCGAATAACAAAAATGATAAGAAAATGACAAAATCAAAGATTCACATGTTTTATATCATCCATAACTGAACAGCATGTTTTTGTTCTAAATTTCAAATTTTCCTCCAACTCCTGAGCAGTAATTTGGATCATGAATGTGAACTCTCAGCCAGGTCAGACTAAACTTTAGCCAGTTTCTTTTTTATAACCCGACCCACTTTTTCATAGCCTCAGACTAATGGAATTTTGTGTATATTGAAAATCTAACTTAATTGTGCTAAAACTAATAGACTGTTCAAGCTGATACAGTTAAAAATAACAAAAAAGGTTTAACGAATATTTAAATAAAGAAATAAGGCTTACTACTTCTTAGTACTGTATCTTAAACTTTCTTTCTAAAAACAAACATGGGGTAAATCAAGGATGCTTAACACTTTAAAAGTAATCAATGAGATACTGTGAAGCCTAAGTAACTATGAACAAATACGCAAATAAGTGAGTTTTTTTACATTAACTGTACATCACTTTCATGTATACAGAAAACATGACATGCATCTACTACATTCTTGTTACTGCTACTATGATTATCTGTCGCCAACCTAGATTTGAGTCTAATTGTTTCTGATCATCTCTTTGGTAAAACACAAAATTGTCAGACAATTTGTTAACCAATTTTCGGGAATAACGCGCATGCACAAATGGAAATGGTGCATTACATGAAATACCACAAAAACTTGTTACACCACGAAAACTGGTTACTCGACCATACTTGCATTAAAACTGGTACTAAAAATTTCATATACAATGTATGTAGATATGTTTATGATAATTCTGTTAAATACATAGACAGACTGTATAAGTTTGATTAATTTAAAGTATAAAAGATTTTCAGTGAAAACTTGATACATATGAGATTCATTCGGTCACAATCTGGTCAGGTGATTCTAACGAAACATACAAAACTCAACTTGACAAAAAAATATTTGAAACCATAGGATGTACATGTCAAACAATCAAATACATCATCAATACATACAAATAATATTCCTCATTAATCTATTATTGAAATAATATCATAGTCACCTTTGTTCACATGTCAAAATCTGACCATGAAATATCCGATCAACAGAAAGCACAAAAGCATCAATAAATTTATGATTTCAAGAATGAATGAGATAGTAATTTTCAATTTGTGTAAGTACTCCCATGACATTAGACTTTCTTTTTTCTGAATATATTGTTTTTGACGAAACAGATGAACTCATTTTCATTTTGGGTAATATAATTATTTGAATCAAGTTGTATAGAGGAAAATGTTTAATTTATATTTGAAATACAACAATTTAAAAAAAAATCTTTCTCTAGTAATTTTTAGAAATTCATACTTACAAGGTTTCGACAGCACAATGACGATATACTGATGTACTTATCAGATAATGTCAAAGCAAATACATGTCATTAAAGAAGCAAAACCTGCAGAAATAAAAGTTAACCCATCATACAAAAATATCAATGATTTAATCAAAATTAGGTAAGCCTAACAGATTGTCACCTCATACTTAAATAGCTATATGTTATCAGTTAAACAGAAAAAAACAACACCACACAAGTAATAAGCAACAAATAGCTGACAACAACATGTGAAGTAGCTTTAGAAACTAATTGTTGAGCTTTCCTGTAAGCGATGTCGTAATTAGGATTCTTATCTCCGTAGTTCCACCACATAACAAAACATTCTTCAGGGTGGGTATCTTCAACCACCTTCCAGGAATGATCCCAGACTTTTTCACAGAAGTTGGTGGAATTTTGAAATACATCACGAAATTTTCTGCATTCAGTATTTGCCGGGCATTGTGGTGTTCCTGAGAAAACAAAAACAAACAAGTTGTTATTATACTATGTGTCACAGAACAACCGTAAAACAGAACAATTATATAACAGAGAACAATCGTATAAGTAAATATTATCATGTGTCAAAATGTTAATGAATTTGTAACCCTTTTTGCATTTTGCATTCATATGAATATGTTAAAATGAATTAGCAAAAACAGTTTTTTCAATTCCTGTAATTTACCCGTATTTATGGAACTAGAAATGTGCCCATAGGACACGAATGCTTCCACTGAGAGCTAACTCAAAAAGGGGCCATAACTCCTGAGAAAATGTTTGGATTTTAACAGAAATGGAACCCGATCTGTATTCTATTATTATACACCTTCATGTAAAATATGAAGCCAATCCATGAAATACTTCTTAAGCGATTGCTCGGAAACCAAAATTTGAAAGGATGGACACCAAACTTTGAATGGACGGACAGGGGTAAAGTAACACTTTATTCCCTTATGCCATTTTGAAGGGTGGGGCATAAAAAGTCGAAATAAATGTCGAAATAAAAACAAACCTGTTGACCAATTAAAATGTCTTGACCAGTTTTCTATACATGTATAATCATCAATACAGTCTTCCCACCACGCATCACATTCCGTCTGACAGAGTGGCGCATTAACAAATCGTTCATCTCGTATTTTCATGTTGTCCACCTAAAATGCGCAATACAATTACATTTTGTACACAAATTGCGCAATACCCACATAGTATGCATACAACATTCCTGTTCACACAAGATACATGAAGGGTACATAACAAAGCTTCAGAAACACTAGAAGCGGGTTATGTTCTTCACCCAACTAGTCTTAAGATTATTAAAAGATCACAATTCTGGACTGTAAACACTTTTGTTCTGCCGTTAATACTGAATTTGAACTGACGTCATTAGAAAGTGGCTTCAAACAGGTAGAGTGATTTACCTTATTTAGGTTTAATGGCGCTTTTTAACAATTTTTCAGTTGTATACTGCAGCTGATCCAACTAACAAATTTTTCCTCCTGGATGGTATTCTAACCAGTACTTACTCTTCAAGAAGGAACCAGCAACTTTTCCACACATGGCGGAAATCTATGTTATTGTCAAATTTCATGGAAGTGTATAACCTGCTGCAACCGGATATCAAACCCTGAATGCAGGGTAACTAATCCAGCTTACTAACCACTGGACCACAGTTGCAGTGACTTACCTTAACTAACCAGGGACCGACATTTGGTGAACATTCGTAGAAGCAGAGATCTTGTACAAATCTTGATCTACACTTGTCTGATAGAGGAGTCTTACAATGGCTCCAATCCATCTTATACCAAGTTTTGTTCACATGTATAGCATCTGTCACCTGCTTTGTACAACAGCTACGATCCTTCCATGGTTTACACTGCGAAAAAAATAAGGCACAAAAATAAGGCAGCTCCTTTAGTTGTTCTAAAATGAACCATTGTTTACCTTAAATTGACATACACAATCATTTACAGTCAAACCTGTGTACAATGGCCACACTTGTGAAAAAAACATAACATGACCTCTATTGAGAGGTGGCCTTTATTTGGAGGAAATTTTGTTCTATATAATCAATGGCTGTTGTTAAGAATGGTCTTTGTTCACATGGTGGCCTTTTTTGGAGGTGAGCACTAACACAGGCTTGACTGTATATATATGCATGCAATTCTTTGTCGTGTCAAAAAAGTAAGAATAAATTAATGATAGATCTTGTGAGTTTACCACTATGCATAGCCTTACAATTCAGTTCAAACTTCGATTAGTTTACACAGAATTGGAAACAAATTCATATCCAGTCTTCGAATTAGTGGGTTGCCCCCTGCCCGAAAGGATTTTTTCCTTCTTTAAGTTTTTTTAGGGACAACCTAGTTTTAGAGTTTTCTTCATAAAGTATATACCGGTAGTCAGGCAACCTGTCACAAAAAATTCAAACACTGCATATCTACAAAAAATTAATCGCAGAAGGCTAATACTCGCTGGAAACTGGCTCCAGTACACTATTATTATGTATCGGTAACTGATAAACAACATTCACTGAAACATAATAAAACAGGTGAATTTAATGGTAGACAAGAGAGGTAAAGATATGTAACATCATGAGCGTGTACTTGTAGCAACACATTTTGTAGCTCTAAACAAAATCTAACTACCATTACAGTCTGCAAAATTAGCATTTGTCCAGTTGTATGAGACAAGTAATTATTGATTCTGACAAGTAACTTTTGCACTAATTATGTATAGAGTATAAAGGAAAACTATTCACTTTTGGTGATTTGGACAAGTACAATGTAGTTCCAAATCCTGAATTCACGGACTGCCATTACATGTATTTTAAAGTTACCGTAAACTTGTATTGCTGACAGCATTATGCCTATGGGTAAATTTAGACTATGTTATACAACATCAGAGTATCGAAAGTGATCATAATCATTCCATGCTATAATTATATTAATACAAAGTCAGTGTGATTGATATTCAGCTTCAAGTGAAATCCAGAAAACATATCTTACAAATTTAGCCCACATTAAATGAATAAACATACAAGTTACAACAGCTTACAGAAAATAAAATATCAAAGTTCAAACATGTATTTTAAATTTTAAACTCAACCAACATGTTTACCATGTTCTTACATACAGAGTAAATGTCATACATTCAGTTTAACATTATTATGCCTTGTATTAAAACGACAACAATATTGAACACCATATACAGTACAACCTCTGTAAACAACACCCTGTGGGAGCTGCAAATATTGAGTTGTTTAGAGCTTGTTGCTCTACAGAGGTTTAATTTATAGTAAAATATCAGCTAAGGGAAATGTTAAAGGTGTTGTAATAGAGAGGTTACTGCTGTACAGAGGGCCACTCTGGAGAGGTTGTACTGTAAAACCCTTTTAGGGCTGGACAACTTTTTTCAGCAGAATGACTTTAGAATTTTAACTACCTCTATTTCAACTCATCCCAATTTGATTTTTTCTCATAGGGGCTGACATGTGCTTATATTTGTCGAGCTCAGCTGTCACATAAAGGGTCACAACACATTTATTATTACAATTTATCATTTTTTATATTGAATCCAAAATAAGTGTTTATAAGTTTATACAGAAAAAAGGTTGGACATTAGGTCATTTTTGGAGAGTAGGTAGCGCTTCCCCCCCCCCCCCCCCCCCAAAAAAGGATGACCTAAATGATTTATCATTTATGAATATAAAACAAAATATTTTACCAAATCCATTAGTTCTGATTCAGGACCTGGTGATTGTTTGTGAGATATTCCTCTCATACAAGTATTCATGTAATCTTCAGGGGAGGAGAA
Organism: Lutraria lutraria; assembly: GCA_964023205.1. Classification (NCBI taxonomy): domain Eukaryota; kingdom Metazoa; phylum Mollusca; class Bivalvia; order Venerida; family Mactridae; genus Lutraria; species Lutraria lutraria. The sequence continues at coordinate 4,542,275 of OZ026833.1, forward strand.
TTCACCCAGTCTGTTACCATCAGCACAATGCACCATCCACAGGCACGTAACCATTACTGATAACCATATAGAACACATTGTTGACCTAAAATAGAGTACATCAATGGAAAAATGTCATCAAAATACACCAGTCACACAATGTCATATTTATGATGAAAACAAATTAAGACATCAGAGTTGTTACAGTTATATTTGAAAAGTTTTTGAGGTGAGCCGTTTAAAAATTTGTTTCTCCTGGATACCCAAGTTCCCACTTTAACTGTTCCCGGCGATCTTTTTATTAGGCCCAAGTACATTTTGTTTCTCACTTTTTTACCTTTCCACACACTTTCATGAGCCAAAATGTACAAACAAGAGGGCTATGATGGCCCTATAAATGCTCACCAGGAGAAAAGGTCATTTGGAGATTAACATTGTTGAAGTTTTCTATACGAGTCTAAGTAAGATCAAGTGACCCATCTGGGCCGTTTTTTATCCCATGGCCATTATATGAACAGATTTAAAAGAGGTCCATTAGACAAAGCTAGATACCAAATATCTTAGCTCTAGGCCTTGTGGTTTCGGAGAAGAAGATTTTCTAAAATTTTCCTATATAAAATAGAATTAACCCCAGGGCAGGGCTAATTTTGACCCCGGGGCCATAATTTGAACAAACTTGGTAGAGGTCCACTACACAATGCCACATACAAAATATCTAAGCTCTAGGCCTTGCGGTTTCGGAGAAGAAGATTTTTTAAATTTTCCTATATAAGTCTATATAAATCAAGTGACCCCCGGGGCGGGGCCAATTTTGACCCTAGGGCAATAATTTGAACAAACTTGGTAGAGGTCCACTAGACAATGCTACATACCAAATATCTTAGCTCTAGGCCTTGTGGTTTCGGAGAAGAAGATTTTTTAAATTTTCCTATATAAAATAGAATAAACCCCAGGGCACGGCTAATTTTGACCCCGGGGCCATAATTTGAACAAACTTGGTAGAGGTCCACTACACAATGCCACATACAAAATATCTAAGCTCTAGGCCTTGCGGTTTCGGAGAAGAAGATTTTTTAAATTTTCCTATATAAGTCTATATAAATCAAGTGACCCCCGGGGCGGGGCCAATTTTGACCCTAGGGCAATAATTTGAACAAACTTGGTAGAGGTCCACTGGACAATGCTATATGCCAAATATCTTAGCTCTAGGACTTGTGGTTTCGGAGAAGAAGATTTTTTAAATTTTCCTATATAAAATAGAATAAACCCCAGGGAATGGCCAATTTTGACCCCGGGGCCATAATTTGAACAAACTTGGTAGAGGTCCACTACACAATGCCACATACCAAATATCAAAGCTCTAGGCATTGTAGTTTTTGACAAGAAGATTTTTTAAATTTCCTATATAAGTCTATGTAAAATCAAGTTACCCCTGGGGCGGAGCCAATTTTGACCCTAGGGGAATAATTTGAACAATCTTTGTAGAGTTCCATTAGACAATGCTACATACCAAATATCTCAGCTCTAGGCCCTGTGGTTTCAGACAAGAAGATTTTTTAAGTTTTTTAAATTTGTTGCCATAGCAACCAGAATTTTTAATGAATTTTAATTTTTTGAACAACTTTGAAAGGGGACCACCCAAGGATCATTCCAGCCAAGTTTGGTTGCAATCGGCATAGCGGTGTAGGAGGAGATGTTGTTTTAAGTAAACATGGACGCCACGTATTCGTAACGACGCACGACGCACAATGGACGCAGGGCGATCACAAAAGCTCACCCTGAGCACATTCATGCTCTGGTGAGCTAAAAACCACAACCTGCCTCCCCTATTTTTAATGACCATATGTACCATGTAACCAGAAACAATTATTTAGGCCTGAGTCAAAATCTCAGGATCTGCAATTCATGCTTATTGCATAACAAGACTAAACACATACTTTTATCATGGAAATTTTAAAAAGGATAAATATATAGCCCTAGGCAAACATATACATTGTAACTCCTGAAATGTCCAGATTTCAAAGTTTCTGGAATCCAGAAGTCTGGAAATTATCTGAACTAATACAAATGTTAAACACTACAGGTTCTTTATGGTGAAAATAGGGACATCATTGTTTATTCATAATACAATGTGGTATTATAATCACTGAGACGTGATGCAAAAATAAACGACAAACGTTTGTATTAAAATTGAATATATTATTTTAAACAATGTATAACAACTAGTTTTATAGTGCGTAAACATAGTTATATTTTGTATATACATGTATTCGGGTCACAACAGTTGGTTGATGTGTTGCCAATTATGGAAAACAACCTATTGAAAATGGCTAATTAATCACTTGTAATGCTTTTAAATAGTTTTGTACAAACATCACTGATTAATCCTCTAATTATCACTTTAATAGTTTACAGCTGTGTATTTACCATAACATTCTGCTGTGATTTGGCTGCAATATACTAACATGATTGACTTAATTATGTTTAAAATGAATAAAAAAATAACATCGCTGATTGGTATATGACTATATCTATATATCTCCTACTGTAAGCCATGAAACTTCATCAAAAAAATATTTAGAAGTTGTTTTAGCAGATTTATTTAAATTACCAATTTTCCTTAAAAGTTTTGTCAGTGTATGTGTACATGTGACTATAAACTTCGAAATGACATGCAAATTAACTTAGAATAATTTACAACTGATATTATTGTGTATAGTTTTTGTGTAAAAAAAATTGGCAGTCATATTAACTGGCCCAATTGTCTCAGTTGGTAGAGCATCTGACTTGCATGCAACAAGATGTTGCAGGTTCAAGACCCACATTGTTACCTTGTTTTCCTCTTTTTCCGGACAGGTGAATGAACAAAACATAGAATGACAATTTAAGTAATACAATGTCGTATAAATGTTCAATTCCATTATCTAAATTAATTTTAATAACACATTCCATCTTACGACACTGAGTATGATTGACTGGCTACGAATTGCAGAAGTACGACATTGAATGAGGACGAATTCAAAACAATTAGATAACCTTTTTGTTTTGACGAACACGTCCATGACAATGACGGATTTAACACTATAAATTCATATTTTAATAAACAAATTCGACTCACTACAGCCAATTAATTAATAACCAACCGAACTTACCGAAAATAGATATTAATTGCCACCACGCTCACACGCTCTTAACAATAAAGGGAAAGAACTCTGAAATATTACAGATGCAAAGATGCTGATCTCGGTACGGTTCGCTCCCTTGTCACAAAAAGTAAATTTGGGGAGGTATGTCCTATATTCTTGTAATAGGTGTCTGGTCATTGATTTGATAAAAAAGCAATGGCTTATATACAGACATAAGTCCTTGATAAAGTAATCAATTCATTCAAGTATTTAAAATTGTTTGTTTCTGGTGCTCGTTAAAAATATGGTAGGTACTGGAGGTAGGTTGTTTTGTTCTTTTGTTCTATCAGAGACGTATAATATTATTGTATTATATGTCTCTGGTTCTATAAACCGTGTAGAAAGGTGTATGCAGAGACATATAATACATATTTTACGTCTCTGGCTTAAGAAATGAAAGTGGATCAAGGACTTATATCTGTGTATATATAAGTCCTTGAGTGGAGTACATGTAGCATTTTTTGGGCCAAAAAAGTCTAGGATTGCAGGAAAAATTATGATAGGTTTGGTAAACAGAAACAAAAAATCTGTTTACGCCTAAGCGGCCTTAGTAAACAAGTTAAACTTCTGAAAAGGGGAATTACCTAAACTGTTTTAGTTTCATACACTCCCATTATTACTACCAACCTATATATTCAAACTCTAAAATCAATTCATCACCGTGTGTTAGACAAAAAACAGGTCACAAGGGCTCAGCGCAACACTGTCGTAACTTGTTCTTATTTCAATGAGTTACGACACTGTTGCTTTGAACCCTCGAGTTTGGAGCTTTATTCATAAATACACAATTTTGTACATTAATTGGGAATACAGTCCAACCTGTGAAGAAAGGCCATATGAAAGACAAAATGTGGCCTTTATGGATAAGTGGCTTTTATTCTGAGGTCATTTTGTTCTAAATAATCGATGTTGATTTTTTAAAAGAATGACTTTAATTCACAGGGTGGCCTTTATTCAGAGGTGACTTCTAACACAGGCTCAACTGTACACTTCTCATCTTTGCTGATCAGTCAACTGTCAATCCTGATTATTTTACAATAACAAGACTATCACTTACTTTATTTGGTAAGCATTTTCGTAACAAAGAGATGAAGCTTATAATGCCACTATATTTACTTAAAAGCTTTATTTCTTCTTAAATAACCTTTAATATTTAAATCCAAGTGACCAATTATTAAAGTTGAGCAGTATAAAGTGTGATCTGCCTTCCTTAGTGCTGCTGTTTAACAAGGTAGGTTAGGTCTATATATTTTGTGTCTAGCTGGTAGCTTTGCATCACATGCTGATTTAACCATCATGTATTCTTTATTTATTCATCCGTTGTTTAATAACAGCCAATTTAACAGCTATGTTCATTTCAGAGCCGTCCCAGAAAGGGTGAGAAAATAAAGGAGAACCAGGCCTGTATCTCCCTACTCTTTTCCAATAGTTCATCCTGGTTCTTTATCTTGCCCTGTGAAATGCACAGACACATATCTCGCCATCCATTCTGTGATGTTCTAGACACAGTATTTGACTTGATAGTTGGGATGTGGACACCGAAAAAGCGTCCCTGAGAAATTTGAGAGGCAGATTCAAGAATTGAACCTACAACCTTTCGTAGTAGTCCAGGGGCATCACCACTCGAAAACCAATCACCTGCATGCATTCCTTATAATGTGGTAAAAATCTATAACATAACCATTAAAATATTTCATATACTTTTAAATATTTCTTTTATTTATCTGCTTAGGAAATGAATTTCTTATAACAAGCTGTTTAAATAATATTCAACAATATGTAAAAATCATATCGCCTGCATGGCGATGAAAAGTTCAACAAAATATTGAGGCGTGAAAAAGAAATGTTTGTTTCTGGTTATCCAAACCGGACCCTAATTCTTGGCTCCCTAGAATGGTACTTCCATCTTCTCATGTGTTTTACTTTTTCACACGCTTTTCAAGAGCCAAAATCAATAAAAACTTTTTTTTTAAATCCCGACCTACCTACCCTATTTTTTATGAACACCTAACCAGAAACAAACACTTTTTTAGGCCTGATATAATCATATATAGACCAGAAACCTTAACAAAATATAACAAGTTTAACAACAATAATAATACATGGATTTAAAGGTCTACTCATCATTTACTATACAAAATTACTGAGTATAAAAAGAAGGAAATAAAAATTTGACATAAATATTTACAAACAAATTGACACAATGTACATAAATTTATACATCCTTTTGTACCAAATAGAATGCACCAATATTGATGATGAAGATTTCAATCACGAGAGTTTGACACACAGTTATGATAAAAATGCTGACATAATTATGTTGCATTAAATGTAAAACCGCCCTTATATAACCTTGTCACTTTCCCTAATGGTGTAACAGGAATAAAAACATTCTATATAGAAGGAATTCATTCATTAAGAAAAGAAGACTTTCATAAAAACATAAAAATAATCTGTAAAATGCACCACCACAGATTTATACAACCAGTTTTATAACGAAGGTAAAACATATTATACACTGTGTAAACTATGCACATGGATAACATCAGACATATTTTAGCATACAGTCAAACCTCTGAACAAAGGCCACCCTTGGGAAAGACAAAATGTTGCCTTTATTGACCTGTTGCCTTTGGTCTAAGGCTATTTTTGTTCTAAATCATCACTGATTTTTTAAAATGGCCTATACATACAGGGTGGCCTTTATTTGGAGGTGGCCACTAACACAGGTTTGACTGTATTTACAAATATCTGTACACAAAAGAATAAAAGACCAACAACAAAATATAAATGATAAAAGAGTTGATGTATATACCAGTAATGATCAAATGTATAGGTGCGTATAACATGAACACTAGATTATTATATTAAATTTTATCTCTGACAGTAATTTATTTTGTTTCTGAGATTTATAAAGCTAAAGAATATCAGCATTCAAAATTTCATCCTACATTTTGAAAAAAATTAAGATGGGTTCATAATTATGTGCATATCATGATAAGTTTGAGGGATGATACAGTGTACTTCAATGAATCGTAATATGCTATTAACAAATTTGTGTACTCTATTGAGAGGTTGTATTGGTGCTTTTAGGTTTTCATAAATTTCAGGCAAAAAAAAACATCAAAACTGACATGCTTGAATAAACATGATGCCCTTTATGTCATGTCGCTCAAGTAAAAAACAGGGGTTGTATTAAAATTCTGATAGTTGAAAAAATGCTTAAATAAAGACTGTAAAAAGCATGAGTATACTGGTAAACAAAATATAGGAATTCTGGCCAAGGTCACAAAAAAAATACATGCACAAATTGTATAGCATTTAAAACAACAAAATACAGTATTTTAATGCTGTTTTTTTTATAAATAGTCTTAATCACAAGAGATGTAAAGCATTATCAACATATTAAAATCAAACCACAGTTTGCTTCTCAAATTGAACAAATAAAATTTCTTAGCAGGATTTTTTCTTGAATTTATTATGCATACAGCAACACTGTTGCTCGAGACCTCGAATACAATTTAACCATTCCACTATATTCTACTTTTCCTATGAAATACGTCTATATACATGCATAAGGTTGAAATTAACATTTCTATGGACCTAGAGTCAGAAAGGGGCTGCCTTGGTCAAGTGATTATGGTCTCTGCCTTGTAATCATTAGCCCCTCTCCTCTGTGAGTTTGAATCCCACCTGAGTCCAAATTTCATAAGCCAGGAAGCTGTCCAGTTAGGTTATGGCAGGTAAATGGTTCTACTCAAGATGTAAGCCTGGGGTACTAAGTCGCCAAATGTGCCCGGTGGTTGTTGCGAAGTTACATTCCAGTGTAAAATAATATTGAGTCAGATACAGGAATAACAGTCCCATGTTTAGAATACAAATCGTGCCCCAGATGTGTCCAGGTCCCCTAAGCCTCCACTGCCCCCTCCGCAGGGTCCTGATCCACCTTTATCATCGTCATCCTTCCAGTTGTACCATGATGAACTATTCGGTCGTTTACGGCTCGAGTTTTTTGCGGCAGCATTCTCCTGTTCCTGAAAATATACAATGATCTACAGTGACTTCTTTGAACAAAGAACTTTTGCTTTAGGTAAATAATTATTTGTTTGTTTGTTTGAGTTTTACGCCCCTTTTCAACAGTCAGAGTCATATGAGGCGAACATTTCACATAACCATCGTTCCTGGATAAACCAGTACTAGTCTCCCATCCTTTGTAAAGCAACTGCCTACTTTCTCACATAAAGGGACATGGTCAGTAGCTGGTCTTGAACCCACGCCCTTTATCAGTGAGAGGTTACAGTGACAGCGACCTTAGTTACTCGACCACAGAGGCAGGTCAGGAGGTAAATGATTAATAATCAAGCACCAAGGTTATAAAACTTGAAATTGGTCTCTAAGCTCAAATCTCCTACCTTGTCTTTAATGTTTTTTAAGTAAATCATCATCTGACAATAATGAATTTATTGATACAGTAGTCTTACAGCAAAATTGATCTTAACATGTATATAAACATTACAGTAATCAGCTCTATCTTTTGAAACATAATTCTTTGAGAGTGGAACTAAAATTTGTGCTCGGAGACTGTACTCAAGTATTATTACCTCAGGGCCCGGGATGCAGGATATTTTAGAGGCTTTTAAGAAAACGCAACCAAATATCAGATCAGCCTGAATATCAATCTGATTATATCATATTGTGGTAATTGTTAAATTAATATCAAATAAATTATTCTTGTTAAAATCGTGGGCAAATCTTGAATCCTTTCAGTCTTACAGGCTTTTTTGTTGGTAAACAGTTTTTGTAGGTAAAATACGGTCATATCAGCTGAAGGATTAGATTTCTGTTCAGAATAGAAGTATTAACTACCTGGAGATAATTTCGGTTGTCTTTGTTTACAGCGTCCCGTAAATCTGCTCGGAGAGGAGCGTCAATCTTTGACGGTTGTATGGTCTGATCCAGTCCGATCTTATAATCCATACCCAATTTACTATCGTCTATCTTCCTGTAGATCAACACGTAAGCTGTATCCTTGGTAAATCTTTGCGTCACATTTGAGAATGAACTGTAACTAGCATATGACACACGGCTGTCATTGAACAGATACCATTTATCTTGTAAAAAGTCCATGTCATCTTCTTGTTGTATGTTTTTCATGTTTTCGCACATATTTTGAGTGTTAGTGACCACAGAATGACGAGCATAGCAGTAGTAGTGTCCACAATCTGATGAGGTACCCGAATGAATCACAACGGAACATAAAGAATATATATCTGCACTTTTTGTGTTCACATCCACTCCACATTTCTGCAATTGTTCGATCACAGCTGTGTGTAACGTATCATTCTCATTATTATCATCAGTTCTAGCCACAGGTACTGCCAGTGTTTTTGGATATTTCACTTCACGGAATATTTTTGAGCGAGACTGCAACCGAGTATCGTAGGAAAACCGTAACAGAGTTAAAATCAAATACTCGGGGGATTGCACAACTTGAATAGTTCTCTCCCCTTCCTGGAGACCCTTACAATTATCACAATAATACATATTGTCACCAACAAGTTTTTCTGGCTCGAGATAATGTTTCATTAAATCATTTAGATGTAAACAATTCCTCTCCTCAGAGTTTGACCCAACAGGGGGCCTTGAAGTCGCAGCAGCATCTGAAGCTGAACGAGCAGACATTTTACTGTCGCCTCCCGCAAGAGATTTCTGACTTGTTGTATTATAATCGGGGAAAGCTAACGGCAAATCCATAAACATTTCGTCTTTATGAGACATATTGCCACAACTGAGACATTTCACAGTTGTGGTCATTCTTCCTCCGAAATTTTCCTCGATCAACGTCGTGCTCGTGGCCTCTGTATTCTTTTCGGTCCTTTCCTTCTTAGGCGACCTGTTCAATGTACCTGTACCATTATTTGTTGCATTGGTTAAGAATTTTGTTTCCTGTTCTTGCAATTGATCCAGAAGGTATTTAAGGAATTCAGAACAATCTTGCTGGAAACCGGCCATGAACCAAGGAGGTCGTGATGAAGCCAGGAAGTTGACCGGTGCGTAAGATGGTCGCTGAAATACACAGATAAAGTTGAAAGGAAATAGTAAAACTAACAATGATAGATAAAGTAAAATTGAAAACTGAACCATTCCTATGCGTCATACATCCTGGTACTTAGTAGTTCAAACACAGGTTATTATATATATAATTATATATATTATTAATATATATTATATATTATATATAACATACACAGGCAAACTTGTCCATAAAGACTTGAATATTCAAAATGAATTAATCTTAACACTTAAAACTTTTACATAGATTATAAAATTGAACAACTTGTCTTTACAGCCAAATGGTCTTTTGTCTTGAGCACAAATTAAACTTCAATACATAGAATAAACATGGAGCTATATAACAGATTTATTAAAATTTAAGTTGAGACATAATTATTCAGATAGAAGAAGAACCTATTAGATATACCTGTGACATACTAAGGAAGGCAAACACATATTGTAACTTAACGACCAAGTTTTGTTCTAGAGATGGCTGATGCTGAAGAAGACCGTTCCTGAAACTATAAATAGAATAAGAAATATACAGAGTGTCTTCTTTTTGGGAGCTGAACAGTAGTTCAGCTTTCCATAGCCATCACTTGCTTGGTGCACATGAATTTTGATATGGACTTAAAGGGGCATACCCTACAACTTGTTGCATCTAGAATCAAAGCAAAATGATGATTAATTAGAAGCTTGTAAAGAAAAAAGCCGACAAAGAAAGTTTCAGCCAAAAATTCATCCAATTAGAAATAAAATCACAAAAAAATATTAGTTTCCATAAAGGATCGGAAACTCTTTGGACTTTGTTGTACAATTTTTGGGTGGAAGTGATTAATTATTCATAGCTATGATTTTTGGGGCTAGTACCTAAACTAGTCATTTTATGACCCAAGTTCTTCTTGCAATTATCCATTATATATTGTTTTACATGTACATCTAACACATTTTTACACTTTCACAGAATGTTTGTCAGTTGTAGGGTATGCCCCTTTAACTACTTTGTTTTATACATCCACCATGAAGTTGTTAAACTGGTTCCTGTTCTATGTTTCAGAGCAAGTCTTTGTTAGTTCAACTATCATGAGTACCACCAGTACTTCGATTTATCACCAATTTTAATGTAAAACCAACAGCCAAGGTCATTGGGGACTTATCCACTTTTTGGCATTTTTACAGCAAAACTTGTACATCACTATATGTCCCTGAACTTTTATATGTCATATATACAATGCCATCTCCAAATATGCTATGTGTGCAAATTTCATGAACTTGATATGCAAATAATGTAACTAAATACTTTTATGTTATTATTTAAATGTCTTTAAATCAAGTCAGTATGTTATTACTGAAATTATAGCTTTCAAAATCTTTTGTAGTCAAAATGTAGGGTATATACCAGTTATACAAAGTAGTTCAAGCATAAATTAGGACATATGATCAGTATTTTATGAAATATTCAGTTTCTAGTTAAAAGAAAAAAATATCAAACTAACTCTGTATGTTATATATATAATTACATGTACCGGTATTACATTTTCTCTTCACTACCTACCTCCATGTTTAAAGATGTACATAAAGTATGAAACCTTATCAAGTTTTAGAAAAGGTTACCTTATTCTGATAACTTGTTATCAAGCTATGGTTTGTTACATTCTCACTCAATTAGTGGCAATTTGCATAAAAATCTATAACTACATGTACTTAAATAATCTCATTGTTTGTAATAAATAAGATAGCTATAAACCATGTTTTTGGAGTCTTTTAACATTTCAAAAGGGGATACAGTCAAACCTGTGAACAAAGGCCATCCCTGGGAAAGACATAATGTGACCTTTATTGACATGTGACCATTATTCGGAGGTTATCTTGTTCTAAAAAATCAACAAAGGTTTTAAACAGAATGGCCTTTATTCACAGGGTGGTCTTTATTCACAGGGTGGTCTTTATTCACAGGGTGGTCTTTATTCAGTGATGGATGCTAACACAGGTTTGACTGTACATGTTAATCTTAAGTTTTTTATATACAGTCAAACATGTGTTAGTGACCACCTGTGAATAAAGGCCACAGGTCTGTAAATAAAAGCTAATTTTGACCTCCGAATAAAGGCCACAATTTGTCTTTCAGAGAGTAGGCTTTTCGTCACAGGTCTGACGGTACATACTTACATTAGACACAAAACTAAGTCATCAATAGATAGTACATGACTTACCTATCACACATGTATAATGCTTGTAGTATACTGTTCATGTAACAGGTGTTACCAAGATTGAAAAGCCCAGTTTTACCCATCTCTGCTTTAGGTTGGTAGGACCTGGGTACATAGGCTTGTGCATCACGATGAGCTGTCCACTTAGATCGTTCAAGTTTGAATTTAATGACATCGGGAGATGGCTTATCAAAATCCTGTGAAGAAACAAATGTCTAGCATAAAAAAATTCTATAAATGGTATTAAAGTTACATTGAAATTTTACGCTTTAACCTTCATGAACTTTTATAATCTCTTTTTCAGACCACTCTTCCATGACTAATGAGCATAGCAAAAAATTACCTCCGTTGCATGATCTTTTATAAAATGAAAGTTTAGCCCAATGAAAATAAATGAAACCACAGTATAGACCTTTCAGAAAAGTAATTAACACTAATAGACTACAATCAGGCCGGAAAACATATATTCACAAATGTCTGAAGCCTTGGGCAAGCATTTGTCGATTTAATCACACAAAAAACCTGTCAAAGTTCACAACAAATACAGATCAAATTTGACTTGACCATTTCATACAGTCGCTAAAATGATCATTTTCCCGACAATAATTGTACAAACCTTGATAAGTTCATATATCGGATCATACAACTCTGGAAATCCTCCGTGTAGATTCATCAATACGTGTAGAAGTTCTGCCAGCTTGGGTAAAAGTTGTTTACATTGTTCCGAGCTATCTCCTCTCCAGTCTTCAATGATCTTTGGCACCATAGGAAACAACTGATTGAACATAGGTAACAACTGATTGAACATAGGTAACAACTGATTGAACATAGGTAACAACTGATTGAACATAGGTAACAACTGATTGAACATAGGTAACAACTGATTGAACATAGGTAACAACTGATTGAACATAGGTAACAACTGATTGAACATAGGTAACAACTGATTGAACAAATAGAATCATTGTACCAGGGGTTTGTCAATTCTTTTAAAGCAAGAAGCTGTATTCTTCATTTATTTATGTTTTACACCGTTTTTTAAACAATCAGTTATACACAGTAGCCGACTCGCCAAATGAGTTTTCATTTGATGCAGAGGTGCATTAAAAAGACCAAGTGATCATGTACAAAAAATGGATGCTGCCATACAATAAACATACTATAACTTAATTACCGTACATCAAGTTAATTAATTGTCGTCTTTAAAAAAAATAGAGGTATTCAATTCTACAGTAAGTATCAGAATTCTGTTCAAAAGACCATCCTGCCTTTCACTGGCAATATAATCTGCCATGGTGTAGAACTGTCCAAATACAGGTATCTGTTGTGTTCAATTCAATGTGGCCAAAAACCAAACTTCAGTTATTTGTATACAGTGTTTTTTTGGTTGCCTATAGGGTAAAGGTAGCAGGCCCTTTAGAAAGGGGCCATGTGGCATCTTGAAGGGAAAAGGTCAAATTAACAATCTTTTTTACCACAAATGTCTTGAAGAAAATAAAACTCAACTGCCCCAAATCAGCTCCCTCAAAAAAGCAGACCCACTGTATACTTTCATCAAGGCACCCTAATACATACCTTATGAAACGGTTCAGGTGAATGTTGGAAACTAAGTAACATATATGAGACAATGTTGAACCCTGGTTCCCGTACAGGTGCAAACTGTAACCTCTCAAATATCTAGAAAAAAAGAAGTCAATTGTGAAGAACTCTTCAAAGCCACGTAATAATCAAATATAATTATATTTAATCATATTAAAGAAATGTCATACTGATGACTGACCCTAGAAACTAGAAATAAAGTCAAATTATTCAATAGCGGAATGCATTAGATTGCATATAAAATTTGTGCAATTTATTGTATTCAGATCAGTTTTTGTCAGTTTAACGCTATTTCTTTTTTCAACGATATTTCAGTTCGATACTGTGGCTGGTTCCCTTATCCAGTTTTCCTGGACTGTATTCTAACCAGTAATTATATACTCTTTCACAGGGATCCTGCAACTTCTATGCATATCCATGATGGAGGAAACTCAATGTTTTTCGGCAAATTTCCATGTAAAGGTATGACCTGTCGAGACCGGCAATTGAACCAGGATTATCGTGTTACAAATCCAGCACACTGACCACTGGACTGTAGCCTCACACTTTTTTGTACTATATATCAATTTTGTAACAATAATATTTACAACAACTCAATACGGTTAAATGAAAATTCACTTATTTAAAACTATAAGCTTTCAAAGTATTTTTTATTTCTACAGAAAGGTTGATGACCCATGGATAGATTATCACGCAGATTCAAGTTCAGCACATATGTTATAATTGGATCAAAATAACACACAGGATTTAATGGAGTTATTTATGGAAGGTCGCCATTTTACTGATTTATGTTAATTTATTTGAACAAGTGTGATAAATAGACTAAGATTGTGCAAATTAACTTAATTATTAGACAGAATTCCCCATACATAACTTAATATTAAAACTTTTCATAAATTATAATAGGTAAAAAACTAATGTAACATTTTGAGTAGATTTCAATATGATATTGTCAAGATCATAACTAATTCAGTGGCCTGGCAGTCCATCAGACAGGTCCAGTTTACACAAAACAGAAGATATATGTAAATGTATGCTAATAATGTGTCTGGAGGACACGAATGCCTCTACTGAGAGCTAAGTAAACAAGAGGGCCAAGATGGCCCTATATCGCTCACATGACAATCACTGTTCACTCATTAAAACATTGTTTTGAACTGGTGACCTAGTTTTTGACCCCAGACGACCTATGTTCGAATTTGTCTCACATATCATTAAGACAAACAGTCTGACTAGGTTTGGTGAAGATACGATCAAAATTTGACATCTACAGTGTTAATAAGGTTTTCCTAAGATTTGACCTTGTGACCTGGTTTTTGACCCTAGGTGACCCATATTTGAACTTGTCCTTAATATCATTAAGACAAACAATCTGACAAGGTTTGGCCAAGATCCAATCAAAACCATGACATTTAGAGCTTTTACAAGATTTTTACCTAAGATTTGACCTTGTGACCCAGTTTTTGAACCCGGCTGACCCATGTTCATCCTTGACCCACATATCATTGAGGCAAACATTTTGACAAAGTTTTGTGAAGATCCAATAATAACTGTGAAATCTACAGTGTTAACATGGTTTTTCATAAGATTTGACCTAGCGACCTAGTTTTTTACCCAAGATGACCCATGTTCAAACTCGTCCAAGATATTATGAAGACAAACATTCTGCCAAGGTTTCATGATCATCCAATCAAAACAGTGACTTCTAGAGTGTTCACAAGGTTTTTCAGCAATTTGCCCTAGTGACCTAATTTTACTACAGAAATTACCCATTTTCAAACTTGACCTACATATTATTAAAATAAACATTTTGACAAAGTTTCATGAAGATACAGTCAAAACAGTGATTTCTAAAGTGTTCACAAGGTTTTCCCTTATTTGGCCCTGGTGACCTAGTTTTTGACCCCAAATGGCCCAATATCGAACTCGTCCGAGATTTTGTTGATATTAACGTTCTGACCAAGTTTTGCTAAAATTGAGCCAAAAATGTGGCCCCTAGTGTGGTCACAACAAATAGTTTGACGACGCACACCGCACGACGCCGGACGGAGAGTGATCCTAATAGCTCACTTTGTCACTTTGTGACATGTGAGCTAAAAAGGGGCCATAACTCCATTGATAGTGTTTGGATTTTTACAGAAATTGAACTTAACCTGTATTTATTCACTCGGAAACCAAAATTTGAACAGATGGACGTAAAGGGTTAACACTTTATAATGCCCTTCTGCCATTCGAATGGCGGGAGCATAGAAATGTATTATGTATTTTTACACTAGTTTTTTTTACAAATTTCAAGGGTGTCAATGCAATTAAATTCTAAACATGCTTTAAATAATTAACACATTCCTTACAGATACATAACTCAACAAGAAACAATCTCTCTCCACCTTTTACATGTCTTGGCATACATTAAAATATGTGCATGTATCTTGTCATACATTGTAATAATGCTGGTTGTTCATATTTAATTACGTTGTACTAACAATGTTTTTTTTTCACCTATAGGAGAAAGATAGCGGGCGCTTAGAAAGGGGAAAAATAACATCAAGAGAGGAATTCATGAAAGAAATAAATAAGAGCCATCCAATAAATCTTTTGACTTAAAAAACGGAATTAATCAGACAAGATTTTTTTTATAAATTTAAGAAAAAAATTCTTGTCAGACAGGGGATGAAGCAAACTTCAGCTTAAAAGTCATGCTCCATTAAAAAGCACTGACTTATTACTTACTGATATAAGTATAACATATTTTGTTTACATCTCCAAACACAGTAAACATTTATTTTTGCCACATAATCATAATTCAGTGATGCAAAAATCTGTTAAAATTTGCATTTTAAATAGAATTTATAGATCTGTCAAAATATTTACTACAGAATATTTAAATGTGAGGAGATAAATAGATGACATAGCGGATCATAAAATTATTATCTGGGCCATCATGCTGATGCATCATGAACGTAGTAAAGTACAAACTTGCATTATCATGCGTAACAATTACAGTAATTGGTTTAGTATGGTAATAAACTGACGTAAATGGAGAATGAGAAAACAAGACATTTAAATGAAGGAGAGCAGATAAGGATAAAGAAACAAATTGTTCATTTCTGGTCACCTGACCAACCAAATTTTTTGGCCACCATCGACTTTTAATTATACCTAAGGAAGTAGTACATCTACTTTTTTACCATTCCACACACTTTCAAGAGCAAAAAAAATGCACCAACCTACCAACCCTATTTTTAATGAGCATGTAACCAGAAACAAACATTGTTTAGCCTTACAACATGATTGTAGTAATTCAAATCACTGCATTTCATATGACATGTCACATTTAATTAAAGTGGCAGCATACTATTTTATTATCAATTATCATCATCTCCAGACAGCATTACTCAATAAACATTTCAAAATATTTTAATGGATTTGAAAGACTTTAATTTTGTAATTCATTGAGCATAACATACATACTGACGTTTATATTCACCTACATACCGGTACTTTAAAACTTAAAAGCAACCAATCATATCCAACAATTAAGTGATGAATACACAACACATTCTGAGTCATAAAGATTATTATACATTCATTTAAAATTTAATAAATCAAAAATACTTCTAAGGAATTCTGTAGTGTACTGTTGAGCATTTTGTACCAACACTGGAAAAGAAGATTTTTCTCCCATTTAAGACTTTGTAAAATGAAGTTACCCTCTGGGGCATGATTTGAACAAAGTAACAGCTCACCTGGTCCACCTTGTTTTCAGTGACTGTGATCAGGATGCTATACTTCTGTACGGATGCAAGACCTTTCAGAAAGGCAATGACCCATTCATCAACATAACGAGCGGTCGGCCACTGCAGCCAATCAATGATTCTCTGTAAAGCAGTAACCATGCTGTTGTTGTCGATGCTGGAATTTGAGATCACGTTTTTCACAACAGTGTTGATCATGTTCAGTGGTAGATACTGTACCAAACATCCAAGACAGACAGATGGTTCAACATCACACGGCGAAGAAATTATCTGAAAAATTTCGTTCAAACATCCAGGTACAACGGCCTGATCAGAAGCTCCCCAAATGGTAGACAACAATGTGCTGACAGAATTGGAATTCTTAATAAATGAAATCAAGTCCGACTCGACTTCTGGAGAACTGCAAAGACTCATCGACAAAATCAAATTTGAGCAAAATGGAAGACTAAGGTCTCCTTTAGGGATACATTCCTTAAACTCCAGCAAAAACTCAGCAAAGTTCGCTAAGCACACAATGTCTGGATGTTCTTTCACATAAACAACCGCTTTGTTTTCAATTGCTAAGCAATGGTCTCTGAACATGGAAGACACTTGTAACACTCTCATACTGTGGAGAATAAGAGTTGGTACGTTACTAAGGTTACGATGCTTCTTTGTCATTATGTTCATAAGGTATTGTTTATTGAAGAATTGTTCGAAGGTCGCCAGGTTGTGTTTACCCCAAGATACGTAAATTTCGAGGCCATAATGACACTGAAGCTCTGACTCGCCATCAAGGTACCAGCTTGATGTTAACTCTAACACGGCTTGTATGATGCCAGCTGGTTGCTGGCTTGATCCTTTCTCAGCGATCTTGTTCAACAAATCCCGCTTGACAGTATCTGGATGCGTGGATGCCAGAATGCCGCGCAGAATCACATCCATCTTCTCAGTTTTTATTTTATCTTTCTTCACCTATAAATAGATTTATCAGTAATTTGAATAACATGCATTCCAGCGGTTAAATCATTTTCTCGAAGTTAGGTGTAAATGCACACCTAGGATTGTTATTAAATTCTGTCTCTACAGTCAGAGCACATGGTGACTCATTTTATATACAAAAGCTACAACTTTATTGCATTTTAAAGGATAATGAAAGTGTAAAATAACTTCAGCAACAAATGAAATGGTCAACTATCCAACAAACAAACAACAACACGAGTGATAAAATATTCAACTTGATGCAATATGAGGAATTATTGATAATTCAGTTCAAACATAACACACATGTACATAATTACCAATATGACAAAATATGATTGGGAGACACAAAATTAAGGAAATTTCAATTTTGTAAGTACATGTATATGGTTACTGTTTTTTGTTTAAAACAACAACAACAACCCAGTCTCTGGAACAGGAGCTTCCTGTCTTCTATAATTTTGAGAAATTATATTCAAGTCAATTTTTTCAAGCAAAACAAGATATGTCCAAGTCAGAAAAATAGAGAATGTATGTAAAGTAGCAACCAAGAGATGTATCAACTGTAATTGTAATATTACAGTCTGTGACATTAGCACTTGTTCAGTTGTCCGGGACAAGTAATTATTGATTCGGACAAGTAACTTTTGTGGTAATTATGTGCAGAGTAAAAAGGAAAACTATTCACTTTCGGTGATTCGAACAAGTAGTTCCAAATCCTAAATTCACAGACTGATATTAAATAAACTGGCAGTGTTTCATTTAAGTTACCCCTATAGAAAGAAATAAGGAAAGTTAACCTATTCACTATTCATTGCACAAACATTAAACACCTATCTGCACCCCACAAAGAAAGATACAAGAGTAAATTTGTTCACAGTCTACTGCAAATGTAAAATTAAAAATTATCAATATAGACAGATTTTGCAGATTTTATAAACCTAGCCAAGAAAAAGCAAAATTGTCACAAACATATAATTCATCATGCAGAAAGTTATTCATATTCAAAAGTATCTCATGAAATGTGCAGTATATTTATTTATGTTATAAAATGACATACATGCACAGACCTTAATAACAATCTTAGGTTTACACTCCAAATGAAGGCCATCAGGTAAATTGAGGTCATTGTTTTCGAAACTGTTATTTATCATTTAGAATTAACAAAATAACCACTGAATAAGGGTCCCCAGACAATAAAGGCCATACTTTGTCTTCCCTTGGGTGGCCTTTATTCACATGTTTGACTATTTAATAATGACAACATTTTCCCAAGATAAAACAGTGGAGGATGACCCCACAATGGACATTTTCCTAAAATGTGATTCTTTCTGGTTACAAGAGGGAACTTCACAGTACGTCCCTAGTTCTTTTCTCACTCACTAGTTTATAAGACCAGCTAGTAAGAAAGGTTAAAAGACCATGTATAAGATAATATACTTAAGTCATCTTAATATACTTATATATCTGTATACATGTATCACATAGCATTGTTTCTAGGTGACATTCACCAAACATGAACATTCATCTGGGTCAGGCAGAAATTAGGTGACTATTTAAACATCAGATACCCCATTTTACATCTACATCAAAGAAAAATTCAAACTAGAAATGTGTCCAGAGGACAGTAATGATGCTGAGAACTAAGTAAACAAGGGGCCATAACTCCTGTGATAATCATGTTTGGATTTTCAGGGAAATCGAACTTGACCTGCAATTTATTACTATACATTTTCACATGAAATATTAAACCAATCCATGAAATATTTCTTGAGTTATCACTCGGAAACCAAAAATTTGAACAGACATAGGTAACACTTTATGACCCTACCACCATCCTTTGGTAGGGTCATAAAATGGTGAGATTTACAACATATTAAGCTCTCGTGTAGACAGCCATTAAAGTCATTTCTTTTATCTATTTATTTTGGTTTAATGCAGTTTTTCATACGGTATATACAGCGGCCGATTCAACTTACCAGTTTTTCTGGACTGTATTCTAACCAGTACTAACTTACCCTTTAGTATTCCTAACCGGCCCAAAAACATAAATTGGCCTGCAGCCTGTTGTTATTGAGAACCCTGCGGCCTTGTGGAGGAAAATTGGCATTTTTGTCAAATTTCTATGTAAAGGTATAACCTGTCAAGACTGGGTATCGAACTCGGATCGCCGGGTTTCAATCCAACACACTACCCACTGGACTGTGGCTGCGTTAAAAGTAACTTTATTATTCTTAGAACAATAATATTCTAAACTGTCGCATAATCACTTAAGTGTTTGTTATTCCGGAAAAGTTTTAAAATCACCACAAATAAGCTGCAATAAATCCTACTTAAAACATTTTATTACACCTGGTTTTTTTTAATGGAATTTTCAATCCTATTTTATCAACCAAGTTTGACAAGGAATTTTAACAACAAACTCAAAAACGTCACAATCACAAGACATTCCATTCAACAAAATTATCTACAAAAATTTCTTCCATTTATCAAGAACATTTTTTATACAACTCTCTTGCAACAAATAAAAAAGATCACGTCTTACTGATATTTCAAATCTGATAAGAACCATTTTTAAAAGACGATTAATTTAACTTTTAGTATGATGTTTTTGAGCATATAATAATCTTTTCCATGAAAATGTCTTTCGGGGCAAAAAAAATAGGTTTTAAGTAGAATGAAATAAATACTTGCTTGGACTTAAATTTTGAACAATTTGCATGTAAAATAATTTCAACCAAATAAAGCTATTAGAGACATTTTTCAACATTCTCTCCCACGATTTCACGTCCTGTATGTATGACTTTAAATGGTTTTATTCACTATTTAAATACCTGGTAGAACTGAATGTACTACATGTATTAACCTTGACATTACAGTCACACTTGGCTAGCTACCCATGAAAAAAGACAGCACCTATATTAAAGTATTTATGACCTTCAAACGATTAAATATACATATAGTTTAAAATTCACTCTGATGTATACACAGTAGGTACTACTAAGTGTCAGCTAGAATTACTATCATACCATATTAAATATTCATTTTATACAAAAGGAGAGTTTTCCACTTTTGCACTTGAATCTATTTCAACGAGATGATTTATACTAATCTAGGTCGACCCTGGATGTGAAGACATGCAGCCCGAAATTGTATTATTTAAATTTATTCAACCAAAGTGCTGTACTATTTAGTGTCTATCAAAGCAGTGATAACTTTAATTAAATCTGGGTAGAAAAAAGTCATACCATCAATACGTGTGAAGTAAAGATAAATTCATCAAAAAGATAAGACATCGGCAAAATGAGTACAGTATACAGTTTTCAGGGCCTTTTTTTTCCCCAAAATTGGGAAGGGGCCTTAATTTTTCATTTTGGGAAATTCAAGAGCAATATTTGGCCTAATTTTGAGAAGGTTAGACAATCGAGTTATAATACTGACTATAATAGCATTGTATTTTTGGGAATTTCTTGCCTCAAATTGGGCAAAAACAGCCTTTTAAGTTTTTGTAACTGGGAAGTCACCGAATTTCGGCCTCTGTTATAGAAAAAAAACTCTGCAGTCTCATAAAAAATGTTAGATGTAGAGGCTTATCAACAGTCTAACCTGTGAACAAAGACCATCTTTGGTAAAGACAAAATAAATGGCCTTTATTCAGAGGTCACTTTGTTCTAAATAATCAATGATGGTTTTTAAAAGAACAGCCTTTATTCACAGGGTGGCTTTTATTTGGAGGTGGCCGCTAACCAGATATGACTGTGCATCTCATGTTAGATGGAGCTACTGACTTGGACAAGTTATTCAAAATGTACCAGTAATCTCTCCTGTAAATGTACCAAACCAAGGCACATACTTTAGCAAAGGTAAGCCCTAAGTACAATCCCTGAATGTTTGTTTGTCATACAAATGTAATAACTGTCAATAGAATTATATGAAATTCACCTTTTGAGAAAATTACGAAATAATGAAAAATCAACCAGCCATAACCCCAACATTATACGTAATTACCTATGACTTTATCTACATATAATATCTAAGCCTTTCAATGTCAGTTCTAAGTACTTAAATTATTTGAACAAACAAGTACAATAATTATTAAAGCTTCGCTGCTCAGCAATGTCAAAATTGCAAGGGAAATATTAACAACAATATCAGTCCAATATCTGTTCTCCCTTAAAATGAAATTAATCAAGTGTGTAATGAAACTGAGTTGAATTGATGTAACTATGAAATTGTAATACTTCATAAAGTTATTTCAGGAAATCTTTGACAAAATATCATCTTTCTTTTAATTTTATTTTCTTAATTTCCTCTAGGTGCTAGGATGCCATGTTTCACTACCAGTAAAAAGAAAGGGACTTTTGTGGTTGAGTGGTTAAGGTATCTGATAAGTAATCACCAGCCCTCCAGCACTGATATCCACTCTGTACCAAACTGTCCAAAGTGAGGAAGTCGTTCAGCTGGTTTACGGAAGGTCAGTGGTTCTACCCAGGTGTGCACATGGGGTCTTCCTTCATCATTAAAGGTGAGAGCTGCAAAAAGACCCGGCGGTAGGTACAACATTTATTGAACCCAAGAAAACTATTGTCAAAACTACATTAAAATCAGGGACTAACAGGGTGGCATAACGATAAACCAAAAATAAATAACACAAAATAAAGTAATCTCATGACCAAACAAATTCATTTTAATTGGCTTAACAGACCATCCTTAAAGAAATTTTTTTTTGCAGTAACTCTACCTACTAACCAAAAAGTACCCAACTTTTTTTTATTTTGAGTTCAAAAAATCTTAACTTCATTACCTACCCACTGAAAAATTTCAGGGTAGGGTTGCCACTAACAACCTTTCTTTCACCACGATAAAGTGCATCCCTGTAACATACTGCAAACAATTTTCTGTATCAACTAATCAATTATCTAAGTTCACTGGATGAAAGTTTTACACTATCTTTAAAAAGTGCACATTAGATCAGACAAGATAATCATATATGATACTATTGACACTTTTCTCCAGGGAATAAACTGACCGATAGCCAGTTGTCCATCTTCCTCCTCAGGCCAAACACTTAACAATCCAGTCTAAAACACCTTTTGATGTCAAATAAAGGGTACAAATTTTATCAGTTAGTTTAATAGTGTACTGAAATCACTTTGAAATGGACAAAAATAGTTAACGGTTTTTAACTATTCACACTCAGACAATATGTGGCACACTAAACTTGTAATTATGAGAGGTCAAGGTACATGTAATTACATGTACATATATTACTTTGTATATAATTATTATACAGAGCAATATATGGCTGCAACTAATCCATGAATATTACAAATACTTCAAGCAACATACCTCGAAACTGATAAAGATCTTGTACATATGAGAACTTAATTACTAATAATTGTACCAACGACTAGAACAAGTTCTATTTCACATCTATAACTATTTCATGACATGAAATTACCTCTTTCATAAACTCTGTTTTAATCACCTGATATAATTATATCATAATTGCAGACCAGGCCTGTAGAGTACTCAGTACTGCTATTCTCAGGTAATCTTATACATCCAAACAGGGTACATTGCTAACCCTTTACTTCATAAAGACGCATTTCACATCAAGACCCCTCACCTTATGTCGACATAATTATTACATCTGAATGACATTGTCTAGTTAAAAGCTGGCCCTGTTTAACGGTATATGCAAATTGCTACATATAATTGTCGTGCAATTATCAAAATAATTATGCATTTCTAGCAATTTTTTGTTTATGACCCGTCCTTTAATAAGTTTGGTCTGGTTGACACAGAGTCTGTCTAATAACTTCTATTAGTTACAGGTCCACTGGACAGGACTAGTGATTAGAAAACATTATGTCAAACAAAGCCATTCAGCATGTCATAGTTAATAATTAAAAGTTATACTGATTTTTTACCAATGATTACGTCAGATTCAAACTTAACTAAATATGAAATAATTCTCACAAAGACAAATTTCAATCACGATTTCGATTCTATGTAAATAATAAATTTATCAAGGGCAAAATCTAGCAAGACTTCAAGCTTCAAACACTGATTTCTTACAAGTATACATGAATTAGTTAAGATATTTATTGGAAGAAAGATTACTTAGGATTATACAAGGTTATTTCTTTCTTAAAACCTTGGACAAGGATGTTTATAAAAGATATAAGCTTGTTATGTCTGATTTCCACAATGTACTTGAATAAATTCCAGCACATAATTAAATCTTACCTCATAACATTATATAGAATTAAATCATTCCACTATACTGTACTTAGTTCAATAATGATTTAAGGTTAATAATAATGATTTTAAGTATATATTTCATTTTATTGATTTAGGTTTAAAGCTGTATTTCCGAAAAATGTTCAGTGGTATATGGCAGCCAATTCACTTATCCAGTTTTCCTAGACTGTATAACTTACCCTTGCACTAGGAACCGGCAACTTTTCCACATGTGAAGGAAAATTAACATTGTTGTCACATTCTTATGGAAGTAATGACCTGCTGCGACCAGGAATCAAACCCGGATCGCTGTGTTACAAATCAAGCGCACTAATCAATGGACCACGGTCCACGGCCCTGACTCAGTATATATTTTACATACAGAAATAAAATTTGTCAAGTTAATAAACAAATCAGTCATAATTAACACAGCTGATCGCCGGTCACAGACCTTTTTTATAAACAACCAACAAATTTAACTTAAGGTCAAGTACAATTTCTCATTTATGCGTCAAGTTTGTTTTTTATCATGTATATATAATAGACAACCGGCTGACTGCTGTGTACAGTTCATATTAGAGTCAGTGTATCACAGATGGATACTAGTATCATTATGAAGCAGTCACACTTTAGAGAACACTTCTGAATGAATAAATAATGCAATACAGTCAAACCTGTGTATAGCGGCCACATCTGTATAAAAGCAACCCTGTGAATAAAGGCCATTCTCAATTACTGTCAAAAACCATCACTGATTATAAGAACAAACTGACCCCTGAATAAAGGTCACATTATCTCTTTCCCCCTCAGTGGCCTTTGTTCACAGGTTAGACTCTACATGTATTTATTATGATATCAATATAATCTATGAAACCACAGCATCGGACAATATTTGTTTTATCCATAACAATCTGTGAAGTGGAATGTAAAAAAATTAATATAGACACAAATTTAAAGACAGAAAATGAAACTTGTTACAACTGAACATGCTTATAAACTGAGGTGATGTATGACAACTGAACATGTACTTCTTTGCTAGCTTTCATCCACTTCATAGGTCTGAAACCTCTTGATGGAAATGATATGCACACATTTTCAACCATTAGATAGAAAACAAATACGGATGATAAGTAACAACAGTTCATACATTGTAACAGCTGTTATGAAATACACCTCTCTTATTTGTTGCATATATTTATTGCGCAAAAAATATTTTTTACGAGAACAGATAAAAATAAAAAATGTTTGATTTTATAGCAATCAATTCAGGAGTGGGGGATTATTCAGAAATCAATTAGATAAGAAAAGTTCATGGCGTGAATTATCATGTGACAATGTATCTCTGTATAAATATATACATTATGTACGGTACCGAGCAAGGTGTACCTACAATAGATAAACAAGATCAAAACCTAGACTACGTGGAATTTTATCAACAGCTTTTTTCTGCCCCCTAAAAATACATCAATAAACAAGTATTTTCAGTGCAATCATGTCAGACAATAAATCAGACGCACTTTATTTTACACTCATAGCATGGAGCAACCTCCTAGCTATTGAAGCTGATCGAGGTCCCTGACCGATGTCCCAGGTGGACGGAGGTCCCTAATAAAGGACCTAAAATGGAGTTTCCTGATAAAAGTCCCTGATGGACGTCCCAGATGGTGCTACCTTAAAGTATTCATCAACTAGGGTCTTCACACATTCTTCATAATCACAGTAGTGTATTGGTATTAAATTGAACTTCAAAATTGAATGAGCAGATGTATAAATATCCCAAAGTATCCAGGAAGGTCTGAGCTTGAAGGAATGAGATCATACACATAGCTTAACTAAGCATTCTAAGACACTGTATTATCTATAGTAGTATGTCAACAACATGGCATATAATTAGGTCTGCAGTAAACTGTTTAAATCCTCATCAACATCTCACAATTACAATGAAAGAAATGTGACAGATGTATATTGGTAAGGCAAAAAATAAAACAAACATTTTCCACTAATATCCTGAAAAAATATACATTGTACAGGGTAGGTTGGATGGCAGACTTTTAAAGTTAAGTTCGGAGAAAAAATTGGCTGAGACTGAAAAATATCTAGAGTCGATTGAAAAAAAGGGGTCACAGTTGAGTTAGTATGACCCTGGAGCTTTTTTTCACCTAGTACAGAGGTTTATTTAATAACTGACACAACCAATGGATATAAATCTTATAAATCATGAGATAATATGCTGAAGATGGAACCAGCCAATATAAACAATATGATGTATTAAGTTAATCATTAAGATAGGAACCAGAGAGAAAAGCAAAATATAACAATTTTTATATGCAAGAAGCATACAAATTTCATTCATAAGTACAGATAATTTAATGTTATCATCTAAATCAAACACTGAACTAGATAACAGAGGAATTCAGTCCAATGATTATACATGTAAACTTAACTTTAAGTGATATTTCAAAATCAATGATAAAAAGTGGGTGTGGCATATGAAAAAAATTTACAACTTTTTTATCATTATTAATTAGTAATATTGATTAGCTAATATACGTAAGAACGAAAATTTTTAGATAAATCTGTAATACAAAATTAAAATATATAATTACAATTCCGAGGCATAAGAAATGTTAATTGATGTGGTACTATTAATATTCATTTTAATGAAAATATAGTAGATATATGACATACAATAAAGTTTAAAACAAATTTTCAGTATTGCTAAATTAACAAAAGTACACAATATATATGAATTCTAAAAATATTATGCATAATTAAGTTATATGCTGAATATGATACATGTATATCCTTTCATGTTTACTATTCATAAAGACAAAATAAAATTAAATACCTTTAGTGAATAAGATTTTGAAGACCTTAGCCAGCTCATGTTTGCATGCACAAGATTTTTTAACCGGTCTAAATTTATTCTACTCCAATTTAAACTATACTTAAATCCATCTTTTCAACAAGGTATCGAGATATACACTAAACGACAGGTATGTAGGTATATGGTCGGCAGATTAACGCATCGTCGCTTCACCACACTGTACAATTATACGACATTCCTTTATCTCATTCAACACGAAAGAAGATTTAATTTTTGCTATATGTAAGTAACCTCCCTTGATAAACCCAAACATTTCGCCATCCTAAAATTACAACATTGCCACGCCCGTTCCGACAGTTTGTAAACACAAAATATATATGACTTTCTTCATGTACCACAAAGAATAAACCAAGATCTTTAAAAGTAATAACATGTGTAAATTATTTCTAACGTAAACAGTCAAAATTCAGTAAAATTCTTTTGCAAATGAAAAAATTGATTATAATCAATAGTCAATAGTAAAAAATAAAGTAAATGTCTATACAAGGGCAGTATTAAATGTCAGTCTGTTTTACTACATAGTTTAAGGTTTAAATAGGTTTCCAATGGGCCAATGTTGCATAAGTAAAATACAAAAATGTAAACTCCATTGACAGTCTGTATAATATGACATGTTTACATTACATACATGGTATATCAAATCTGTAAGAAGTATAACAGTTCAAAGTATCACAAAAATAGGATTTTCTGCAATCTATCAAAGATTGACAATACATAAACTTGTATTTGTTTCAGCTAAAAATAGGAACAAAATATTGACAAGTCATAAAATTCCTATCCTGCGTATATATCAAAAAGATATTTTGTATGGACTTCATTCAGCAAAAATATGTTGAATTTCTCATATCAGTCTTCGAACTATTTTTTTTAATGCACTAGCCCGAACTGTATGTGGACTATTGAAAATAGAAAATTTACCACTAGCCCGAGCACACAATTTTAAGAAAGTTCACTAGCCCAAATAGAAATTAACTAGCCCCGGGCTGTGGGCTAGTGGGTTAGCGTGAAGACTGTCATATTGTGCAGTATGATTTTTTTAGTCATATCCCTTTCAGGGAATGAAATAGCTAAAAGACATCAAACCCATAAACACTGTGTGGTAGCACTGTACGCAAAAAATCAACGGTGTTTACAAGATGGCGGACGGATAAATGTTGTGAGGTAGGTGTAGTTTGTTTTTGGTTCAAACTTTTTAAATACGACGTCCTCTACACAATAGTATACATCAAATGAAAGAACTTTAAAACGGCAATCGGCGGCTAATAATCGTTTTTTATCAAACCACGCCGTTTTCACAAAATCAGTGTCTGAACATCTCGTGTTGAGTTTTTTGAAAAACGAAGCGAGGAAACTGAACAAAACCGACGATTATTCCGTTAAAATGAATGAATCGACAGAAATACTTGTCCACGTGTATGGAGAATGTAAAGCTCCTCACGTATATCCATTATTTCCTCATCAAAATCCCTTGTAGTAGATGTTTTAAAGCTTTTAAATTTTACATACTGTACGCCACGGTGCTAAGTGTAAACATTGTACTGTACGCCACGGAGAAAACAATTTCTGTACGCAACGGAGCAACAATTTTAGTCAAAAATCTGTACGCAACGGAGCAGTCAATGAATAGCTTGTTTCTGTGTGTTTAAAAACGTGTCTTTTATACTTTGATTTCAATTTAAAGTGCATTGTTAAAGAAGAATGCACACTTCGGGTTCAAAAGCGCAGTAATATAATTACTAACGCAGGCAAGCCTGAGTGAATAATTACAAACTTTCGAACGATAAAACGTGCATTTTGTTACTACAATGCTGGACAAAATGAGATATTTTTTTCATTCTTACATGCTAAAAAAGTGAATTGATTAAACTATGATAATTACAATGAGTGGATAAGCAATTTTCATGATTTTGATGTCATTTGGTCAATTGACGTTTCTGACGTCAAGGGGCAAATAAACATTCCTTTTTTACAGTGAATATCGTAGACCTCGTTAGGTTTTCAGTGAGTATATAACGTTTGATGTTCAGTATAAACTCGCATTGTATGTGTTTCACTTTCCATAAAAAAATTGAAACAATATCTTCATAAGTTAGTTTTTTTTCTTACGTTAGATTTTATCAAATTTCAGAATCTATATGAAAATAACTAATGAAAAATATAAACAGTATTCAGCGGAAAACCTATGCTAATATCTTGTATTTGCTCCGTATATCTTTAAAATATCATTTTAATTTAGAAAAATACACGCAGCACCTGAGATTCGAACCTAATTGTCACCATCCGACATCCGTTTAAAGTCATTGCTAGTAGACTGCTCGACCAGCGAAGAAGACTTATTTAACCTAATTTACAATGGCAATGTTGAATTGACAAATACAAATTTAGCCGAATTGTTATGGACAACTATATATAAATTCTGAAATCGTAATCGACAAAAAGCCATTCACTTAGTAAATTCATGAAAAAATGTCAATAGTTAATACTGAGCCAAAACTGGTATCGTTATTGATGTTTGTGCGTGCATTCTTCTATAACAATGTATAGAAGACATGTTTTTAAACACACAGAAACGAGCTGTTCATTGACTGCTCCGTTGCGTACAGATTTTTTACTAAAATTGTTGCTCCGTTGCGTACAGAAATTGTTTTCTCCGTGGCGTACAGTACAATGTTTACACTTAGCACCGTGGCGTACAGTATGTAAAATTTAAAAGCTTTAAAACATCTACTACAAGGGATTTTGGTGAGGAAATAATGGATATACATGAGGAGCTTTACATTCTCCATACACGTGGACAAGTATTTTTGTCGATTCATTCATTTTAACGGAATAATCGTCGGTTTTGTTCAGTTTCCTCGCTTCGTTTTTCAAAAAACTCAACACGAGATGTTCAGACACTGATTTTGTGAAAACGACGTGGTTTGATAAAAAACGATTATTAGCCGCCGATTGCCGTTTTAAAGTTCTTTCATTTGATGTATACTATTGTGTAGAGGACGTCGTATTTAAAAAGTTTGAACCAAAAACAAACGACACCTACCTCACAACATTTATCCGTCCGCCATATTGTAAACACCGTTGATTTTTTGCGTACAGTGCTACCACACAGTGATAAAGTGGATCATGAATAAATTTATTACAATTTTTAACTTAACATTCAATACAGAAACTTCAGAAACTATTTGATACAATATACATACTGGTTAAATTGTGCCTTGGTTCATTTTCAAAATATTAAACACAAAAAAAATAGGTCAGGATGTTCTATAAAAGCAGTATATCAATAACAACATAAACCAAGAATTTAAATTAGTAAATAGATTTAGAAATATTTAAGCTATGGACATCATTAACTTGTTTATTATATCAGTTTGTTTGTTCGTTTCATCGGGTTTTACGCCCATTTTCAACAGTCGTTTTCAACAGTCAGAGTCATATGAGGCGGACAGTTCACCTAAGCATCATTCCTGGGAAGAACCTGTACTAGACTCCTGTCCTCCGTAAGCAAAACGGCCTACTTTCTCACAATAAAGAGTCATGGTTGGTAGCTGGGCTCGAACCCATGACTCACTAACCACTGAACCACGACCGCAGCATTTCACCCGAATCAAATACAACATGTTAATAGTTACTCAAAATGGCAAAGTAAACTTATTTTGGGACATACTTAATGTCAACACTTTGATTTTGCCCCAGTTTTTTTTTATCCCAGGCTTTGGACAAGTCGGTAATGCCCAGGACTGATTCAAGTGAGACAGTAATTTTAAAGTAAATAAACTTTATAAAGTTCATTTTAACATTGATAGGAAAATTAACCATAATCCGGAGTAAATATTGGTTTAATTTATATTTCACATTTTGACTGGGCTACTCTGAGATAAATTCAAACAATTCAATTACTAATGAAGTTTCAGAATATTGAGGAACAAATATTTATTCCAGTATTCAGCAAAAGGGTTTTGTCACGAAAAAAAAAGTCCGAATTTTTTTTCCATATATATATAATATAGAAGGGAAAGAACTTCTATGTTATTTCAATGCAGTACATAATAATTCATGTATAGTGCAATGTGTGGACAACTCAACACGCTAACAGAAGATACATGTATACTTTTACTACCTTTAAAGATATTTTAAACTCTCTATTTATAATTTTTCAATTGAAACAATTAATGGTCAAATACATGCACAGAGTGGAACTGTTAAATGATTGACATAACTTCCTTGAATGGGTATTAATTCATAATAAACGCTATAAAGTATAATATACTAACTGCCAATGATTTCGCATCACGGAAAGCTCTTTTAGCAAAGAATTTGTGTGTTTTTTTTGTTCAATTAGCCGGCTTCTTGAAGTTTACTTCCATGACAGGTCACATGACAATCGTCTAACTCGTGATGAAAGCTTAATTCTGATTGCCTGAGCGATATTCTGTTGTATTTGAGTCATGGATCCCGATAGTGTAGTAAAAAGGTAAGAAAGCACAGGGTACAAGTAAATTGTAAACACAAGTACTATTATATACTGAACTCCATTAACTTAACACTATCCGCATGCATGTTATTGGGGAATGCCACACTATTGACCCTGTTCAAGTGTATAAAGTTATACTTTTAGTGACAAGATATACTAATGCATTTCAAAAAGTGTAAAAAAATAAGTTGTTTTCATTCCCATTTTATTGTTATTTGATCAAGTTTTAACAGAAGGTGTCTCTGTAATTTAATGAACATGTTGCGCTTATGTAAACCATGTTGTTTACAATTTTATTCTTACAATTAAGTGCAACAAGGTCAATGTGTGTATTTAATTTTTTTTATAAGGATTGTGTATTTTGCTGAACAGAAGCTATGATCGAAAGTTTACATCAATCAAATCTAACCAATTAGCATTCAAACCTTTCAGTATGCAAATAAAATAAACAAAAAAAACAAACATGACTTATACATACATCATAATCATAAAAGTGTGACGCCAAATTCATCACGATCATTCTTTACTGCAAAATTTATAATGACGCACCTGTATATTTTCTTGCTCATTGTATATCATTAACCTTACTTATCAAAACATGAACAAAAACCACAATCATTATAAAAACAGGTTAAAATGACGAGAAACATGTTTCTGTATAACAGTGATAATCGAGTACCTTTAAAACTATTACAGGTTACATGGATCGGGACCCATACCCTTGGCCAATGGGATTGGGAATTTCAGCGGTACTTTATTAAAAATTGGGATAATATGTGTGACTGCAATTTTGCAATGTTTAAATGAACACAAACAATCACAGTCCTTGATGGGAACTTTCGATCATTACATGCCTATTACAGTGAAAGATCTCTTGTTTTCAAAGATGTCAGTGCTGTTGTATTTTTTGAAGTTTCAATTGTGAATATGACCAAATATCAGCTATAGAATTAGCCCCCCGAAAAATCTGGTTATATCAATGAATTAATTCAAATAATTCAGAGTCAAACCCCTCAATTCTAAATGGGGTTAAACGACTTTTGTCACATCAACAGCCAAGGCAATTATTTGGCAACTATTCCAGCAGGAAGACCTGGGTAAAATCATCTCCCTTCCATAAACCAGCTGAACAGCTTCTGAGATCTTCCTCTATCATTACAGCTGACCCTGGCTATTGCTGTGACCTTAAACTCCAGTGCAAAAAAATGAACATAAACATATATATGTCCAGTCAAAACTGTGTTTGCAGCTACCTACGAATAAAGTTAAAGGCCATCCAGTGAACAGAGGCCATTTTGTGAAAAACTGACCTCCGAAAAAATGCCACCTGTCAATAAAGACCACATTTTGTCTTTCCCACAGGTGGCTTTTGTTCACAGGTTTGACTGTAGTTTAGCAATGTCTAGGAGATTAAGACGGGACACAAAATAACCAGCAACCGTCAAGATCGAGATTACTGGCAACAAAAAGTCAATGAATAACACAATCTTGCCCCTCTCATTAGACAGAAAGGCAAATTTATTTCAAACACAAGGGACACTCAAACTGATTCAAATAATCATGTAAAAATGTTATTCATCAGCTTCTTACCTAAATAGGTAAATAAATGGTTACTGAATTAACTGAAATCCAACCAAACTGAAATGATGTAATAAAAGATATGTTTTAGTTTAGAATTGGTTCAAGATTTCCAAATATTTATTTACCCCTTGTTTAAGAATTTTACAACAGACATTGTTCAGTGTGTGGCGATAATAGAAGAATCAAGTCAAGAGGTTTGATAAAATCTGGAAGAACAAATATTTACTTATCTACCAAATCTATACTGGTTTAATTCTTTTTTTTAACTGGGGTTGAATATTGTACTAACAGGCAGGGTCACTAGGCCATTTTTTCCAGCTTTAACAATGCACCGGGGTAGAACACAGACCTGTAAGCTAGCTGGATAGCTTCCTACTGTCTAGTCCCGGGTGGAAGTCAAACTAACAGCCGTGAGGGGCTAGTGGTTACCACCCAGGGACCATAAACACAAGACCATGGAGACCTTAGATTTAATGTACATAATCTCAGTAGAAGAGAGGTGAACCTAACTGAATGAAATCTTGTCAAATTTCAAGGTTTATATCACAGGTATGATATTTACACAGATAATACAAGTGGTTTCATTCATAATCATGTACTCAATAAAGTATTATTTAGATATCCTCATGAGTTATTCAGTCTATAATGCACATTGCTGATGACCTGACATAATTTATCATACTTTGGGTTAATTAAAATTTAAATACCAGGTAGGACAATGTGCACACAGGTCTAATAGTTTTAAAAATTGAAAATCCTCATTAAATTTTATTAACCATCACAGGAGATAGTGAAATTATTTTGTTAGACCATCTATGTTAAGCCCCACTGGCCACGGCCCTGGTCAAGTTGTTAAGCCTGCTGGACTTGTAATGCGGTGACCTAGGTTCAAAGCTCAGTCTCAATAAGTCATACCCTTGTATGAAATTTGATCTAAATGTTGATTTTCTTCTGTAATTATTATGAGGAGAAGTTGCTAGCTCCATAGGAAAGGCTAGTAAGGGTTAGTATACAGTTCAGGATAACTAATTAGTCTGGCTTCCATAAATAACTGAAATATCATTGAGAAACGGCATTAAACCCACTAAAACAAAAAATTAGACTTCAGTGTTGAAAGTCTTAAGACAAGGTGCAAGAAACTGATAAACAATGGATCAAAATAAATATATATCACATTTATATCAGAAGCTGTAAATCTCTATATCATAAGAGTATAACAAATCAAATATTGAAATGTTTCTCTAGATTAGACCTACACAAAGTTTTAGAACAGTTGCATGTATGTCTATCAATGATTCAGTTTAGCTAAACCTGACTGTAGGCTTCCATCTATACTTTTTTTTAGAAAACTGTATGTAGGTAATGAACTCTCTGTCTCAGTAGAACTGTAGCAATATGGTACCCGTATATGGTATTTATAAATTGACTGTGATATTAACTAGCCCGATTAGCTGAGTTGGTAGAGCATATGACTTGCAAGCAGGAGGTCACATGTTCGAGCCCAACATTGGGTACATTATTTTCTTCCTCAGATAACAGAACAGTAGTAAATCCATCAATAGAATCAATCTGACTAAAGTATTCGATCTTCCTTACGGCAAGATCTGATGACGGCCTATACCAGTTTCTATTTTCAAAAAGTTGGAATTTCCATGATCACTATTTATATCTATTTATAATTCAGCCAATCGTATAACTCGTTTCATCGGTACTTTGGCCGAATGAACATTCTACCTGACGATGTTATTTAAACGTTAGTAAACATTAAATTACGTATAACGTATTTGTCTGCAACCACTTTTTGATTTTTTTAGTAATCCTGATCGATTCGGCCATAGTGGTATAGAAAATTTAATAAACACGCATGTCACATGGGCGCTATCATTACATTTAGTTGCGTAAGAATAGGTGTTCGTGATAACTACAAGTCAAATATTGTTTTTTACTGCGGTTAAAAATAGAATCAGATCACTTTCAGAATCATGAAAGTAAGGCGCTGATTGGCTAGTGGAAAAGGTCACCTGAGGTGACCTTCTATAGGCCGTCTTCAGATCCTCATAGCGTAGCGGGTTTGATGATAAGATTTTAATCAGATTGTCAATAGAATCAACATCATAGTCTCATGAAAAAGTCCATGTTTGATCATACACAATTTTAAATACTAACATGTCAGATTAAAATTAATAATTTCTATAGCAAATAAAACTAGAGTAATCAAAGTATTCATGGAAACTGAACTTACATAGACTTGCACAAGTAGAAACATGAAACAGGAACTACCCGTAGTTTAACCATTGCATGGCAGATGTAGATAAACAAAGTACTTAGCTACGCATAAAAATTCATGTGCGCCGAGCTAGTGATGGCTTAGGAAAGTTGAATTATCGTGAACAAAGAAAATAACAAAACTGAAACATGAAGAAGAAATAAATACAGTTCTACAAAAAAAGTCCATTTCATTAGACTAGCTGAGTCAAGTTTTTTAAAGGGAAATAACCTAAAACATAATGACAGTCATTGACATCTATAAATGATGTGTATTACTTCCCTTTATATAGCAAGTTTTGAAAAGAGAATGATGTTTCTGTTGTTTAAAAGTCCATTCAGGGATTTTTCTCTCTTCTTTAGCCCGTTGATTTTGGAGAGAATTATTGCTAAAATTGCTGATTTGGGAAATAACAAGAAAACTATAATGAAATGTTATAGGTAGACGAATTACAAGAAGCATAAGTTTAGGTTTTTTGTATGAAGTTACTTTTTTCATTAAGGATATTGACAGTATAATTTTATTCAATCCTCCATTATGGAGAGCATAACATATTTAAAAGTAATGAATAATACATAAGTATTGACAATCATGAGTATTTGACAAATGAATAAATTCATGTAAATAGTTCACAAGCACATGGTAATACCCTACATCAATCAAATAGAATATACCCTAAATACTACCAAATTCACCATAATCTGCTATGATACAACCACATTGATTTCCAATATTATGCCATGTAACAACTTACATGTACCTAGGACAACATCACAGAGCAATACCTGCACGACTTACTTACCTATCAACTATTAATAAAAGAGCAGACGAACACATTCAGGTTACGCGACCTATAGCCAGTTTTATCCAAACTAGTAATAGACACTATACTATATGTTCACAAACAACTAGAATAAACTTGTACCCATGACTAAAATTTGTCTAGAAAAAGTTGGTGTA
The DNA here is from genome assembly GCA_964023205.1 of Lutraria lutraria. Classification (NCBI taxonomy): domain Eukaryota; kingdom Metazoa; phylum Mollusca; class Bivalvia; order Venerida; family Mactridae; genus Lutraria; species Lutraria lutraria. The sequence continues at coordinate 4,578,431 of OZ026833.1, forward strand.
AGTTTGGATTTTTAGGAAAACTGCATGATTTTAAACTAAAGATATTTTCGATTGGGAATGGGCCTCAGTTATAGAAGGTGAAAAACCGATGTGATTCTATAGCTATAGTCAATTCACAGCCACATAGGATGAGATGATACAAGACCCTACTCATTTATTGAAATTCTATTCAAATAGTTTTCCTGGCTCTCCATCATGCCCGCTATAAAGTACCTATACATGCCTCTTCCGTTTCTAGAGGTTATTCTAAACAAAGTACTGGGCTTGGGGACAGTGATTCTGTGAAAGGGGGTCCCTGAAATGTTGGAAGGTGGAACGAAGATTTGAACCAACGATAAGTAATCCAGCTTATTACCTTGACCCTACATCCAAATCAAGGCTCACACTTACCAGTGAATAAAATGATGTAGCAAGAATGGTGATAGGATCGATCAAGACAGTTATAACTTGTAGAAGAGACATGTATAGGCATACTCTTCTACTGTATGATTTTTTAATTGAGAGGTTTTCAGTTATGATCAGAAATTGATTGTTGGTATCCCAGTAGATGTAGCTAGATGCTATATATTGTCGGTCAATAGCGATACACCGCAAATGTTATTTTCACGTTATTACTAAACATACTCTAAATAAAATATAAGTATTTGTATATCCTATATTTATGCTGTAAATCTATCAAATTGGACCCTATAAAATTGATATTTCAAACATAGAATTATGCAGAATCCCAAGGCTTGAAGTTCATCTAAACAAACAAATCGTGTGATTAAAACTGCAAGAGTTGAAAAAACAATCACCCACCGACATTAAGTGACCGAGATATTTAGGTTCTAATGAGTGATTGTTATAATGTGAATAAAAAAATTCCCCACCCACTTAGTCTGTTAGTAAGACACTAATATGACTTGAACTGACAATCTGATCGACTTCACTTGAATCAATACACGAATTAATAAAGTAAATCCAGAAAAATACCAAGAGAGTATACGCTTAAACAAATTTACCTCCAAAAGTACAAACTTTTATCCGATAGAATGAAATCGGCAAATTTTGACAACTGCTACTCTTCTTCTGTTCGTACCGAGTTAATTCGAACTATTGATTTATTTGTAAAAAATGTCATGCATAATTTGCTCCATCAGTCGGCTTGTATGCCTGAATAATCGAATTGTTCAGATACAATTCATTTTTTATTTAAAAAAATATCGATATATTTACAAAGAAGTTAAAACATATAGAAAAATTAACCTCTTAGCCTTGACCTTTCCTCGAATATAATTGAGTACGAATAATCGTTACATTAAATCTATACACTTTCTTCATGCAATAATCGCAAGAAGCAGAGTGGCGCAGTGGAAGCGTGCTGGGCCCATAACCCAGAGGTCCGAGGATCGAAACCTCGCTCTGCTAGACTTTTTTTTATTGTAGATCTATTACTATTCTTTATAATTACAAATGGAAACATCTAGATATATTTATATTTTTATTCAACTGATATTAATTTTTTTTTGACTTCCTACACCGTTAGTACAGTACTCTCCCAGTAGTGACCATGCAATTTCATCATGTTAATACACGTATAACCATGCAAGGACTTATATACATACAATCAAGTATGTATGTTTGTATATAAGTCCTTGGTATAACAAACATTTACAGTGCAACCTCTCCAGAGCAATGCCCTTAGGGATTAGTATAATTATGTTGTTGTTGAGAGGTTGTTGCTGTAGAAAGGTTAAATTAATAGTTAAATCGTGCAGTGGAAAAATCATGCTGTTTTTAAGGGAGATTAATAATTGTTGCTCAAGAGATGACCTCTCTGGAGAGGTTGTACTGTATATCAGGTACGTATATAATATACATGTATGTATATAAGTCCTTGGACAATACAACTATACCTGGTTTCTGGTCATGTACATGCTCCTTGAAAATACAGTAGGTTTGAGTCGTATTTTCGGCTCATGGAAGCGTCTGGAAAGGCAAAAAAAGGTAAGAAAGTGGGTGCACTATTTCTCGGGCCTACTTTCTACCAGGGGCATTAATGACTTATATATACATACATATACATTCATATAAGTCCTTGTCATGAGATAAATATGGGTAACTAAAAACTAAACTAACAAAAATCAGAGCCTATTTATATATATATATAGTAAAGAATATCGCCAAACTCAGCGAAAACGTCCCTAAGTAAAAATCCGACCAATTCCGAATGGCATGACGTCAACAATCATGCAGAGACGTCATAGTCATAGTGACGTTGTTGTTGACAACGACACTGACGCGATCAAAAGAAAGAACTGTTAAATTTTTCACCATATGTAATAATTATTACACAAAGACTAGCACAGTTCGTGATGTCTTGTCACGAACCATGCCACCTCCTCTACGGGTCGATTATCACTCCAAAGAACAACAACTTATAGGTAAGAACTGTATTCGTTATTTTAACGCACTTTTTAGCGGCTTGACAAAATAAGAAACTCGGTAGTTAATTCTATTGCAATTGATTGATTGATTTTTTAAAAATTTATTTATCTGAACGTTGTTGGGTATTATAGGATCCTGACTCCCATGTCCCCCTCAAAATGGAGCGGGACATATTGGAAATATTTTTTATGGTTTCCAGACTGGTTTATCATGAGATATTTAAAGAACAATGACGTTCCGGATACATTGATACTTTAGATTTGCATTGAACTCATGGTGAAATAACATGCAATAACCCAGAATCAATCTGATTTGATAAAGACAGTATAGGTCACCATGCATGCAATATCAAAAGAAATACATAATTATCAATTGTTCATCAAGGACAAACACTTTTCAAAAAATGTGTCGTAAAATAGATTGAAGTATCCAAGGTAACTATCAAAGGAATAATGATATTTGGGAAAATTCTATTTTTGTAACATTATTTGTGTGTGTATAACATTGAACATAAACGTAAAAACATACAGTTTGGGAGAGAATATACAGGAGATCCGGGCTTTTGTATCACTATTCTTAAGCTTACTTTGAGTAGTTTTTCCTGGTTCTTCATCTTCATTTAAACAAAGTACTTGGCTTGGTAGTTGGGATATTCTGAGAAGGTGGAGTCGAGATTCGAGCTCAGTAGTCCATGCCCCGAGGTTATAAAACTAGAGTTCAGTCTCCGAGCTCAAATCTCATATTTTGTCTTCTAATGTTTCTAAGTTAATTAAGATTAGACAATTATAATATTATGTATACATTAGTCAGGTTGACGTCATAATTGGTCTGTATATGTATCTAAACATTAATCAGCTCTATTTTTTTTAACCATAATACTTTGAGAATGAATTGAGCTCTGAGCCAGTGTGATACCACTTCGAGTAGAACGAGTTATTTTATACATATACACGCATGCTGGTGCATAATGGCCACAAAAACATATATTCGCAAAGGCATATTGATACATATATGTAGCACTGAGTAGAACAAGTAACATACTTTGTGTGTCTTTCCGTCCTTTCAGAACGAGCATCAAGAGAATCGCGGATAATGAATGAACAGATGGACAAAATCGATGCTAATCTGGATAACATGAGTGATAGTTTGAAAGAGCGATTCCGACGGATTGTAATTTCACAACTAAGTTTGCTGAAATACCGACAAGAAGAGGTATTTGGAGAAAATCTAAATACATACAAGAGTGAAATATCAAAGATGGAACATAAAACTAATATATCAACAACTGTAGACAATAGAGCCTCAAATATGTACAGTAATATAAAAGTCCGAAATGCTGTCCGTGAAAATGACCATCGAGAAAATAAGTATTCAAATAAAACCTCCATGTCAGGGAAAATCTATGACACCAAAGATAAAGCGACTAGTAACACTTCTTATAGAACAATCGAATCAAATCATGATAGGGAAAGAGATTTCAAAAAATATGATGAAGGTAGTAGAATTAGTCCTATACATAGACAAGCCCCAAGAAACGTTTCTGAACAAACAATAAGCTCAGTAGATGCTAGATACAATTTAACGTCTCTCAATCAAAAAGATAAAACTAGCCCTGCTTTCAACAGTCCCAACAGAGACGATAAAATACCAGCAACTATTAAAAATATCTCAAATGAAGCGAAAGTTTTACCTAACAGTCAAATAGCGATACATATTGAGAATCGACGTGGTGCTGTGACAAAGACAGGCAATTTGGCAAACAAAACAAGCGACATCGCTAAAAAGAGTCCATTAGTAAAACGGGGGGATGAAGCGACAATATCAACCAATGAAGACCATAAAGGCGGAACGAGTCCACGCCACAATAGCACTAAGAAGACCGAACACGATGATACTTGCAAAGTAAAAGAAAGTATAGACTTTAAATATGAGACATGGGACAATAGTAGACAAAAAGAAGTTTTACCAGAGATCGATGAAAATGAAAGCCCTGTTGACGTAAAAGGAAGTTCATACATCGATGAAGCTATGGGAGGAAATTGTTCAACCCCCCTGTCTGCAAAATTTGGCCGGCGTATTCCTTCACCTAGTTTTAGTCCGATCTCTGCTCAAGGAACGCAATATACGCCACCATTATCACTTAGGCAAAACCAACCAACAAACTTACAAGGAAGCCCAGTGAAAAGAGAACTTCAGACTCTTGTCAATAGACTGGAAAAATATAATGATCAAGTTAAATTACAGACAGTTAAGGAAAAAGATGGGTTGTCTGAAGTAGAGGAAAATGTCACACAAACTCAGCCCGCTTTCATTTCTTATCCAAATAACCTTGGAATATGTACAATGGGAGGGTCAAATACTTTTCCTGATTATTCAAGACAACAATTGACAGATAGATATAAATATAGTGTCATAAATAATGTTACAAAGTCTACAATTCCTTCAAATACTGATGAGCATAATATGCCAATTAATGCTTTAGATGATTTTTCGATTTCAACCCAAGATGACTTAACTCATGGAAGCAGTATTCGAACAAGAACATCACCTACAAGATTACATTTTCAAAGTACCATAAGGTATTACCCAATTAAGGGAGATGTTGATTTTTCGATGGCATCGAAACAGAAAAAACATGAAGTTTGTTGTTCGGATTGTTCAGAATCAAATGAGGTCGATAAAAGATATGAAAGTAATGGAAACAAACAGGTAAATGAGGCAATTAGCAACACTGGCGAAAACTTAGAAACGACAAAAGTTTACAATTCCAAAGCTAGTGTACCTGGGATGAGACGCATCTCAACACTAACTCCAGGAACGCTGAGCGCAATGAGCGAGCGTGTAATCAAACGAAGCCCAGTTGATCGAAATAACGGTTCATTGAATGATGCTAATTTACCGTCGAATGCCGTAAATACTCCAAGGACTGATGTCAACAACAAAGCTGTGCGCAGTAACACGCACAAACTTCCGAACTTTTCCACCGACGACAAGCGAAGGTATTTAATATCTGCTGAATGCGAGAGGGGAGCCGATGGACTTCGCAGAGTGTCATTAAACAAGACAACTGAATGTCTGAATCAGGCAGCACATGATACATCGTCAATGGTTGAAGCATATGCAGCGATAAAGATGAAACTATACAACAGTGCATTGAACAGTCTGGTGTCTTCTCTGAAGCTTACGGTAGAAGAAAATGTCAATCAGGATTTCGATCGTGAAATGTGGACTGGTGAGTTTAATATATTGTAAGTCGATAACACTGCTGTGACTATGAACAATTCGTACTTATTAAGACAGGCACGTAAAAAGCAATTTAAGATGGGGGAACTAATTTCAGATTTTGTCTGAAGCGGGTTGGTTACAGCCCCTTAAATTTAATTTTTATCACAGCCGAAATTATTTAGTGGAAGCTAAGCCCCCTAGCCCCTCTCCCGGTTCCTACAGCCCTCATTAAGATGCGTGTATCTAATGCTCACACTTTGTCATTTCTATTTATTACATACGTGCAATTTAATGAACCAGTCTTTAATTAATGAAAATTAATTGTTAAACATTATTTGACCAGTATCTCTATTGTTTTAATTCAAGCTCTCAATAAAAATGTGAAAGAAATGAAAGAAGAATTCAAAACTTTTGTTTCTGAAATTGGATCGCTGAATTCTGACACGTGGAAAGAGGACATGGACAATCTGAACAGATTAGTGTATGGACTGGTAAGTTAAATAAACTTCATAATTCTATAATGTGGATTATTGTCATTTTGCATCCGGAAACAATTATATTATGTTGTCTCTTAAACTTATACATTAAAACCCGGACGATTTTTCAATTTCCATTTTTTCGGAATTTATCAATAGTTCTCTCAAAACCGGAATTCTCAGAAAACCGGACTTTGGCACAGTCCGGAAGGGGCCCGGTTTCCATGAGTTTTACTATATATATCTGCATTAATGGCTATTCATCTTATTAATGCACATCCCGGTCCTCAAATAAACAAGAATTTGCAAAACCAATATCCAGCTTTGCAATAGTTTCCTGCCCATTTCATTCTATATCCGACACATAATACTTGTATATGTACGTGACTGAATCCTGAACAGTTGGTACTAACAACCCATTGCACGCCAATAACCATGAGTTTGTCTTCTTTCTGGCGACGTTTTATGCGGAAATGTTCGTACGAACATGTACGTTTATGAAGCTACATTTGTATTTACATCGCTTTGTATATAGATTGACGTTTAAAATGGCTCCTTTGGAAATTTTGGTTGGAATTTACTTCAATTATATTGTTTTCATTTCTACGTGATTTAGCTTGCTGGAGAAACCTTTTCTGACCGTCTCCGAATCAAGTGCGATATTGGAACTGCAATGTGTCACCTAAAATCTCAGTTAGAAGATGCTGGTAAAAAACGTCTAAATCTTTTATCGGAGGTCGAGAAAATACTGGATTCATTGACGGACCTCACACAATGCTTTGCTGTTTGTGGAGACAGGTAAATGATGTGCTTTAAGTTACATATGATTGTATGTGACTAGTTACGATGGTGATTTACATAGTATTTATAAGTATTCACGGACACCTCTCGAGTTGTGATAGCTGAAACCTACAATTGCTAACATGCGATCCGCACAAAACGAGCAACTTGAAACACAGACGCACCTAGAATTTAAGGTTCTAGAAACGAACTTCAAATAATTATACAACACTATAATTATGAATATCTTAAAATATTATACATGATGAAAAGATTAACAACACTTCAATGTAGTCTTAATTATTGAACTACATTAACATCGTGTATCATAAATTGTACGGTGGTAAGTAACGTTAAATATTACATGATTTCCAGTGGATTTAATGCATTTTTTCAACGATATTTCCGAGTTATTTAATGGACTGCATTCTAACCACAACTTCTACAAGAAGCCGGCACTTTCTCAACATAAGGAGAAAAATCGATATTTTTTGTCAAATTTTCAAAGAAGGGACAACCTGCCCCGATTATTACATGAACAAAATAAATTGATTATTTGTGTCTGATAATATTTTAACTCAAAATTCAACTAAATACTAGTAGCTTATAGGTACCCTGTCATTCATAGTAGCATTAGCATAATTATCTTTAAAAATTATATTTCTTTTTCATAGATATTTCGGGAACAAATCGTCAGGAAAAGAACTTAGTCTCAGCCCAAAACGCACCGGAACATTTCATAGTGATGATGAATCGTTGTCAACTTCACAAGGTTTCATAGCAACAGCCAGGAAAATACAACATCAATTGATGAATGACTACACGACGAAGACAATGACTGATCTTCAGGAAGACCCAATTAAAAAGAAAAATGAAACCACAACTTGTGAAAGTAAGTTTTTTTTGCATGCTGCGTTATATTCATTTTCCACATGAGTCAATACATTTACACAATATTACACGTGTGCACGCGTATTGTTAGGTAATATGTCTTGATATCTAGAATTAATGAATAAGTTCACCTTTCAAACAAGTACTTAGCGCATTTGTTGTGTTTATTGTATATTTGATAAAACACTAACTGGTGGTTTTATATATAGATTTATTGTGTTCCATATATTTACGTTGTCTTAACATAGTGTCTAACAACAACTGCTCCATTATGCATGCATCTAGTCTTTATAAATAAAAGTCTAACTAATGTATATACATTTTGTAGTACAGTTCCTAGTACTAAGTATGCGTACAACGTACAGCACTGACAAACAATCATTTAACTATAAGATACTTGTAATACAAATGTATATTTAAACTTAAGCTTGTGTCACTAACCGTGGTTTCTGTATACATGTTCTATCAGGTAACAACATACATTTTCTAGTTATCAGCTCAAAGCAAACTACTTCATGTCTACTTTCATCATACTCGAACATGTTTTAAATCGATAAATTTAACACATGACTGCTTACTGTACATTTTCATAATGAACTTGACGTGAAGCTTTTGGCAAGTTTTAAACACTGACCACATCAAACATATATTAAAACCACTAAAACAAAGTTCTAACACGAAATCTCGCTTCAGCGAACATTCGCCCTAAATAAGATTATTTCTCATTGTTTAGACAATCATCTCGCAGAGAAATGGACGTGTCTCAGAACACGGAACATTGTATTGCGATTTTGTATTCAGGTATAACATTAGACACATATGCTTGTTTAGAAAACCTGTGTGCCATTTCAGAAAGGCACTCTGAGAACCGTAACTATATATCCATTCAGAAGAAGTGTCCTTACGTTCACCATCTATATATGGGTATCTTCCAAATCCTTGAACCACTGGCATGACATCATCCAACTTTTCCTGAGAGTCAATGTTAACGAGATAGCTACCTTCCTGTTGACATTGTTTCACTGCAACATCATGTACCACACGTGTGTTGTTCAGTTTTATGCAGAATCCATTACTCGTTACGTTGTATGCGTCAGGACAAACCCCTTCACATAATTTAGTATCTTCCGTTGCAAGGGCTTTAACACTAGGTGTGTTTTGGCTTGTACAAGCTCTTGTTCGAGCTTGGCTCCCAAAATACCCACGCCGAGAAGCCCCGCACTGAGACCAAGACGTCCACTCACCACATGGATGGAGGTTCTTTATGGCCATGCCAATAAGTGTTAACATAGGTTTGTGAAGTGTTTTCCCAAGTTGCAGAAGTCCTTCCCCATCAATATTTCGACCAAACGTTCCATTACTCTCTGATGATAGCGAGCACGATATTCCTGTTACTGAAACACACAGTAAAACTAATTGCCTCATGTTTGCTCAGTTCTCGTAGCAAATTGCAATTTCCAAAAAATACAAGATAAAGAAATTGTTTAATTTGACGCTCTCAGTGTTGAAAACCACTGAACATCAGAACGTTTATAGATCTCTAGTAATTCTAATGCCAGATTCTAAGAAATCCCGACTGTTCTAAATGATTGCAAATGTTTAAGGTATAGGAATACGTGTTGTTATGTGAAACATTCTATGATGTGTGTATAATGGTATAAACAAGAAATGACTGTATGACACGCACCGGTCACCAGTCCAGAGAAATCAGACAACATTACAAGTTTTCAATAGAGCCCATTTTAAAGTTTTTTTTAGCTCGATGACTTAATTCGTTTCAGACATATACCGGCATGTTATTAAACTGCGTCCGATTTATTTAAAGAGAAAATATTATATGCATGTAAATACATTGTATTTAGTTAGTTTTTGTTATTTCATCCTCAAACATGTATAAACTACAACTGTACAATGTATTTTAAAAAAACAACGTTTTCTGCTCCAAACCCCAAGACTTGTTTTGACCTGTTTGATATTTTGCTTTTCGGTACCTTAAATGAAACAGGCGGATATCATTGTATACATAATTAATTTTCAAACGTTACTTCAGGCGGAAGAATCTGTAGATTTTGCCAACAGGGTATCTGGCTTGTACAAATTGTGTATGGATGGATTGAAACACAACACTTAATATTATAAATGAATAAGAATGCAAAATACCTCGTGAAAACCTCGTGCGATTATCATGTTGTTCAATGTAATGTTCGTTGAACTATTTTCATTATTGTAATTACCTCCCGAAACATATATCGATCACACTCGCTGCAAAACATCAATGCACCAGACACAAGTTTTGTATTTCTACTGGAAAAAATAAAACATATGAATAATTAGAATTATCAGTTTCTAAATCCATTCGTTGCAAATTAAAATTGTTTCTCGTGCTGTTTTCAGTCATTTAAAGGACTTAGTATTACAACGAAATTTCAATTATTTCTTAAGTACTATAGTTTATATGCACTCTGTACGTGCTGTTTTCTTATCTAAGCGGAGGTGACATGTACAGGTATTAGAAGAATGTGAGATTTAGTAGAACTGGTGCGTTTTTTTATGTACGCGTTGTACAAATGTACATTTTGTATCTATACAAGCGCATACATCAGTTTTAGTAAAGCGTGATAGGAGTGTTTGACCGCTCACTGTTATTCAGTTTATTTCTTCTATCAATATACAATGTACATGTATATGTATACATATGTATAATTGGCATCATATACTTACGTATTTTTTATTTTATAATTTTAAAAAAGTTAATTTTTATCATATTATAGATGTGGTTCAAAATAATGATACTGAAGCTGAAGACCAAGATGTGCTCATTGGTAGTAATGATCTAGGCTCGACACAAACAGAAGACAGACAGCAACCAATGATTCCATCAACAAATCAATTGTCTCGTGATTATTTTAATAACTTGATCACACGGCGTCGAATGAACCACCTTCGGAATTATGGGTTTATGGCCATAATTATCCTCGGTGTAGCAAAGTTCTTGGCTCACTTTGGTCCAACCTGTCTGCAGGTTGTATACGATATTTTGGTAGGAATAATGATGTATCTCAATTGTAGTATTCGATTGGTTCATCATGATCCGAATATTACATGATCAATAAAACAATGATAAGATATATGTTGTCTTGTCTTGTGTTGTGTTACGTTTATTTTGTAAAGTACAATTATATAGTTACAGTCAAACTTGATGTTGGCGGCCACCTCCGAATAAAAGGCCATCCCGTGAATAAAAGCCATTATTTTAAAACCCGTCATTGATTATTTAGAACAAAAATGACCCCTGAATAAAGGTCAACTGTCAACAAAAGCCACATTATGTCTTTCCGAAGGGTGGCCTTTGCTCACGGGTTTTACTGTATATATGGCTCCCAAACAGGGCCAAAGTCATGGTGGTGTCCTAATAGCAGTTAAAAATATATATCAGTCGTCTCATAACATAGAACTCCAAACTAATTGCGAATGCATCTGGGTCGAAATATCACTATGTAATAGTACAAAATTAATAACTGGTTCATTCTACAGAGCCCGACCTGATGATGATGTTTCTCTAAAACACCTTAATGACTCCCTTAATAGGATAAATCCAAATTCTAAATCTATCAGGATACTAGGTGATGATTTCAACCTAGGAAATAACGATTGGCAATCCAACAGTGTACTTCCTGGTAAACCAAATAGTAAACAGCACCATGAACTTATGGACCTCATTGCAGACTCAATTGGTTGATAAACCAACTAGGCATGACAAAACACTGGACCTTTTATTAACTAACTATCCATCAATATTTGATGATATTGAAACCATTCCTCCTATTGGTGAAGCGGATCATGACATTATTCTTTTTAAAATTAACACCTCACTAAGACGTTGTAAACCCACACCCCGTAAAATCTTAAAATACTCTAAAGCTAATTGGGAAGCTATTAACGAAGACCTCTATAATACTCATAATGAAATATTAAAAACAAAACATTCCAAAAGTGTTGATGATTTATGGACTATATTTAAGGAAAATCTCCTTGGTTCCATCTCTAAAAACATTCCTTCGAAAATGAGTAAATGTATTAAAAAGCTGCCATGGATAACTGACAAATTGAGAAAGAAAATGAACAAGTACAAGAATAAATTAAGAAAACGAAATAAAAATACACTCAAATCTGACTTTATAAGAAAACTAAAGGGGGAGATCCAAAAAGAGCAACGCCAAGCCTACTGGAACTATATTGAAAACTTGATCCGCCGATTCCAGAACAAGGTGATGTTCAGACCAAAAATGTTCCGAAAAACCTCTTCTCCTACATAAAAACACAAAAAACTGAAAGTTCCTCCATACCACCCCTACGTGATAACGTCATATTAAAATCCGCAGCTGTAGCAAAAGCAAACATATTGAATGAACAATTTCAAAAGGCATTCACCCCAATATCATCAAATAAAATCCCAGACAAAGGTCCAAGTCCACATACACAAATGTCAGACATCCATGTCACTGAGTCTGGAATCCACAAACTATTATCAAGCATCAACCCTCACAAAGCCACTGGTCCGGACGGAATTAATCCCAAAGTATTGAAAGAATGTAGAGACCGTATATCCCCTATACTCACCATAATATTTAATAAATCTCTTACTGATGGTAAAATCCCCCTTGATTGGAAACACGCAAATGTATGTACTGTTTTTAAAAAAGGGGACAACCATAATGCGATCAATTACAGACCCATCTCCCTTACTTGTATCTGTTGTAAACTTCTAGAGCAAGTTGTTTGTAGTAGTGCCATGTCTTATTTTGAAAGCAATAATATTTTATACGATCTACAACATGGTTTCCGTTCCTCTCGTTCGTGCGAAACACAACTTGTCTCCTTTGTTCAAAATATTTGTAAATCAAATAATCATAACATACAAACTGATATTGTTATCATGGATTTTGCAAAGGCGTTTGATAAAGTGCCTCATAAGCATCTTTTATACAAACTTAGTTATTATGGTATTAATTGTAATGCTCTTAATTGGATTTCAGACTTCCTAACCCATAGGACCCAGACAGTTAACCTGGAGGGAGAAAGCTAAAAAAGTACCTGTTAGATCAGGAGTACCCCAGGGGACTGTCTTGGGTCCAATACTTTTTCTTATCTACATTAATGACCTTCCAGTTTACATCAAGCATAGCACTTTACGCTTAATTATTTGCTGATGACAGCATTATATACAGAGAAATTAAGTCCAAATCTGACGCTGAACTTTTACAATCTGATATAGATGCGGCTAGTAGATGGGAACAGGACTGGTTGATGCATTTCCATCCTGATAAATGTAATATCTTAAGCATCACTCAGAAAAGGAAGCCCATCGTATATCCCTATAAATTACACAATCATACTCTGGAGAAGGTAAATTCTGCCAAATATCTCGGAATCACTCTTCAAAACAATCTAAAATGTGATATCCATATAAATTCAATCTGTAGTAAAGCTAACCAGTCTCTTGGTTTTTTATGTCGTAATCTCAAAATAAATTCACAAATTAAAAACCATGCTCACAAAGCCATTGTTAGGCCAAAGTTGGAATATGCATCACCAGTCTGGGACCCCTACATAAAGACTCAAATTCATCAAATTGAAAATATACAGAGACGAGCTGCCCGCTTTGTTACAAATCGTTTCCACAACACAAGCTCGGTTTCTGATATGTTATATGATCTTAATTGGCCAACCTTGGCAATTCGTAGAACAAGGGCGTGCTTAATATTTTTCTACAAAATCTTACATTCTGTTGTGGCCATTAAACCTGAAGACTATGTACTAGTTCCGTCAGATAGTAGAACAAGACAGGGGTGTGGTTCCGAATACAATTTTAGACACATATGTTCCTCAAAAGACTCATACAAATTCTCTTTTTATCCCAAAACAATAAGACAATGGAATATGTTGCCAAATAATGTAGTTCAGGCAGGTACAGTTGATGTCTTTAGATCCCTTATCACTGTGCCTGTCCATGTCCAAATCTTCCATCATTAAGGACCAAAACCAATGCACATAGTTTTTAACCTTTTAATCATACATTTAATCAAATCACTAGTAAATTATCATTCTTTTAGAATCAGCGCCAACACATAATCTTCAGTAACTGAAGGAGTGTTGTAATCCTGAAGAAGAAGAAGAAGAAATAGTGTTGTATACCGAATGGTGC